>BSBK01011408.1:5000-215000 GCA_027943335.1 Chamaecyparis obtusa
TTTCTAAGTTTGTTAAGCTTAATTTCAATACATTAATTTGACCTTTCTTAGATTGTATTTTGAGTCAATAAACTTGGTTTTGTATGTGGAATGTAACTTGTGTAGGAGCACCTATGAAGACACCTACGGTCACCATGGATCCAATCAGAGATAGAAGGAAAAAAGGATCCTTAATGGTTAATTGAGATCTTTTGCATTTGGCAAGGCGATCTCAGTTGATGCCAAAACTTGCAGTGAGGGTCAATTGAAAGTGGCTCAGCAACGTATCTTTCAAACCATCTAACTTGGCATCGAATCATCTTCTCCATCGGCTCTGGTTGGCTAGGTAAACACCAGTGACAACCCTGTTCTACCCATAGAGTCACCAGAACACTCGCGACCACGCTTGACCCAAGTGACCCCAAGGTGCACTAAGCACGATTGGGTAGTGATCTTCTAGGGCTCGTATCTTGGACCTCATGATAGGTATCGACAAATTTTTAGGTGTTACTTGATCATGTTTTTGAGGTCTACAATAATCTCTCTCAGTTTTGGGTGATTTGACTTCATTTGCATTTGGCAAGGTGATCTCAGTCGATGCCAAAACTTGCAGTGAGGGTCAGTTGAAAGTGGCTCAGCAGCGTATCTTTGAAATTGTCTGACCTGACATCGAACCATCTACTCCATTAGCTCTGGTTGGCCAAGTAAAAACCAATGACAACCCTGTTCTACCCACAGAGTCACCGGAACGCTCGCGACCACACTCGACCCAAGTGACCCTAAGGTGCACTAAGCACGATTGGGTAGTGATCTTATGGGGCTCATATCTTGTACCTCGTGAGAGATACTGACAAACTATTAGGTGTTATAGGATCATGTTTTTGAGGTCTACAATAACCTCTCTCAATTTTGGGTGATTTGACTTCCTTTGCATTTGGCAAGGCGATCTCAGTCGATGCCAAAACTTGCAGTCAGGGTCAGTTGAAACTGGCTCAGCAGCATATCTTTCAAACCATCTAACCTAGCATCAAATTGTCTAATCCATTAGCTCTGGTTGGCTGGGTAAACAATAATGACAACCCTGTTCTACCCACAAAGTCACCGAAACGCTCGCGACCATGCTTGACCCAAGTGACCCCAAGGTGCACTAAGCACGATTGGGAAATGATCTTCTAGGGATCGTATCTCAGACCTCATGAGAGATATCAACAAACTATTAGGTCTTACATGATCATGTTTTTGAGGTCTACAATAACCTCTCTCAGTTTTGGGCGATTCAACTTCATTTGTATTTGGCAAGGCGATCTTAGTCGATGCCAAAACTTGCAGTCAGGGTCAGTTGAAAGTGGCTTAGCAGCGTATCTTTCAAACCATCTGACCTGGCATCAAATCATCTACTCCATTAGCTCTTGTTGGCTGGGTAAATGATAGTGACAACCCCATTCTGCCCACAGAGTCATCGGAACGCTCGCGACCACGCTTGACCCAAGTGACCCCAAGGTGCACTAAGCATGATTGGGCAGTGATCTTCTGGGGCTCGCATCTTGGACCTCGTGAGAGGTATTAACAAAATATTAGGTGTTACAAGATCATGTTT
The DNA here is from genome assembly GCA_027943335.1 of Chamaecyparis obtusa. Lineage (NCBI taxonomy): Eukaryota > Viridiplantae > Streptophyta > Pinopsida > Cupressales > Cupressaceae > Chamaecyparis > Chamaecyparis obtusa. The sequence continues at coordinate 6,577 of BSBK01011408.1, forward strand.
TTGAGGTCTACAATAACCTCTCTCAGTTTTCGGTGATTCAACTTCGTTTGCATTTGGCAAGGCGATCTCAGTCGATGCCAAAACTTGCAGTCAGGGTCAGTTGAAAGTGGCTTAGCAGTGTATCTTTCAAATCGTCTAACCTGGCATCAAATCATCTACTCCATCAACTCCAGTTGGCTGGGTAAATGCTAGTGACAACCCTATTCTACCCACAAAGTCACCGGAATGCTTGCGACCACGCTTGACCCAAGTGACCCCAAGGTGCACTAAGCACGATTGGGCAGCGATCTTCTAGGGCTCTTATCTTGGACCTCATGAGAGGTATTGACAAAATATTAGGTGTTAAAAGATCATGCTTTTGAGGTCTACAATAACCTCTCTCAGTTTTGGGTGATTCAACTTCATTTGCATTTGGCAAGGTGATCTCAGTCGATGCCAAAACTTGCAATCAGGGTCAGTTAAAAGTGGCTCAGCAGCGTATCTTTCAAACCGTCTGACCTGGCATCAAACTGTCTACTCCATCGACTCTGGTTGGCTGGGTAAATGCCAATAACAATCCCATTCTACCCACAGAGTCACCAAAATATCACGACCACACTCGACTGAAGTGACCCCAAGGTGCACTAGGCACGATTGGGCATCGATCTTTTGGGACTCATATCTCAGACCTCGTGAGAGCTATTGACAAACTATCAAGTGTGATAGGATCATTTTTTTGAAGTATACAATAACCTCTCTCAATTTTGGACGATTCAACTTCCTTTGCATTTGGCAAGGCGATCTCAGTCGATGCCAAAACTTGCAGTCAGGGTCAATTGAAAGTGGCTCAACAGCGTATCTTTCAAACCATCTGACCTGGAATTGAACCATCTACTCCATCAACTCTAGTTGGCTGGGTAATCATCAGTGACAACCCCATTCTACCCATAGAGTCACCAAAACACTTGCAACCACGCTCGACCCAAGTGACCCCAAGGTGCACTAAGCATGATTGGGCCGTGATCTTCTGGGGCTCGTATCTCAGACCTCGTGAGAGCTATCAACAAATTTTTAGGTGCTACAGGATCATGTTTTTGAGGTCTACAATAACCTCTCTCAGCTTTGGGCAATTTGACTTCATTTGCATTTGGCAAGGCGATCTCAGTCGATGCCAAAACTTGCAGTCAGGGTCAATTGAAAGTGGCTTAGCAGCGTATCGAATCGTCTAACCTGGCATCGAATCATCTGCTCCATTGGCTTTGGTTGGCTGGGTAAACACTAGTGACAACCTCATTCTACCCACAGAGTCACCAGAACGCTCGCGACCACACTCGACCCAAGTGACCCCAAGGTGCACTTAGCACGATTGGGCAGCGATCTTCTAGGGCTCGTATCTTGGACCTTGTGAGAGGTATTGACAAACTATCAGGTGTTACAAGATCATGTTTTTGACATCTACAATAACCTCTCTCAGTTTTGGGTGATTTGACTTCATTTGCATTTGGCAAGGTGATCTCAGTCGATGCCAAAACTTGCAGTGAGGGTCAGTTGAAAGTGGCTCAACATCATATCTTTCAAACCATCTAACCTGGCATCGAATCATCTACTCCATTGGCTCTAGTTGGCTAGTTAAATGCCAGTGACAACCTCATTCTACCCAAATAGTCATCGGAACGCTCGCGACCACACTGGACCCAAGTGACCCCAAGGTGCACTTAGCACGATTGGGCAGTGATCTTTTGGGACTTGTATCTCAGACCTCATGATAGCTATTGACAAACTATTAGGTGCTATAGGATCATTTTTTTGAGGGCTACAATAACCTCTCTCATTTTTGGGCGATTCAAATTCGTTTACATTTGGTAAGGCGATCTCAGTAGATGCCAAAACTTGCAATCAGGGTTAGTCGAAAGTTGCTGAGCAGCGTATCTTTCAAACCGTCTAACTTGGCATCAAACTATCTACTCCATCGACTTTGGTTGGTTGGGTAAATGCTAGTGACAACCCCATTCTGCCCACAGAGTCACCGGAACACTCGCGACCACGCTCGACCCAAGTGACCCCAAGGTGCACTAAGCATGATTGGGCAGTGATCTTCTAGGGCTCATATCTTGCACCTCATGAGAGGTATCGATGAACTATTAGGTGCTACGACATCATGTTTTTGAGGTCTACAATAACCTCTCTCAGTTTTGGGTGATTTGCCTTCATTTGCATTTGGCAAGGCGATCTCAGTCGATGCCAAAACTTGCAGTGAGGGTTAGTTGAAAGTGGCTTAGTAGCGTATCTTTCAAACCATCTAACCTGGCATTGAACCATATACTCCATCAGCTTCAGTTGGCCGGGTAAATGCCAATGACAACCCCATTCTACCCATAGAGTCACCGGAATGCTCGTGACCACACTCGACCCAAGTGACCCCAAGGTGCACTAAGCACGATTGGGCAGTGATCTTCTGGGACTCGTATCTTGGACCTCGTGAGAGGTATTGACAAAGTATCAAGTGTTACAAGATCATGTTTTTGAGGTCTACAATAACCTCTCTCAGTTTTGGGTGATTCGACGTCGTTTTCATTTGGCAAGGCGATCTTAGTCGATGCCAAAACTTGCAGTTAGGGTCAATTGAAAGTGGCTCAGTAGCGTATCTTTCAAACCGTCTGACCTGGCATCGAATTGTCTACTCCATTGGCTCTAGTTGGCTGGGTAAACACTAGTGACAACCCTGTTCTACCCACAGAGTCACCGGAACGCTCGCGACCACGCTTGACCCAAGTGACCCCAAGGTGCACTAAGCACGATTGGGCCACGATCTTCTAGGGTTCATATCTCAGACCTCATGAGAGCTATCAAAAAAATATTAGGTGCTATGGCATCATGTTTTTGAGGTCTACAATAACCTCTCTCAGCTTTGGGTGATTCGACTTCGTTTGCATTTGTCAAGGCGATCTCAGTCAATGCCAAAACTTGCAGTCAGGGTCAGTTGAAAGTGGCTTAGTAGCGTATCTTTCAAACCGTCTGACCTGGCATCGAATTGGCTGCTCCATCAGCTCTGGTTGGCCAGGTAAATGACAATGACAACCCTGTTCTACCCACAGAGTCACCGAAATGCTCATGACCACGCTCGACCCAAGTGACCCCAAGGTGCACTAAGCACGATTGGGCAGCGATCTTCCAGGGCTCGTGGATCAAGTAGAAATTTTTCTGAGCAGACATTGTCCTATTTGGTATGGTTATGAAGGTAGACTAAAATGGTTGGAGAGGCTATCAATGCCACTGTCTATCCAAGGAGATGCCATCATCCTTGGGGTCGGTTATAATTTTAACTATCGAGTCCCATAAAAATTGTGACTTGGAAGCATAGACAATATATGTAAACTATTCCATAGAATGCCCACAAGCAGAGCATGGCATATGGAATTGCAGATAGGAGTAGTAGAACTAGTAAAAGGTATCCAAAAATGAAGTTTCCAAAGCTTTGTCAGGTTAGACTGGTCGATGACAATGAGAATTGGTTTTGCACATCGACAGTATTGACATTCGAGAACATGATAATCTATAACGCAATTTCAATATTAAGACATTATCATTTCCTAAGAATGCCCCAACACCGAATGTCAAGGAGGACCTGACATGTTCCTTGATGGACATAACCTTGTTTCATGCTCGGTTGTTGGATTCATAGAGGTCTAGGACTATATCAGTGGGAAACTTAAGAGTGATTTTCAATACCAAGCTGATGATGCCTTCATGATGCATGATAATGTAGTTCTTTGTGTTGACATCAGTCATGATTTAGAGATGTTGGCTTCAAGTTCACAGGGTGGGAAAATTGAGGAGGACATGCTCGCAATTGAATCCCAAAATACATATGTATGATCGCTTCGATAAAATGTTTCTTGGTGTCACTTGCATGAAGCGGTATGTTTGTGGAGAGCCAGAAATGACATGCTCTAGTTATAGCACCAAGCATCCAATCAAAACACAGAGGCATTAACACTTGTGTTGCAATAAGATCTAGATGGCACTATTCTATAGGAATAGATCCATTTTGAAAGATGTAGAGCACCAAGTAACATGGACTTTCATAACAAAATATTACTAAGGAACTCACAAAGGGATACTTTAATGTATTTGAGAAAGAAGATGTGGATAGACACGTCCTCAAGAACTAGTTATTATAATAGGAAAGAAACTAACTGAAAGGGGAAAATAAGTAAGTCTCATAGAGGAGATTTTGGGGGTTCTGGATTCCGCCTGACACGAGAGACTTTGTGCCAAGGGAGGGATAGATTAGGATTTTTATTGTAATGTAGGGAAAGAGGGATTTTATTTTCAGATAATGATTAATGTACAGGAACATCAAAATCTTTGTTGTTTTGCTGTGTTTAAAGGATATGTCAGCATATTAAAACTTTGATTTTAGATGCTCACTTTCTGATTGATATTCATCTTTGAATGATATTGGTTTCTTTTGAATGCATATCTGTTACGTCTGATCATCAGCACGATCATCTGTGGACTTTATGCTATAGTTTTTCATGTATTTGGAAAGAACCATTCGTCTTTCTCTCTTAGTTTCTTTTTGTAATGCATTGTTTAGGCAAATGAAATTTGTAGTGTTTACTGTCCTTTTCTTTTTAGTAAATTAGTCCCTTTGCATCTATCTCATGTTTATGAATAGATGTTTGTAAGCCTTTATTGATTTTAGGTTAAAAGCATTATCATTTATAGTTTAGTTGATTCATTGTAAATCCTGCACGGGGAGCTATACCTGGATAACTCAAAGGGCGCTTACGCTTCTCAATAGTGAAGTGACCCAATTGTTGGTGTTGGTTGAGTCTTTTTGTTTGGGCTTTAAGGGTCATTTTGTAAGCATTTCTTTCAAAGACAAATCTGTTCACCAACAAGAAGTTAAACCTCAAACATAATAAGCTCCATGAATAGGGTATTCCAGAGTAAAGAAAAACAAATGTAACTTCAACAAGATATAATTTAAAGCATAATGATAATCATAGTCGAGATATATCTTCACCATTCAATTCCATAAACATGAATAATAAATATGTATATACAAAAGATGACGCAAATATAACATATAAATGAATATGTTCTATATATGTATCAAATGTATCAAAAGTATGTCCATATACAAATATGGCACATGCCATTTCAAAATGTCTACAAAATCAATGTTTTAAGGTGTACAATGTGGCATATATGCCATCTCAAAATGTGCCAAGTGTCATCTCTAAATGACCACAAAACTAAAACTGCATCCTATGCTGTAGGGGGATCATCAAAATGTAGCCTCTTTGAAGGAGTGTTGGGCTTTGATTGATCCTGCATAAAAAATGAGTTCAAACCAAAGTTAGATTGCTTACTTTATATGATTTGTACATATATATATATATATATATATATATATATATATATATATATATATATATATATATATATATATATATATATATATATATATATATATATATATATATATATATATATATATATATATATATATATATATATATATATAAATATAATTCATAATTTTCAAACACTAGTTTAATTAAAATTATAATCGAATACAAATAAATTTGTACCTGGTCTCTCGATCACCTACCACGATCAGGTGTCCTAGCATAAGTCTTGGGTAGCGAAGGGACCATGCCAACAATACCAACTTTGACCTATAAATATATATTTGCAATAATGAGATTAGTAGACTGGTGCAATATAGAGTAATAAATCTACAAAATAGGATGATAGCATAATAAAATTGCAAATTGATTGAACTAAAATTAAAACTTACATCTGGTGATCCCTCCTCTGGAATAGTGGGCTGGGTCAACAAAGAAACAAAAGATTCTTGTGGGACCTCCCTCACAGTCGGAGTAACCTATGAGAGTAAAAAGATTGTCAATTATATATCAATGTACTTCATCATAGCAACCCTAGTTACAAAATAAAAATAACAATATGTAAAATTCTACGTACAATCAGGCTATCACTCCAAATCGAGATGCTTGTAACCCTACGCCACCGAACCGGTGTCGGGATATCATCAATAGCCACACCCTATACAATAATGTGCAAGTAAAATATTTATTACTACACACAAGTGGCATACATATGCATGCATAATTAATCTTAAACAATTAACTACCTTTCCTTTGTTGACACCTGATGAAGGAACCCCCTCACGCCCCCCACTAATGTCGGCTGTAGCCTATAAGAACACAATAAGATGACAATATATATTAGTAAATGTATGAATTTTATTGCTCTAATTGATAGAGATTTAAGCATGTACACCAAATGATATAAAAAAAAACTAATGGGTACATAATTTATAATATACCGTATAGTCATCAAGGCCAAATGAAATGGCCAAAAGTGTGGACTCATCCACCTATCTCACCTCCTCCTGTGTCATCGACTGAACATAAATGGAAAAAATATATATACATAAGTGCAAGCAATCATTAAAACTAATATAAATAAATAAATTATTTTTAAATTAAATAAGTCATGTGACAAATTTATTTATAATGTTTACTCTTACCATATCAACAGGAGTCAATGGCTCTACGTGCACCTCCTGAGCACTCTCATGAGATGTAGATGCTCCATGAGGTGTTGCAGCCTCTGTAGTAGCCTCTCCTGTATCTCCCTCATCAATATCATGAAACTGATATATATCAAAATCAGTAAGCGGTCTGAGGCACATATGCCTGCACATAATGCACATATGGGGCTTGCATACATGTGAACTCTGACGAGATGTCGATGCGCCAGCAGCATCCACAAGAGGCAACACTGACCTAGTCTCTGTGATCAACTGATCACTCAGTAAATGAATGGCCCTAATAGTCAGTTCAGCAGCCTCATAAATGATATCGGGATGCTGCACTAGAGGAGGGGGTGTGACATCAGTGGGGGGGACAAAGGTAGTGGCCTTTCAGTGCTGGGAAGATGGCCTAGTCTGAGGAGCTCCTCTGCCTACGCCCATGTTGGGCCTCATACTCCAATAATCAACATGGTGACCAAGCACAAACTCAGCATACAATTTTTTAAGGAAATAAAATGGATCCTCCAAATTACTATGTGGTGGTTTATCAAAAACCATCCACCAGCGATCCCAAAAGTTTGTGCGCATTGCTTCATTTGTGGACCATTTTATTGATAATTTGGGCTTTTTGGGGTCAACTGGTATTCCAGTTTTAGGATCGACACCAGTTTTAGGATCGACAAAAAGGGTGGCTATATCTTCCTTACTTATATTAAGGGCTACAATCCCATCATGGTCAAGCCCATCATCAAATTGGGCATGCATATCATCATGCCAATGAAGAGCAGCATTATGTTGCTGCGTGAGTGTGTCAATATTTCCAACAATTGTATTTAGTGTGGCAAGCATGGGACCTAATGTAGGTATATTTTGATACATGTTTTGGAAACCTCGTATTATGTTCAAATTTTCTTCTATCAAATCTTGTAAAGATTTAGGGTTTAGATATAGGGGATTTTTTTCGAGATTGTTATTTGGAGGGTTATTTTCTTCATTGTTGTCAGCCATGCCTGATTAAATAAAAAACAAATCTAAGTTTCAAATATTATTACAAATATAAATACAAAACCCTATTTTTTTTAAAAATGCTACATTTATAATGAAAATGAAATAAATTAATAAAAATATGCAATTAACTACTTACCGAATATGCTTAGAGTCAAATTTGGGGTTTCCAATATCAGGTATCCGAAAATATATCAGGTATTAGAAAAATGCAATTAGAAACTTGAAGAAATCACGCTATGAAATGAAGAATAGGGCTCGTGGGTGTCGAATATATGCCATAGTTATCAGGTACTCAAAAATATTGAGTACCCGATATTTTCGGGTACCCGATTAGGTATGTGCTTTGGTGGTAGCTTTTCCCAGGTGTACTGACACCCAGGCCTACTAAAAAGGCAACAAGCGCTTTCATGCACTTTTGGACGAGTGAAAAGTGAATATTTTTCACATTGCCACTTTTTGGCCCCTCATGATCTTGCACAGACCCAATTGCATGATCGATTCTGGAGCATCAAACACTGTCATGCCTGTGGAGATCATGAAATCATTAGGCCTAAAGGTTGATACACCTCACGGAAGATGCCAAGCTATGGACTCAAGAGAAGTGCTAGTTATTGGTACCATCAAGGCTTTGCCTTATAAATTAACTGCATTTCCTAACAAACAGTTGACTATGAGTGTTCTTGTAGTTGACATTCCTCCTCAATATGGAATGTTGTTATCTAGAAAGTGGAGTGCCTCCATGGGAGGAAGTATTCAATGTGACTTGTCCTTTGCCACTTTTGACATTGAAGGAGAGAGTGTGAAGGTGTCAAGGGAAGCCAGGACCCCACATATGATTGAGGAAAATGAAAAGGATAGCATGAATTGTTTTGTTGACACTAACATTGGCTCATTCCAAGTCCAGAGGAATGAGATGCAGGAGAAGATCAGGCCTATCCTTTTGGCTGATGATGAGAGTAACATGGCAAAGGGTAATGACTTATGGACATTATATTTTGATGGAGAAAATTCTAAGGTGCTGGAGTAGGAGTGTTATTAATATCCCCAAGTGGTAAGACTTTTAAGTTTTCTTTCACTTTCTTGTTTCCTTGCACAAACAATGTTGCAGAATATGAGGCCCTACTGATTGGTTTGAGACAAGCATCAAAACATGGGATCAAACATCTTAGGTTGATTGGTGATTCTGAGTTAGTAATATCTTAGATTAGATCAAAGTATGCATCTAAGAACCAAAGGCTGAAATAATATAGGAATGATGTATGGGATGAAATTGAATGTTTCAGTGCTTTTGGAATCGATTGGCTGGATAGAAGCCAAAACAGGATGGCAGATTTACTAGCAAACATAGCCTTAAGGCCAGAGGATGTTACCTTTGCGGGAATATCCAGAATTGAGTGTAAGTCCAAGCCTTCTATCCCAGATAATGTTGAGAATTGGCAAGTATTTTCTGATGATCAGGATATATTGAGGTTCTTGCAGTGTGAGTCTCACTTTGATGGTCAGGAAATGGATTTCAGCACCTCTGTAGACAACAAAGATGGAAAAGAGAATGTCCTTGGGAAGGAAGTATTGCAATTGAAGTCAAATAAGATCCCAAGGGGATTGGTTGCTCTTGAGAGAGCATTTGATAATAAAGAGAGGGCTTGTGTAGCTAGACTTGCTAACACGGTAAGTGATTTGGAGGAGGTGAATCTAGGGACAAGCCAAGAACCAAAGAACGTTTACATAGGTAAATGTTTATCTCAAAGAACTAGAAGAAATCTAATTGATCTTCTCAAAAAATTCAGACATGTCTTTGCATGGTCTTATGAAGATTTGAAGGCATATAGAGAAGATCTCTTTCAACATGAGATACCATTAAAGGAAGGAACTAAACCTTTTAGGCAGAAATTAAGGCCTGTGAACCCTACTTTGGCACCAAAAATGCAAGATGAATTGAAAAAGATGATGGATGCTGGCATTATCAAGCCTGTCAGACATTCTACTTGGGTGTCAAACTTGGTTCCAGTTAGAAAAAAGAATGGTGACATTGGGTTGTGTGTTGATTTTAGAAATCTGAATGTCAATTCTTTGAAAGACAACTATGGTCTCCCTAATATGGAAAACATGCTGCAAAGAGCTGGATCGGAGTTGATGTCAATGATGGATGGTTTCTCTGGGTACAATTAGGTCATGGTCAAGGAGTCAGAACAATTCAAGATTGCATTCACTACTCCTTGGGGGACCTATGTTTATGTCAGAATGCCATTTGGTCTGACAAATATAGGAGCTACTTTCTAGAGAGCTATGGATGTGGCCTTTTCTGATTTCATAAATAAGTTTTTAGTGGTATATCAGGATGATCTCATGGCATATTCAGAGAAGGAGGATCAACACTGTGAGCAGCTTGAAAAGATTTTTATTAGAGCTCTGGAATATGGAATTTCTTTGAATCCAAAGAAATGTTTTTTTGGTGTGGTGGAAGGCAAGCTCTTAGGACATGTTGTGTCCAAGGATGGAGTGAGAATTGATCCTGAAAGGGTTATGGCAATAGACAAGCTTTCACCACCAAGGAATGTTAAAGGAGTACAGTCTTTCTTTGGGCAAGTGAATTTTCTAAGATTTGTTACAAACTTTGCAGAAATTTGTATTCCCATCTCTGGAATGTTGAAGAAAAATGCAAAAGTAGAATGGAATGAAGAAGAAAATGAGTCTTTCAAGAATATCAAACAGGCCATCAAGGATGCCCCTGATTATGGTAAGCCCATGCAGATTTTCTCTTTTGCTTCTTATCATACGGTTGTAGTCATCTTATTACAAAAGAATTCAGAAGGGTATGAGCAATCCATATCCTTTTTCAGCAAATCCTTACATGCAGCAAAACTAAAGTATGATATAGTTGAGAAGCAGGCTTATGCCCTAGTCAAAGCAGTCAAGGCTTTTAGGTGTTATCTTGTGGGAGCTAGGGTGGTTGCTTATGTTCCTAATGCTGCTGTCAAGGATATTCTAGTGCAACAAGAGGTATCAGGAAAAAGATGTAGATGGATCAATAGGATCCAAGAATTCAATATAGATATTCAGATTACAAAATTGGTAAGAGGCCTTGGTGTTGCAAAGTTGATGGCACAGAGTAATTTGGTTGCAAACCGTGTGAACATGTTAGAGGAGGAAGAAAGGCCATATGTTTGTGATATGGATTATTGTGATTGGTATAAAGATGTCATCAATTACTTGCAAAAATTGTTTCTTCCTCCTGACATGAGTGAAAATAAGAAAAGGACTATCAGGCTACAATTTGTGAGATATTCCATTATACATGGTGAGTTATGGGGGAAAAGTAATGAAGGTGTATTGCTAAAATGTGTAGACCAGGAAAGGTCTAAGTCTTTGTTAGAATCAATGCATCAAGGTGTATGTGGAGGACACTACATGGAAAAGACCACAGCCCACAAGATCCTTAGATCTGGATTTTGGTGGCCTACAATTTTTAAAGACACACATCAGTTTGTAAGGAAGTGTGATGCATGCCAGACGTTTGCAGGTAAGCTAAAATTTGGTGGAAATTTGCCACTCAAACTAGTCTCAGTTCAGGCCCCTTTTCAGCAGTGGGGTATTGATTTCATAGGTGAGATTCCAAAAAAGTCTAGTGGTGGGCATTCCTACATATTAGTGGCAACAGACTATTCCACTAAATGGGTTAAAGCTATTCCCACTAGGAGGGCCACTAGTAAAGTTGTTATTGATTTCATGATGCAGAATATTCTCACTAGGTTTGGATGTCCAGAAAAAATAGTGGTAGACAATGCAATGTGCTTTAGATCACAGGTGTTTGGTGATTTTTGTCAGCAATATAGGATACACATTTTATTTTCTTCCCCATATCATCCACAAGGAAATGGCCAGGCTGAATCCAATAATAAAAGCTTGATAAAGATCCTCAAAAGAGTATTGGACAGGAATAAAAAATCGTGGGACTCAAAACTTTGGTGGGCATTGTGGGCTGACAGAGTGACCATCAAGAAGGCCATAGGTTGTGCCCCATTTGATCTAGTCTACGGGATTGGAGCTAGGTTACCTCAGAACAATCTATTGCAAATGTATAAATTCATCCAGGCATATGATGAAGACTTAGATGATGAAATGAAACTAAGGATGGATGAGTTAATCCAGTTGGAGGAGGTAAGAAGAGATGCACATGAAAGAAATGAAACACTTTAGACACAGTGTAAGAGCTTATTTGATAAAAGAGCCACTCAAAGGAGTTTTGGGGTTGGTGATCTTGTTCTAATGTGGAATGCCAGATTAGAGGATAAGGGATGGCATGGTAATTTTGATCCTATTTGGTTGGGTCCTTATCTCATTGAAAGTAAATGGGGAGTTGATTCATATATTCTAAAAGATCTAACTGGTGGGACTTTGGAATTGCCTGTTCATGGACAATTCTTAAAGTTTTACTTCTCTTGAAGTATCTCTTCCATGAACAGTAGTTTAGGTTCCCTTGTTTTTGTCTACTCTGTGTTTTTTGAGTCAGAATTTTGAGTTGGTCTGCTCTTCTAGTGATTCTGGATCCTTGCCATGCCTACAAGAGACATGCATCCCCTAGTATGAGCCACTGTTAGTCCATTTTTTGATTCGTGCAAAAATCCCAGGAAGATGGCCTTTTCCCCTGCAATCTTTGTTATGCTGTCTACCCAAACTGCAGTTACAGTTTTAACTTGCAAAGGCAATCCACTTGGTTTTATGATGTGCACCCTTAGCCTTGTGTTGTTCATGTGTCACCTTGCTTCAACCCAAGTTGCATTTGCTAATTTGTAAAACCTAAGGGGATTTTCAAATTTTATGGTTTGCGGGAAACATTTTTAAAATTCTTCCATAGTGTCGAAAACCCACACTATTTTTGAAACTCGTGATGTTTTTGGTTTTGCTACTATCTTTTGGTCTGTCATATACCTGCGTTGTTTTCGACCCTTTGCCTTCCATCTTTGTGCACTTGTCTTTTGGTGCCGAAAACTTTGTGTGTTTTTGACCTTTGTCTTAAGTGCGCAAGTGTGATGATGTGGGGCTAGTTTCTTCAAAGCGGCAGAGGGAGGAGATCAATGGTTAGTGTGTGATCACATGGAATATTCTTTCCCCATGCGATCATGCACCTGCCATTGATTTTGTTTGTTCCAAGCATTTCTTCGGTGAAGTGGGCCTGGTGTCAGAGGGGTGACAGATGGCATGTTCTTATTGGCTGTCACATGGCCGCATGTCAGACTTTTCTGACATGTGATCATGCGACCGCTTGCCATCTATCCGCATGGGTCCTGAATCTTAGCAGTTGGTGGTCGCTGTTTGTTTGGTCTGAGGTGATGATGTGACAGTCTGTGATTGGCTATCGCATGATCGCATAGCCTAGTTTTTGGCTATGCGATCATGCAACTGCTTGCCACGTGTCCCTAGGGCCTAGTAGCAGATGATGGGGCTTCTTTTGGGTACTGAGATGGTAGTGTTCCATTGACTGGTGGGTGGTGATGTGGCAGCCTATGGTTGGCTATCGCATGATCGCATAGCCCAATTTTTGGCTATGTGATCATGTGACCAGGTGACACGTATCTACGGTACTGATGTGGATATGCTTAGTGGGAGCGCTACTTAATGGCAGGTAGTGACAGCAGTTTGCTAGCGGTTAGTCGCATGTTCGCATAGCCTTTTGCAAGGCTATGCGATCATGCAACTAATGTTTTCTATCAACTTCATGCGGTGGTGGTTATATTTTGCGGGTTGTCGCATGATCGTATAGCCCATCTTTGTGCTATGCGACCATGCGACAACGGTCTGGTGTCACGGTTGCAGAGTTGTGCGGTGGGTCCTGTGTCAGGTGACTCGGTGGTTGCGGTGAATGGTGATATGACAGGTGGCATCAAGGAGACCCAGGTGGGGTCTGAGGTTTGGTAGTGTCGATAAAATATTTGGTGGCCTGATAAAATCTTCATCCTATCGCTGGTTCGCATGATATTTTAGCGGCAACGCTATTATTTCTGTGAACTGGCAAAATGTCTTAAGTCGCTGGTTCGCCAGATGACTTAAGGGGTTATTTTGACATGTGCAGTCATGTGTTCACTGAATCTAACTAGGGTTTAGACTTTCATTTCGTGACTGGGATTTTCCTTTGTCATGTGTTGGCTGAAAGTAACTTGAGGTGCCTGGATGAGTTAAAGCCATGAGCTTGGGAAGATGGGAGGATTTGATGACAGGGACTTAGTGTTGTTCTCAGTTGGATTTGTAGATCACTGATGCACAATTAATTTCTTGGTGGTGACATGACAGCCGGCAGGGTGCATGTTAGCGGCTTGTCGCATGTTTGCGTGAGCCAATTTTCTGGCTTGCGAACATGCGACAAACCCTTTTGTGGCAGTGGCAACGTCAGTGGTTGTGAAGAAGGTAAGGGGAAGTGGCGTGTCGCATGTTCACATAGCCCATTTTTGGGCTATGTGATCATGCGATAACTGTTTGGCGTCACTATTGCGGAGTTAGCCCGAGGTGTTTGAATGGTTAAAAAATTGAAGCCCGCGAATGCATTGTGACCGTTTGCCCTCATTTTTAAATCTCTGTGAACATTTCCAGTGATCGAAAAGGACCGAAATTGATGACAAGAAGGGCCAGAGTTGGTGAAACTGATCTTCTTCGCCGCTCTAGTGTGCTCCAGGGTGCTTGACGGTCGATTGCAGAGGGATTTATACCGTGAAGAATGGATTGTCAATTGTTGTGGCTTGACCCTTGTCATGTCTGTGTTAATTCTTCGGTGGGGTTAGGTGATTTTGAGATTTTGAGTTGGAAGTGATCATTATGCTTGCTTTGTAACCCTAGTATAAAGGGATTTTTGTGATCATTTTCTGGCATTGGGAGTTAGGTATTCAAACTTCTAGGTTGTGAGTCCTTTTCTCAGTCTGAATTGTAATGACTTGTCTTGATTTTTTGGCAAATTGAAAGAAAGTGGAAGGTCTAAGCCATAGTTTGCAAGTAGGGTTCCTTTGGATGGATTGTATACTTTTGAGGATTCTTCACACTTAATGCAGGCACATGATTCTCATCTCTCCCTTGTGTCAACGTAGATGAATTCTAAACTTTCCAGTTCACTACATAACAATTTATGTATAGGTCTGCATTCTTGAGTTCTAATCCAGGATTAGATTAAATGATGCTTTAGATGGGACCTAAATTTATCTCTTGTCTATGTAGGGATATTCTGTAAGTAGTAGAGGAGATTGTAAATGTGTTTATGGCTTTGAATCTCAGGTATATTTTTGGTGTGTGTGTGTAGTCTATCTAAGAAACCTTTCCAAATGGATGAGGCACTGGCCTAGATAAGTATTTCCTTGCTGACATATCCTGATTGTGGTTGTTATGATTCAAAAAGTATAAATTAAGAACTATTCCTTAAGTTTTCAGCATTTGGTTGTATGTGGTTCTACCCCATAGCAATGGAGAGTCAATGAGTGTATGGTTAACATTCAGTACTTTCTTGCTATCCATTTATCTGTTATTCAAACCCAGTCTTTGGTGTGTGAAGTATAGTGTATACTGGCTTAGGTGCACCTGCCTTGGTTTTGCAGAGCCAAAAGTAGAAGAGGGCAGTCTTGTCCCTAGAGTTGGTCCAGTTATCCTAAGACCTCATTACATTTTGGAGCTAACCACCCCTAAAATCTATCTGAGGGTATATTGGCAGCCTATTAGAGCATAAGCGTCATTTTGGACACCAACACACTTGATCTCTTCTTTATTCCTTATTCTATTTAGGTTCATTTCTTTCCTCGATAATATCTTCCTGATCCTTGATTTCCCTTTGT
Source organism: Chamaecyparis obtusa (assembly GCA_027943335.1). Lineage (NCBI taxonomy): Eukaryota > Viridiplantae > Streptophyta > Pinopsida > Cupressales > Cupressaceae > Chamaecyparis > Chamaecyparis obtusa. The sequence continues at coordinate 21,943 of BSBK01011408.1, forward strand.
TGTTCATCGGTGTTGTTTTCCTGATGCTTGATCAACTCAGCCTGTGGCTTTGGTAGGTACTCTGGATGCTCAATGTAAGTGAATCTACCATAGTCTTTCGGCTCCCTAGTGCTTTATTCATCATTTTTATCAGCAAATTCATCAACTCTGACATTAAAACTTTCAATCATTTTATTAGTAACTTTATTTAGACACTTATAAACTTTTCTTTTAGTAGAATATCCAAAAAGTATCCCCTTATCACCTTTAGAGTTAAATTTTCCATTTCTATCATCTTTCAGAATAAAATATTTGCTACCAAAAATTTTGAAGTAACTTACACTCAGTGTGTGTCCAAACCATAACTCATAGGGTTTTTTGTTTGTGTCTTTCTTTAGTTATACTTAGTTCAGTACATATACAGCTATGCTGACTACTTCTCTCTAGTACATCTGTGCAACATTCTTTTCTAGCATCAGTGTTCTTGCACAATCAACTATAGACCTATTTCTCTTTTCTGCAATCTCATTCTGTTGTGATGTTCTTGGTGCAGATATTTGTCTCTTAATGCCATGCTCATTATAGTAGTTAGTGAATTCATCAAAAATGAACTCACCACCTCTATCAGATCTCAGACATTTCAGTTCCTTTCTAGTTTCTTTTTCAGCTTTAGCTTTGTACCATTTAAACATCTTAAATGCTTCAGATTTATCCTTTAGAAACATAGCATTCATCAATCTAGTGTAATCATCAACAAACAAAATAAAGTATCAATCTCCATAATAGCTCTGAGTTCTCATGGGACCACATAGGTCAGTGTGAACTAACTCCAAGATTCCTTTTGTTGAATAGTCTTTACTTTTGAAACTAGATTTTGTCATCTTACCTTTCTAACATTGATGACACATAACATTATCTGATTTAGTTATGCTAGAAAAACCTCTAACTTTTCTCTTTTTACTGATCTTGATCATATTATCAAATTTTACATGACATAACCTTTTATGCCACAACCATGCATCTTCATTTTTAACCATCAAATAAGAAGTCTCAACATTATCAAGATAAAATAGGTTACCTTTAGATTGTCCTCCTGTTTTGACAAGCTTTCCATTTTCATTGTAGATCTTCACCTTCTTACTTTCAAATGCCACTCAGTGACCTAAGTTGTTAAGTTGTACCACACTTAGTAGATTATAGTTCAGTCCTTTTACCTAATAAACATTATCACATCTGATTTTGTCATTTATCAATAAAGATCCTTTTCCTTTAACCATGTAAGGTGTATCATTACCCATTCTTACTGATCCTCCATTATAATGCTCTAGATGATCAAACTTATCTTCATCACCAATCATGTGATGTGTACAACCACTATCAATGATCCATGTATCATGTTTACTAACCTTAGAAATGAGTGTTGTTTCTACATACCTTTCCTCTTCCTCCGAGTCATCTTCCATTGCAACAAACACTACCTCAATATCATCATTTGTGTCGATGTCGGTGTCCTCTTCTTCAACTAAGTAGCATGCCTTTTTGCCCTTATCTTTGTGATCTCGGTTACTTTTTTTGTAATGTTGGTAACCTCTATTATTTCTTCTTTCATAGCTTCCATCACCAGATTGGTCTTGGTCTTTGTCTTCCTCTTTCCCGTTGGGACATCTACCAATAATATGGCCAACTTCTCTATAATTAAAACATGCTAAAGGTAATTTACCCTTATATCTACCTTTACCTTTAGGCAATATTCGGGCCATAAGAGCTTCAAGTTCATCAAGCCCATCATCAGTATTACTGTCATTGTTATTCCTTAAATCATGTCTACTACTAGATTTACCAATCTTCAGAGAAGACATAAAAGTAGACTCAACAAATGGTACAACACTGTTATCAAAGTTGTTCAGCTCAAAATTTGTTAGCTTACTAATCAGATTATCAAGAGTAAGAGTGATGCCAAGTACAAACCTCATTTCATGTATTACGGATATTCTGATTGCATATGCATGCAATAAGGTTCTTATAATTTTACTTACCATTGTATATTCATTAATGACACCACCAGATCATCGGATAACATTAACTACCTCATTGATTTGATTTGAATATTGTACAATGTTCTCTCCTTCCTTCATTTTCATATCATCAAATCTCCCTCTTAAACTTTCATCTGTGCCTCTTTTCACATTTTCATCACGACCATAAACTTGAGCAAGTTTTTCCCACATTACCTTTGAAGTAAGAAAATCCTTGACATCTTCAAATTTAGCATCAGATAGAGCAGCAAAAATATCCATCATAGTAATATTATGCTCATGTCTATCTCTCAATTGATCAAGATTCAAAGGTCCTATAGGCGGTGCTAAGTAGCCATTACCCAATAGGGTGAGGGAAGAATTACCAATTCTAGATATATGAAGTCTCATTCGGCTTTGTCATATTGTAAAGTTGTCCTTGTTCAGCTTTGGCATATCCCTCTTATACATTTTGTGATCTTTCTGTTGAAGCCCATAAAACTCTGTTCTAAGAAACTAATGTGCTCTGATACCAATTGTTAGAAAAATTGAGAGGGGGATGAATCAGTTAAATCAGTTATCCTACAGTCCTAATCACAATTATGCAATTCTTAAAACAATTCCAAATAATTCTGCAGCTCGGTAACATAAAATACTATAATGTCTATGTCTTTACCGATTACCAGTCAAATAACTTACTGTGATTACCAAACAAATCAAATATGCAATATGTAAAGAATGATAACAAGACATTCATCATAGAAACACATAACACAATGATTTAACATGGAAACCCTGTTAAGGGAAAAACCACCTGGGACCGATAACCCAAAATAATTTTCACTCTTCTGAAGTGAGCTCGGTAAAGAGCCAACCTTGTTAAAGGTTGCAAAACACACTATAAGGTGTGACCTTGTTAGAGGATTTAAAACTAATAGTTATCATCAAACCAGCATTCACTATGGGGTTGATAGGTTAACAATGTACATTCAATGAATGATATAGGGCATAACATAAGATGGTTAAGTCCACTCGGTTAAGAGATTTTTCTATAACAATAGTTAAACTAAAATAGTAGTTGATCTTATTATAATACAAATTGATTTTGCAGATGTTTAGATCTATTCTAAGCCCATACAAATCCTCTAATCAATATTTCAATTCACTTTTTCAACATTCTATAACTTACTATCACTCAGTAATAGCTCTCTGACACTTGGTTAACTCTACAGTTTGGTTCTCCTTCAACCAGTCTGATCTGGTATGCATGAAGCTATGTTCACGCAAAATCTCTGCAATCTTAAGATTTCTTCTAGCATAGTTTCAATAATGAAACCAATATCTCTTATATAGACAAGCAACTTGTTTTCATTTCATCCATCAAATTTTTCCACTTAATTTCCTTCATTGATTTTCCCGCTTAAACCTTCCTCGCTAGATGTGCCAATAACATGTTTCAATTCCATCCTTTAGATCTTCTTTGAATTTTGTTAGCCGTGGATCTCATAACAAACTTTATCTTCAACCTCGAAATCATACACATTCTAGCTCATCAATTTCCATTGGCTAAAGTAAGCATTTAATTCTTTCATCCATACTTGGTTAACAAAGAAATGTGTGACCGATGAAAACAAGCTCGGTTGATACTGTCGCTCGGTATACACTACACTAGCTCGGTGCATATTGAAGTGCTTCATTTACTGACCACACTAGTTTGTACAATTTTTCTTTCTTCTTCATCATAGATAAATACAACATAATCAAGTCAATAACATAAGGTCATAGACTCATTAATAAGTTACCCAAAGTATTCCTTATCCTCATCTATCATATCCATCTTCCTTATGTTGATATTTCAGTTCTTCATCTCTTTCTCCCTTCTATAGATGTTTAGATGTTTGTAACTTACATGATAAGTACTTTCAAAACTAGTTGATATCAATGACAACATATTCAGTAACTCGGTGATCTCTAATCACTAATCCTCAAGTCATTCAGATATTCAATCAGTTGTAGTTCATCAATTTTTAGATGTGTCATAATGTTACAAGATGAGAATAAAATATTTGATTAGGGAAAGAGTTGGTTTTTACTCTTGGGGACTTGGATCCACCAAACAAAAGAATGATTCAATCTTCAAAGTAGAACAAGCAGCTATTTGAAGAACCAAATAAGAGAGGAACATGGTTTTCTCCACCAAAGAACTAGATTATTGATATGCCTATAATCGACATACATCCCTAGATAGAGCCATTGTTGGAACACTATTTTTTTTCCCAAAAATTAGGGTTTCCTAAATAAGAAAATAATAAAAGAAATCTTAAAAAATACCCTTGTGAATCCTAAGTCTAACAAGTGAATTTACAATCAAATCATGTTCGACTCTTATAAAAGATCATGTGTGTCAATCTTCAGCCCCTCATAGTCAAATTTGATACATTTATAAACTGGCAAGTTTTAGGATGTGCAACAAGTTTGCAGTCTAAATATCATAAATTTTCAAGAAACCATTTTTGAAACTAAATGTTTCAATACCTATTGTTTTTATTGCTAACCCAAATATTCCTTTCAATTGTCTACATGACCATGTACCCCTTTGCCCATTTTCATAATCCCAATAACTCATTTGATATTTTTTGAAGCCCAATCCATTTGCAATTTATTTATATTATTGCCTACAAACTAAAAAAATCTACCAAAGTAGCTTTCTATTAAAATTGATATTTCACAACTAGATGACTTTTAAGACAAACCAATTGATCCACATGGTTGTCTATTCAAAATGAATAATTGTGCAAATTTTCAGATTCCTAGCAATGCATTTGACAGTCTTTCAAAATTCAAACGATACACAAATTTTTCAATTTTGCAAAATAAAATGGTCACAAGATCGTGAAAGGTCGACTTTGATAATTAATTTCTCCTCACTTGTTGATTGTCAAGTAAAACCACTTTGTGAACCTTTTCATACTACTTCCACTACACGCTTGCAAGTTTTCATGGTTGTCGAACATCATTTGATATGTTTTCAAACCTCATACTTTTCACACGGAAAACAACTTAAAGAACAATGTTTGATCAAAATAGCCCTGGAGGTCAACTTTGATAAGTAACACCTCGTACCTCCAGATGAATATATCATATTCATTTTTTGTTGTACATTCTTGGGATAAATGTCTACATGCTTGTCAGTTTTGGTGATCTTGGAAGGAAGTTTAACTAGTTTTTGAGACCAATTATTAATAAAAAATTTCATTTGAAAGTTCAGAATGCACTATTTGATGATAATTTAATTTCATTTTTTCAATTTGAACGCATTCCATATCACTCGCAATACCAATCTGAAGAGATTGAATGATCAAGTGTTCAAAAATGATTTTTTTAGTCGAACCCACATTGGGACCTAACATACATCATGACTCCAAAAACTAGATTTAAAGTCCTAGAAAATTTAATATTATCTAAAATTGTTTGATTTAAATAATAATATAGACAGGGGAATGTCACTCGTATTTTGATTTCTAAATTTACCTTGGGCGCAAGGTATCAAATGAGAAATAATTTAGTGGAAAGATGGGAAAAGGGGCTAAGTTTTAGCGATACACTTTACTCATAAAATTGTAAGTCAATAGATTAGTGGAGGAATCAATGTATGTTACTTCATCAATGGATAGAGGTGGGCCCCATTCCCTTGGCTTCACATTGCACATTCTAATGTTTAAAATACTTATTAGGAAATTGTCATTATACATATTACACATTGTCTTCCAATTGTTCCTTAGGACTTAAATTTGTAAAACTATTAAAATTATAAACTTGTCATGAAAATATTTGATTAGTGTATCTAAAGATACTTAAATGTGAATGAATAGTAGATGTACTATTGTATTGAAGATTTATATTTTCTATTATACATTATTGTTGGTGTAAGAAATGTATATGATCTAATTAGTTAATTTTGAAGTCACATTCACATTAGCTTAATCAAGCTTAGTCCAACAATGTATTTTTTATGTCTCATGTGATGCAATTAAGACACATGCCATAATCTAGTTTAATTTTAGGGTGTCATTCCTATCTCTATAGCAATGGTTTACTTTTGTATATTATGTTATTATTCATTCAAACCTAATAAATTTTTGTCTTTCATGAAAAAATCAATTTCTTGCTTCTTGTGTAAAAAGGTGTTTTGGTTCTCCCTTACCTTAGACTACTATAGAGTTAAATTAACAATTCTCACAATTACAATTGTTTAAAAAATGAAATCTTAATTTGTGGAAAACTTGATTCCTTCAATATATTAATAAGAACAATTTTATTTTTTCTAAATGCATTATAATAAATCATAATATGTCAATATTGTGTAATGCACCATTATAAATAATAATAATAATAAAAATATGTCACTAAATTAAAATACAATCATTCATTAAAATATTATATTAAGACTATTCTTAAACATCACATAATCTAACAATAATTATTTTCTTCAATTACAATAAGAATATACACATGAACAATATATTAAATTACCATTTACTATTTAACAGTTAAAAAACACAATAAAATACTTTATTTCAATTATAATAAAAATTTACACACGAACAAAATATTAAATTACCATTCACTATTTAATGGTTAGAAAACACAAGATTAGCGCTGAAGAATTATTCCTTTATTCCTTTATTCCAATAATTTACTATTGCAATCTTCTATAAATTCAAGTTTTCTCAATCTCAAATCAGGGAAGAAGCTTATTCTCCAGAAATCGGGGAAAAGATAATTTGTTGTTATTGCGCGAAGAAATTCTTTAGATTCTAAGACAGCCACTGCACAAAAAGAGAAATAATTTCCACAAGGAAAAACTATCCACCATTAATTAACAGTACATGGTGCAAAGGGATCATTCATATAATTCTCCAAGTAAATCTCCTCCCTTACCTGTGCACTGTAACCTTCCACAACCCCACTGTGTTCATCATGGATATGACTTATGATATCCCCAAATGATTTACAGCATTTGTCACAAGAATTTTCCTTCTCTCTCTTTTTAATATGCTCATCTTCTCTCTCTTTTTCCACTACGGTAAAGTGGGCACTCAGATTTCTGTTTACCAAACATTCCAGCTTATATTTTCCCAGAGAGACATTCAAAGGATCCCCGGCCTGCAACCTCCCCTGCCACACAGAATCCAACCTCTGTTCAACTTCAGCAGCTGCAAGATTTTTTTCCTTTTTAGTGATTAAATCCTTGCCCAGTTCAGCCATCCCATAGTAATCTATTGCATGAACATCCCACAAATATGTAATCATCACATTCAAAAGTTCAATCCCACCAAGAGTTGTAATGCTTTGATCTGAATTTTTTACATTGACAAACTGGGCAAAAGACCCATCTTGCTGGGAGGCAAGAGATTTTGTTGAATACCCTTCTCTGCATCAACCTTGGCAATGAGGCAGCGCGCCTGGTTCAAGTCCTTCAAATATCTCGCAGCATTTCCAGGTGGGTTCAAAGTAGAGAGATTCAAAGTACCATTTTGGAGATCTTTAAAGAAGTTTCTTGCCACTTCATTTGCATATTCTTTCCGCTTGTTAATGGCGATCTCTATGTGGAAAGGACGGTACAGATGTTTTAATCCGAGGTCATCTTTATGTGCACCAAAAAAGCCCTTTTTGAGCTGCTGCAGGTAGGGTTTGTACCTGCACTTGCAGTATGCTTCATCTGGTAGTATGTTATCATCGAGGCCATTGATAAAATGTTTGTAAAGTAATAATGGAGCTGACCTTACTATTGGGCTTTCATTCCTTCTCTCCAAAGGATAATTTCTCATATACCTTGAAGGCCTTGAAAGGTATTCATGGCGGTGCCTGCTGTGTCTATCACGGCTTTTACCGCGCCTCAGATGGGATTCTCCAAAACTGTGTCGGATTGGGATTCTATCCCGTGACCTTTCAGTTGAAGATGATGTGGATCTGTGCCTGCGATGGTAATGGCGGTGCCGTTTTCGGGGAGGAGAATGAGAATGAGAAGATCTGTGCTTGCTATGGTAATCTCTTGAAGGTCTTGAAGTGTACTCATGGCGATCCCTGCTGTGTCTGTCACGGCTTCTGCTACGCCTCAAATGGGTTTCTCTGGAGTGGTGTCGTAGTCGGATTCGATCCCGTGACCTTACAGTTGAAGATGATTGGGATCTGTGCCTGCAATGGTAATGGCGGTGTCGTTTCCATGGATGAGAATCAGAATAGGAAGGGGAATGTGGCAGGGGAGAATGGTAATGTCGCGGAGCAGGAGGAGAAGGAGAAGGAGAAGGAGAAGGAGAAGGAGAATGATAATACTGTGGAGATGAAAGAGAGGGATAATGGTAATGGCGTTGTCTTTTTGGGGGAAGGAGAAGGGGAAGTCATGTCGTTTTTGGTCACCAGCGCTGGATAGTTTTTTTTGGGAACTTTTTGATCTTCACTTTCTATGGATGATGTGATGAAAAGTAATAGGAAAAAAATGCAATGGAACGTTTAAGTTTACAATCAAATTATGAATGATAACATCAACATAAATATTTTAAAATATACTCTTTTCCCCACCAAATTTTAAAAGAGAAAATTATTGAAGTAATCATGATTAAAAAACTTTTTTCCTTATAACATAATTTGCAACAACATCAAAATTGTTTCCTCTTTCAAACGAGAACTCACATCTTGAATAATCTTGCATAAACTATAAATTCCTATTCTTGTCAAACCTTAATCTGCATATAAAATGAAATAAAATATTAATTTATTTATTTCGATATAAATTAAATAAATCAAATGTATTTGATTTAATAGGGAAATGTTAAATTTTATTTTTATTGTTTTCTACAACAAATATTTCTACATAATTAACAAGCCCTCCTTGTTTGAAAGAAATGAGAAGTTCCTCATCATGCATAAAATCTATAAATTTCTAATAAACAAGCATACATTAAGGTGCCTCTAACCAAATTTTTTTTTTTAATGTTAGAATAACCTAAACATAACAAACTAATTTTAAACATAACAAATTAGTCTCGAAAAGACCCTTAAGGGAGTAGCAAAGAAATTTTTTAATATCCTTTAGACGTCCAACAAAAAATTGAAATTGTTGATCAAAAAGATGGAAGAAAATGTGAATCCCAAAACTGATCTGAGGACTAAGAAGGAAAACAAGGAGTAGACGAAAGGCCCAGGGAAGAGAACCAGGGCAAGAACAGGGAGAAAACCGATCCGCAAGACTCCCAAGTGCAGAATGTTAAAGATACGGTGCACCTGATGGATGCCTTAGAAAATAATGCAGTGGTTATGCTCAGGAGCTTAGCATAACTGGTTTCTCTATTTCTGCTTTCTTTCTCTGCTTTTTTATGTTCGGTCCTATGGTGGCCTCTCTTAACTACTTTCATTTTCTTTACTCTCGTTGGTTTATTTGACATTCTCAAGACTTTATTTTGATGTGGGTTTCAGGAGCCCTCTAAAACCTATTTTACTTAATAAAAAACAAATTAATTTTAAACAAGATTTCAAATTCATTAAGAAAAAGTTCTTTGAGAAATTAGAATTATCAAAATATAATTAACCTAAATCTTTCTCAAAATTATCTTGAGCAATTAAATCTATTCAATCCATTTTAAAAAATAAAATCACCAACAATGTTAAATAATATTGGTAGGTATATGTTAACCAATCCACTCTCCTTTTCTTTAGGATTTTTAGATGAGTATATGAATAATAAGAAATGGACTATTGGATTCTATAAAACAATTATATTTAGTTTATTAAAGACTATATTGATAGAAATTATCGAGAAGTTATATTTAATTTATAACTATTGAAAATGTTCTTTTAAGGAGAAAAAACAACTTATTAACTCAAATTTGATGGTCATATAGTTTTACCTTGTTATTTTAATTATAAAATACAATTAAATTTTTTTAAGAGACTAAATTAAACAAGTTAAATTTATATTATATATTAACTAGTACTTGTATCTAAGGAGGTTAAAGGGATAAGCTAATAGGAAATTATAGATAGAATTTAAATGTATTTTATTTTTTATTTTTGTGAAAAGTAAAAAAATTAAAGTTTTAAATTAAAAATTAAATTTGGTTGGGTAATGTAATTTGGTGGTAAATACTATGCAAAAGTGGCTTAATTAGGCGCTAAGAGTCCTATAAAAATCAACCTTTGATCAATGGTTTCAAATGACAATAGTGCCATCTTTGAGTATGTGTTGTAACATGTCAAAAGGTGTCCAAAGACTATATCATTTAAAATTATATGTCATATAACTTGCATAGAATGAACAAATTGGATCAACTTTAAATTCTAATTATTTACGTTGAATAAAATATTAAGGCATACACACAATCATTAAATTAGATCACATTTTAATTACAAATGTTTAAGTTTTGAAGTACAAAGATATGCACACAATGAATAATTTGGATCGTATATCAACTTTCATATAAATGAAAATGAACATTAAATTGTGTACATATACAAAAATGGCATAAATGCCAAGTTAATAATAAAGTTACAAAAATGTGGCATGTGCCATGTCAAGGTTGATTTATACAATACATATGTCAAATATATACACAAATGGTCCTTCAATGACCACAACTATAACTATATGTCTCTATCAATATATATGACTATGGTGGATCTTTAAAATTGAGCCTCTTCAAAGCAGTACATGGCTGCACAACAACAATTCAAATTCTAAATCAAATATCTTTTACTAAAAATAGATTAGAGTTCTCAAAATAACTAAATACTAAATTTTAATTTGTTTGTGATTGAATTATTGATTTCCTCATGTCTTTCTACTTCTCTCGGGCTATGTAGTAAAGTTGATGGACCCCTTCTTGGATGATAAGGACTCCTAACAAAATAGAATGGTAGAGGATCCATGGGAAGTCATGAAGGGGTCCATAATAGGTAAAAATAAATTAATATGTAAGAATGCAATCCAACAGGAATTGACAAGAGGGTTTCAACTAAGAAGTCAAACATACATCTCCCCTCAAATGTGTTGGACTCCCTCTTCAATGATCAGGACTCCTAATGAAATAGAATGGTAGAGGATCTATAGGAAGTCACGAAGGGGGTTGCAATAGGTAAAAGGCAATTAATACAAGTTAGTAACCCAAAGTTGTTGACAAACACTAAAAAGATAAAAATGCATGTACTTATATCTAAATGCATATGTTTAATATATATAGAACAAATGCATACCAAAGCCTCAAATGCTTCTCTTGTCCTCTTAGGAGGCATCATCATTGATGAAGCACCTATGACCATTTTTTGTATGAAAAATGATAACAAATGTTATAGTCATAGAGGAAGGATTTAGAGCTTTTGAACGGACAAGATTGAAATCCAAGAGGAGTGGAGAAGAGGTTTTCAACTAAGAATAGGGGATGAAAGTTAAGATAAAAATGTTATCTCTTCTCTCTCCTGAACCTTTTCAACATTAGGTGTGTTCATCAATTATGTAAACCCTAATTATTTCTGTATAAAAAATAAACAAAAAAGACTTTAAATCAATCTACATTTACATGTTTAATCATAATACATTTGAACAAATAAATTTAAATTGTGCTGAATTACCTTTTGGCATTTGGGTGTCTGTGAGGCTTTCTTTTTCTGTCGTAGTCTCCAGTAAGACACCTTTCCCACATGAAATGTCTTGGAGCCAGGTGGGGTAACCTAAGAGAAACAAAATTAACATAACAGATATGAATATATAATATTAAAAAGTCATAAAAATCTAAATCTAAATGACTCGCACATGTTCAATTAATATTGTAAATAAGAGTAAGTGCAAAATATAATATCGCAAAGCTTTCTAGGCAAAAATCAATGACCAAATACATGATATCATCAACTTGGGACATATGAACCCCTGGCAAACCCTATAAAACACCAAAAAAATATACATTATAGAGTTACTAAATAATAACCAAAATTATTTTATAATCAATGTATTATTCTATTTTTAGCATATTAATTTTTTTTTACCTCTGGTGTCAAACCTACATGTGCGCATGACACAGTGCCAAGGAGGGAGAATCCCCAAAGGAGATGTTGACCCTTGTGGCTAAAAGTAACAAAGGAAAGAAACAACACAAAAGTTGAGAGAGAATGTACGATCCAATATATTCATTCAAAGAAGAAACAACATACATGTTGGGCTATTAGGCCTTCTCAGTTACGTCCATATACAATGAAATGAAATTCAATCCTAATTCTAATCTAGAAACGTCTAAGAACTAGGTTTATCTAATGAAGTGGACCTCTCCTTTCAAGATATATCACTTTATTACATATAGGCAACACCTCTAAAGGTTGGCCAAGAGAAAATTACATTCCCCAAGAAGGAAACATGTACAAAAATATAGGTCTGACAAAAAATGAATCAAAGATCCATGAAAATGAACAAAAAGATGTGTGATCATAGGAAATGATTCATAGGAGATCCACAAACCACCCGCTATGATCACAATGATCAGAAGCCAAAGATCAGCAGCCGCAAATTGAATCTCTAAATAGGTCCAAGCAAGTAATGGACATGTTACCCACGAATAGAAAATGGATCAAATATCAAACAACCACAAACAATAGGAGGTGTGACCATAGGAAGATGATCCTAAATAGGTCTATAATAATACTTTACACTTGCACATGCTATCTGGAATAAATGACAATTGGCCAACATAATCTCTCCAACCAGTAAAGAAGAACAAAAATTTAACAAAAAAATTATTTTTGGTTGATGCAAGATTGCCATGAACCCAGGATGCTCTTGCATTAGGGCATGGATTGGATCAAATACTACATGGTGTACTCAGACCACCTACTGTACCCTGCAATGCATATTTTTCATATATCAATTTAAATTATTCTATAAATAAAAAATTATAAATACATTTCTAAGATTTAAGTGATTAATAAATCACATGTCATAAACACAAATAAACACACCTACATCTTCTATCCATTGAAAAAAACCATGGTCATCTGGTCATTGGTAAGGGCCACATTCTCTACAGTGCAAGCATGGCATCTATTCCCACAATGTGTATATGAATAGGATGTGGAACCATCCTCATTGAAGCCAGTATCTACCACATAACATATATTCCAGTAGCTAACACACAAATGATCAATGTGTTGCACTAAGCCAAATGATGCATCTGATTATGATGTAGGTGGTGCATGTGTTGATCTATCTTCTAGTGCAACTAATTGAGTACCATGTTGAAGAATGACATCAGTAAATGATACATAGCCATGTGAAGAGTTTGTAACTCCATAGATTCCTTCAGGTCTATTGGGACCGTGATGTGAATCATGGGTTTAGGAGCTAAAGAAATCATATGTTGGGGGTATACCACCCTTTAAGCCCCGTGTATATCCTACACATAGACTCTCCCTCTACCCTAGAACTACTGCATGTCAAATTAATTCAACTTCAAGCCAAGGATAAACTCACAATATCAATTTCTCAAGAAATATAAAGGCACCTCATAATTGTTAAAAGGTGGTTAGTTAGTTGGAAACTCACAATATAAATTTATCAAGAAATGTACAGGAAACCTCTTCAAATCATGCTCTAGGGTCAGATTATTTTCAGGTTCAATGAAAAGAGCACATATGTCATCTTTACTTATGGGTTTTATTTTCACCTTATCATATGACAACCCATAAGTATAAAATGCTCGACATCTATCCCTATATGTGCCCCACTTCATAACCTATCTAGATACCCCCTTGACACTATTGGCCATTGATCTTGGGGTTGTGACAAGGGATGAGTAGTGCTCATGAGTAGAGGGCCTCAACCTATTCACTATCATAAAGATTTGAGTACTATTCTATGATAGGTGATTTATAAGATCCTCCTTTGTGGCTTGTACAAGTTCTGCTAGAGGAGGCAGAGGGTTTTGGGATGGTTGTTGTTGTTGCTGTTGAGGAGCAACATTTTGAGGGTTTTATTGTTGTGTGAGGAAGCATTTTGACAGTTTTAATGTCCTTCATGTGCAACATTTTGAGTGTTTTCTTGTGATGGTTGCTCAAGAAGAGGCCATTCTTATCTATTTTGTTATCAAACACTATTTTGAGAATTTGACATAAAATTAATTAAAAAAAACTTAAATCAATTGAACAAACCATATTTTAATTCAATTTCAAACAAAAAAAATAAAAAAATCAAATTCTTTACCTCTTCGACGATGCAACATTATCACAAATTGGTGTAAATGCTAAAAAAATCCAAAATAAAGTGGAACATGATTGGGTTATCTCAATTTTTCCCTCAAAAAAGATAGTGTTATGTCATGGAGCTCGATGGAAATGAGTTTGGTTGTGGGAAAACTCAAAACTTAAAGTTCTTCAAAACCTTATCGGGTTTCGAAGAACTTAAAGTTACTCTTTTAGTTCTTCAAAACTTGATGGGGTTTTGAAGAACTAAAAGTTACATTTTCAGCTCTTCAAAACCCAATTCGGTTTTGAAGAACTTTAGGCTTGGTTTTACCAAGCCATAACCTGACCGGGTTATTTTAAATTTTAAATAAGTTGAACGAGTTACAAAGAATTTTGGATTTTTTTTGCATGTGGCCACTTTTATAACCTACAAGTTCGTGCATTCACCCAATCATCTCTCTAGCCATAGGCATAGATGATGGAATTGTTTAGTACTATAGTTAGGGTCATTATCTATGAGACTGTGAAGGTGACATCAAGGCTTCATCCTTTCTTTTAAAATATTTTAATAATTAATAAAATATTTAAAATTTGTACACACACACAGACACACACACACACACACACACAGAGGTTTTATAGGAGGTATGGCGATGATGTATGGTAAAATATAGTTATATGAGCATTGTTAAAAATAATTCAATATTTTTGAAGGTTTTATAAATTGTTAAGATTTCTTGTGTTAATAAATATTAAGCAAAAAAATTTTAAAAAAAAATTAAAATTATAATAGTTGTGCATCAAAAGGAATTATTACAATCACAACACTATGGAAAGATATGGTGCAAATAATAATCCCTTGGAAATAAAATTCAAGATGTTTTCCAAACCTCAACATCCCTATTATAGAAAATCATCACTTGGAAAATTGGGTCTCCATGAAGTCATAGGCTTTCATTTTTGAAAAGATTATCATTTCAAACAAAAAGAAGAACGGTAAAATTTCAACCCACTAGGCCAAAGAAACATGTAGTCCGTTTTATATTAATGGAGATTGTTGAAAGATGAAACAAATTGAAATTTGTATCTTAATTAGCATTACACGTATACTTGATGGAATGAATTTTAATTCATCAATTCTCTTTTGAATTCATAAAATAGGTGTGATTTTTATTTCACTCCAAGAGTAGTAGTTTGGATAATCATACAAGGAAAAAAAATTTCAAAAGGAAAAAATCTATTGTTGTTATATATAGGTTGTCTAAATTTTTTAAGAAAGAGAAATATTTTGAATGACAAAAAATCAAAATTACATTTTGTTTCACATGACACATCTTCTACACAATATATCTTACTAAATTTTAAATCTCAATGTTTCCACCTATTTATACATAGTTTATTAGTTCCTGCCAAGGTAGGAAACTCTTGCGGAGGCTTGGAGCTTAACCCATTATTAATCCCTACCCCTAGGACCAATCATATTGTTTAATCTCCTCCTTCTGATGGTTATATCCAATGTTTGTAGAGAAAATATGATTGACTATTAGGGGCCGCCTGCCCATTTCGAACGTTGGCACACGCCCTATGGGAAGAATAGAGGCTTACACAGTTTACAATGCGAGAGAAGGATAGAAACCAAAGCATAGGTGTTGGGAGATTCACCTTCACAGATGACCTAGGTAGCTGGCATTTTTGGCAAGGGCCTGGCGAATATCGAAGTGTTAGGGTTACCATTTTGACAGAGGGTTCTAGGCTACCATTTTGAGTTCCTATCATGGCCTATTTGCATTCTTATTTTAACATGCAGGTGAGCCATGTGCTTTGTTGTTCAGCCTACATTCATAGATTTGTGTGCATGGCATAATAAAGGAAGAGACTGGGTAAAAACCCCTCTAACTGTAACTTGTCTATTCTATGGTACAAGATATTACGGAGGACACAAGTTTGAAGCATTGGTAAACTGATTTCTACAAACACATTTTTGACTTGGAGTAGGCAACTATCGCTAGGTATGAATCATTATTTTATTTTACCAGTGTACCTGGTAGTGAATTTTTATACAATCTTTTGTACACGTAAGAAAATACAACCAATTTCCCTCTCTGAATGTTTAACATTTAACAACATACAATTTCCCCTACATTTATCTGATATTTTCCCATCCATGATGAGGGAAATTGCAAGGATCATCTTTGGGTCTTCTTTAAGACATTGCATTTCTCAAATGGCTTTACTACTATCTCTAAGAATGGTGTTTTAATAATTCCCGCTCTCCTTCTACAGTTTGTTAATTTCATACATACCCTGCATTTGAATCAATGTCAAGTTATACTTAGTTAAATTAATTGGATTCTATATTCCAAAGTTAAATTAATTGGATTTTATATTCCAAATTAAAGTAAAGGTTTAGTTTATGGGGGAACAGTATAGGGAAATACATATGTTTTGTGTACACCTCAAATAGTGCACTTCTCTAAGTCATTATATCCAAGGGAATCCATGAATGAGATACCTTAGAAAGTGACCTAGATCTCTCTATGTATGGAGTTGCAAGATTATTTGATTGCTCTCAGCTAGAGCTATTAAGCTTATGACCTTGCTAGTCAACCACACAATGAGAGATTCAAATGAAGACAAGGGAAAGAATGTCAATATCTCCAAGAATCAAAATGCGGATGAAATGCAATGCTATATTATGAATGAAAATGCAAGCTATGCAAGCTAAGCTATGAAAGGAAATATGCAAGTATTACAAAGCCTCCTAATTAAGCTAGATGAAGTAATCTAAAGCATAAAGGAAAATAAGCTAATATGAAGCTATGAATGCCATGTCAAATGAAACTAGAATGGAAGAAATGAAACTAGAATAGCATGCAGATGCAAAAGCCAAGAATACTCCAAATCTTCAAAAGCTCCAAAGTGACCTAGAAAACCTGCAACATAACATTAGCATAAAAAGATTGATATATAAATGAGGAAGAGAGCTCTCCTTTTAAAGGAATTGAAAAGGAATGGACCATGGAGATTAAGAGGCAAAAGATTTAATCAAGGGTGGAGCTTGATAGAAGAGCAATCCATGTGCACAAATATCCTCTAATGAGAAAATAAGAGTTGACTTTTGTGTCCATATGAGACAAAAAGTGTTTTTTCCCTTTTTATAAAATAAGAATAATGCTTTATTTGTGCAACTTAGGATAAGAGGGAAAGTGGGGGGATTTTTATTTAATAAAAGGGGAGGAAATATTCCTTTTAATTAAATAAAGACTTTAGGAAAAAATGGTTAGCCCATAGAAAATAATAAAAAATGATAAAATAGGATTTGATCAAGGAAATTGATATAATTGATAAAATGCTGATTTTTGAAAATATTGATTCAGGGATTTGATAAATTGCTGAATGGGGGCCCAAAGTCTAGGTGACCATTTTAGGGTGCATACATTTGCCCCTCTTTGAATAATGTGTGATCATTCTGGGAACACATGTGGTCAAAGAAGAATTGAAATGTGAGATCGATCTAGGATCACAAAACAATCTAGACATGTGATCATTCTGGGAACACGCCAAGACAAAAATAAACTAGCTGAAAGACAAGACCAACACCGTTGTTGTTAAGTGATAATCAAGTCTCAAAATAAGAATCTCAGGCTAAACTAAATGATAAAGCTGAATCAAAGATTAAAGCTGATAGGTACTGCCCCCTCGGAATCGAAATCAAAATCAGGTAGAGGAGAAGTAGAAAATTAGATAAACTTGATCAAGTCAGTAGAGATCGTAATCGAAGATGAAGGATGATAGGATAACCATCAAGTGGGAAAGACATGCCCTAGTTTGACTGAGAAAGATATAAAATGAAGATGAAGTCAAACCACAGAGAGACAAAGTGAATGGAAATGAAATGAAAGACTAGAAAGTTGAAAGAGATGGGGGTGAAAATGAAGATAACCCAATGAAGATTGAAGGATCAGGCCTCAAATGGTCAACCAACTGCGCAGAAGAGGAGAAAAGTTGAAATGTGATTTTGACTATCAAGATGAACTCATATTTTGATTTCGAGTGTGAAAATGGATCCAAGACATCGAAATTAGCTAGGGGTGCAATTTTTGCACAATTCTAAGGTGTTTTGAAAATTAGGTCAAAAAGTCAAAATGCTATATAAGGGGTGAAAAGGTCATTTTCAAAATCATTTTTCTTATTGTGATTTGAGAATTTTGAGAGCTTAGAGAGAGAAAATGGACCAGCAAGTAGCAGTCCCGATTCACAGGCATCATTTTGAGCATGCTCGGTTGCATAATCGGCCTCCACAGTATGGTGCCCCGGTATGTTTTCAGAAAAACTTGCCCTTTTTGAGTCATTATGAGCATTTAATGTCAATTAAACACTTTTTTAATTAATTTGAAAATTTCAAATTTGAAAACCGGGTGAAAGATCATACGATCTTTTGCAAGTATTGCACCCTTTGAGGGAAAATGTCATGCGATACTTCGTGGGTCAATACAGTATCACACCCGGATTAAGTCGAGTATCATACAATATGGGATGAAATGTCATATGATACTAGGTGAAGTATCATACTCCAAGATACTATTGCACTGCTATAAGGAGAAGTATCACATGATACTTTACCAAAAAATAGTATCGCTCAATTTAAAAACTTGACATTTTTTAGTGTTTTTGAGCAAAATGACACAGGTCTAGACAATGTTTGCATTCTTAAGATATTTTGTACTAATTTTAGACATCCATCATGACATGCTCTGACATCTGGCTTGGTTTGATGGCTTGTAGGAGGTCTTTTCGACATTACTCATTAGAGCACCGAAGGTTACTAGGCTACGATATGTTTGAGACCTGGATGATCCAGGTCGAGTAGATCTAAGGACTATGGGCTTTTACTACCTACTACAGTTGCCCCACATTAGAGCTGATCATGGGTTGTTGACTACGCTTGTTGAGAGATGGCATAGCGAGCACAACACCTTCCATCTGCCTACTTGAGAGGCATCGATCACTCTGGAGGATGTTTATCGGATTCTCCAAGTACCTAGCCATGGCGATCCTGTAAGTATAATCATGTTTTATAGATAGTCATAGATGTAAACTTTCCATATAATAGAAACTGACATGATTGTTTGTTGGCACACGTATATTATGATCAGGATCCTACCGAGGGACATCAGGCCATCCAGGGCATGTTCTAGGATGTCACGATCATAGACAGGCACATCAGCTGGGACCGTTTGATGGATGATTTTGGTAGAGACTTCCCAGTACCTTGTATAGTTGCTTCTATCATTGCATAGGTTCTTATCACTGATAGGAGTCAGAAGGGTTTCTCACTAGGATGGGGCAGACTGCTAGTGGATCTGGTAGCTCATCCATGATGGATGGCATGGGGCCTAGCCATATTGGCCGATATATACCATGAGCTCCATGAGATCATGTACTGTGAGAGCATGACATGGGCGTGCAGTACTATTCTAGCACAGTACCTTGTATAGTTGCTTCTATCATTGCATAGGCTCTTATCACTGATAGAAGTCAGAAAGGTTTCTCACTAGGATGGGGCAGACTGCTAGTGGATCTGGTAGCTCATCCATGATGGATGGCATGGGGCCTAGCCATATTGGCTGATATATACCATGAGCTCCATGAGATCATGTACTATGAGAGTCGGACATGGGCATGTGGTACTATTCTAGCACAGGTGTGGGCATGGGAGCACATCACTATGGTGCACCCATGGGTACAACTGAGGGAGAGGAGACATCCCTTTATCTATAGGTATGGAGATTCCTATCACAGCCACACAGCGGTGACATGACGTACTACAGGAGAGTTTTGGATGAGTTGACCTCTTTTCAGTGGAGGCCATACAGGTAGGTTGGGCCATGGGGAGATGTAGAGGAGGAGTTGAGTTATATGTTGTGCAGCTGGCCACTGGTAGGTCAATATGCATATATCATTTAGAGATTTATTATCACTAGGGTATGGCGGCAGTTCGGGTGGTAGTAGAGAGTGTCAACAAAGACCACTACATATGCCCAGGCTAGGGATGAGGAGGGTCAGGGTTGGCTATCGATGCTGGATTACCAACAGGAAGGCTAGGATATAGCTTCGATCTAGAGAGAGTCCTGGGACTACCTCCTAGACATGGTAGATGGAGGGGCTAATGTAGCCTCTAGAGCAAAGTGGCAAAGGGTTCCATTCCCTTGATTCATAGTTCCTGATGCACAACCAGCAGCTCAGGGGGATGATGATGATGATGGGGATGGAGGAGATGGTGGAGGGAGAGGTAGAGTTAGAGAGATTGGATAGAGCTCTCGAGCAGGTGGTTGGAAACAATCACTGGGATAGAGTTTAGCTGATGCAGAGGAGGATGTGGTGAGGCCAGCTTGCTGACAGGTGGATGCAGGATAGGCTGCAGGAGGAGAGGACCTGAGGGCTAGGATCCAGGCACTAGAGGTAGAGATGCTATAGCTACGGATCACAATAGCTATCAGAGAGTAGTAACTGAGAGATCTTAGGGAAGAGATAGAGAGACGAGATAGAGCCATACAAGTGGCCACCACAGAGAGTCAGAGAGAGGCAGCGTGAGCTACATACTATCATGGTCTCTACATTCAGACCGTACCAAAGGGTCATAGGACTCTGTCATACTCTGTGATAGTTGGTAGATTAGATATGATATTGAATGTAGCACCAGCTCCTCCTCCACCAGCTCCACATGATGGTGCCTGCCAGAGATAGGATTAGGATCTAGGGTTAGGTTTAGATGTTTTAGATGTTTTTACATATCATTAGACTTTGATCCAAATTTTGGGGATCTCATATTGTATGTTGTATCATGACATTATTATATATATGAGATTACTAGATTTGTGATGTATCTGTGTATTTTTCTCACTTGTGATGGATGTTCCAGCGTTGATATTGTCTTGTCATATTGCTCAAAATGTATGTGTATATGCTCATGTATGATCTCTCTCATAGATGTATGTTTAATTCTCATGTGTATGATATAGACTCATGTTTCTAAAAATGATCTTTTTAGGATATAGATATGATGATAAGATTAACCCCTTGTGATGATAGGAATAGGTCATGATGTGAAAGACAAGGAGTGAAAGACATGATCAAGAAAACAAAAGGTGAGCGCAGTTGACCAACAGGTCCTCGAAAGATGAAAGGAGAGCTCTCTCCATATGCAAGGTGCAAAACTAAACTATCATGAACCTACAAATGCAAGCTACTATGAAAGTGGTTGACTTGCAAGGTCACAATGCCAATAAACATCTAATAATCATCATTGAGCTTTATTGGTAGTGTTGTAAGATCATACAATACACACTAGCATGACTATGTGTATATGAATATGATCTATATCATATAGGAATGTGGGAATCCCACCTAGGCACCAAAGACATGTAGGTCAAGATGACTAGTGCAGTGAGATTACCTAAATTTGATATGGCAAGATTATACTCACATCAAGACACAAGGAAATTCAGGATGACTATAAGTATGCACTTGTGCAAACAGTCAAGGATAATACTCTATAGGTCCCAGTGTCAAGTGGAACAAGAAAAAATACTAATGACAATTAGGACCAACAAAATATACCCACAAGTAGAAAAAGAAATAAAACATGTCCTCATGCCCTCAGTCTTCTAGCTATGCATCATCAAGAACTATCATAGGGAGAGAACACTCATCAAATAAATCATCATGGACATCACACAAGGAAAACAAAGTCAAACAAGTCTCAGCGAGTCAAGTGTTTAAGTGCGTGTGTGTCGGTCATAGAATCAATCTTTGAGTATCACATCTGCTAGTGGGAGATATCATATCATGCTAAACTGTAGGGTAGGATATCTGATAAGTGTTGAGAAACACTTGATGCTAGGGTAGTGTTGAAAAACACTATTTGTGTGGTGTTGAAAAACACCATTTGCAAGATGTCCTAAAGACCAACGCATCCTAGAGATCATAGCTAACACAGTTATGCCCCCTAGACAAAGAAAAAGACCAATTCCAAACCAAGGCAACAAGGTCAAGGAATGATGGAGAAAGGTGAAGTGTCAAGGATGTATGCTAAGAAACAAGGGTGCAAAGGCCTCAAATAGTGCCTATTTCCAAGTTTTCACTTGGAGTTTCTTTTTATTTTTTCAATTTTTTTGTATTTTTGCTACCAAGGTGCCTATTTCCAGGTTTTCACCAAGGAACTTTTTTGATTTTTTTGCATTTTTTGATTTTTTTGTATTTTTTAAGGACTTTATATGCTTTTTAGGATTTTTTCAGCATCATATATGAATTTTTTTGAAATTTTTTTAGGATCAATAAGATATATACAAAGGATGCCCCCAGAATAAATAGGCACCATGAATAGAAATTATTTAGGTGTAACATATTGATAGGATCAGGGAGCTGCTCTCCCTTTTCATCAAATAGTAAGTAAGCACCTGTACCAAAAGCAATAGTAATAATGTATGGTCCAAGCCAATTAGGTTCAAACTTCCCTTTTTGTTCTCTATGTTGTTGGTTCTTAGGGTTTTCTCGCAAGACAAGATCCCCCACTTGAAATTCTCTAGGGCGAACCTTCTTGTTGAACGCTTTGGACATACACTTTTGGTAAACTCTCATGTGATCAAAAGATGCTTTATGCTTTTCATCTAGAAGTTCTAGTTCCTGCAACCTCGTGGCATGGTAGTCTTCATCTGTCACTAAACCTTTGAGAGAGACTCTAAGTGAAGGGATCTCTACCTCTAAAGGTAACACTACTTTAGCACCATAAGTGAGGGTAAAAGGTGTAGCCCCTATTGGAGTATGAATACTCATTCTGTAGGCCCACAAGGTTAGATTTATCTGTAGGTGCCAATCTCTACCACTCTTGTGAACTGTTCTATGAAGAATCTTGAGAATGGTCTTATTTTAAGCCCCTGCTTGTCCATTTCCTTGTGGGAAGTAAATGGAGGACTGGTCAATGCTATTTTATTTTGAATTTCTTGTACAGATGTTTAAGGTCCTTGTTTTTAAACTGAACTCCATTATCAGTGATTATTTCAAAGGGCATTCCATACCAACAGATGATATGATTTAAAATAAAAAAATAAACTATCTTTCGTGAGGCAACAAAAAGTGGGATAGCTTCTACCCATTTGGTAAAGTAATCAGTAGTAGTGATAATGAATTTGTGTCCACCTGATGAGTTGGGGTGAATCTTCCCAACAAGGTCAAAGGACTAGCACTAAAATGGCCAATGAGAAATAGAAGGAATAAGCTCTCCACCTAGATCATGTATCAGGTTTCCATGTTTCTGACACTTTTCACAAGATTTAGCAAAAGCTATTGCATCTTTCTGCATGGTGGGCCAATAGTACCCCGCCCTAAGAAATCGTCAGGCCATGGCAAGACCATTAGAATGTCCTCCACAAATGCCCTCGTGAATGTCAACTAATGCTTGGTTGGACTCATCCTTCTCTAAACACCTAAGAAGTGTCCAATCTAAACCCCTCCTATACAGATCACCAAAGATAAGGGTGTGGTGAGAGGCATTTCAGATTAGGTTTCTTCATTTTGAATGATTGAAGGTTTCAGGAATAGTACCATCACAAAGATATGAATAAATGGCACCATAGCGAGATGATTCATGGCCAATAAGGGCACAGAAAACTTGGCTTTCTTGGGAGTCAGAGATAGGGTAATGTAGCTCTTCCACTAGGAATTCAAATATGGACTCATGTTGTTCTAGCTAAAGAAGTGAAGCTAATGTAACCATAGCATCAACTACTTTATTCTTTGCTCTAGGGATTTGTTGAAATGTAACAAAGGTGAAGTATCGTCGCAATGAATCAACCATTTTCTTATAGGGTACCATTTTTTTATCTTTGGTTTGGTATTCTTCATTAACTTGGTTGACTATCAATTGTGAATCCCCATAAATATGCACCTCTATGATTCCCCATTCTATAGCCATTTTTAGTCCATTTGTTAAGGCCTCATACTCAAGAATGTTATTTGTGCATGGGAACAATAGTTTTTAGGACTTAGGAATTGTGTACCCATGAGGTGAAACAAACAACACTCCTGCGCCTAAACCATTTTGCATAAAAGAGCCATCAAAGAACATCTTCCATGTTCTTGTAGTCATGTATATTGTGTGCTCATCTAGAAATTCAACTTGAATTGGTGCTTTATCTCTAATTGGAAAATCAGCCAATTGGTCTACAATGGCTTGTCCTTTTATAGCCTTACGCTCAACATATTCTATGTCAAATTATGAAAGAATCATCATCCATTTAGCAAGTCTACCTATGAGAGCAGCCTTACCAAGCAAGTATTTTAGAGTATCAATTTTTGCAATGAGGTGTATTGTATGTGCTAGCATGTAATGTTGCAACTTTTGGGAAGCGAACACCACTGCTAGGAAAGATTTTTTGATACAAGTGTAGTTGACCTCATATGACACAAGAGTATGAATGATATAATATATGGCTCTTTCTTTTCTAGTATCATCAAGTTGAGCCAATAATGACCCTAGGGAAGATTCTATTGTTGAGACATATAATATAAGTGGTTTTCTTGGGATAGGAGGCATTAAGATTGGAGGATTAGCCAAGTATTGTTTGATTTGTTCCATGCTTTACTGATATTACTCATTCCAAAGACATTTAACCCCTTTATACAAAGTCTTATTAAAAGGTTGAGCTCTATCAGCTAGTTGTGAAATAAACCTCTTTATAGACTGAAGGCATCCTTGAAGACTCCTCATTTGACTGATGTTTGTGGGATGCAACATATCCATTATTTCTTGAAATTTTTCTGGGTCCACCTCTATTCCTTTAGCTGAAATGATAAATCCTAAGAGTTTGCCAGAGGTAACTCCAAATGCACACTTTTTAGGATTTAATCTGAGTTGAAATTGTTGCATACGATCTAGAATTACTTCCAAATCAGCAAGGTGTGTATCCCTTTTCTTGGATTTTTCCAAGGTGTCATCCACATAGTCTTCCATATTCTTATGCATCATGTCATGGAAGATAGTAGTCATAGCTCTTTGATATGTAGCTTCGGCATTTTTTAATCCAAATGGCATGACATTCTAGCAATAGGTTCCCCATGCACAAGTGAATGCAGTTTTATCTTGGTCTTTAGGAGCTATTTTGATTTGATTATACCCAGAAAAGCCATCCATCAAAGAATAGATCTCATAGCCCGCGGTCATGTCCACTATCATGTCTATGTTTGGAAGTGGAAAATCATCCTTTGGGCATGCTTTATTAAGATCTCTAAATTATGTGCAAACATGAATGGACTTGTCATGTTTTGAAACTAGTACAATATTGGATATAATCAATGGCTCTTATAAATCCTACACTGAGGATCTTCTCTAATTCAGATTTGACAAGGAGAGCTATGTGAGGATGCATCTTCCTCAATTTCTATTTTATTGGTTTGATACCTAGGGCTATGGACAAGTGATGCATAATGAGACTAGTGTCCAATCTTGGTATGTCTGAATAAGTCCAAGAAAAGTTAATTTTCTTGCTCTGTAGGAACTTGGTATATGCCTCTTTTTCTTGTGTTGATAGAGACTGAGCTAAATGCACAATTTGTGGAGCCTCTGGTGTATTCAAATTAATTGGCTGTGTAGGTTCAACAAGTACTAAAGACTTGTCCTGAAAATAGCTTGGAAGATGATCAAGTACCTCATCCTTAAGTGCCTAAGAGAGGTTTTCACTTTTGGATACGTCCTTTATTTTTACTTTTTTAGGTTCTGACACTGCCACATAGTGGTTTTCACCATTAGAACTCTTATTCTTTTTTTCTTCTCTTTTCATTTTATGACTAAGGTACTTGATATCTGGTTTTGTCATTCTCGTAGTTGGTTCTCTGGTGGAAGAGACTACAGGCTCAAGAGCATTTATGTAGCATGCTATTTCATAGTCATTTTGAAAAGTTAGGAGCTGAGGCTCTTGATAGCACTGAGATCAATCAATTAAGTGAGGATTGGCAAGGGGTAGGTCAATGACTAGTTCAATATTGTGTATGCAAATGGTATCATCTCTGGTGATTGCAAAGTTAGGATCTGTCAAGTATCCCTCTAAGGTACCCAAATTAGGACTTATCCTACTAAGCGAAGCATCGTCCACTAAAGTGACTCATGGATTCCAATCTTCTAATCCTAGACTAGAATTGTTAGCTACCTCAGGTTGGGAACCATATGTATGGATAACATCAATGTCGATTTCAACTGTAGAACAATCAGAAAGAGTCTCCCATTCATACTCATGTGAGTCTATATCTGAATCCCAGCTGGGATGCTTACACCAACCATATTTTTTAGGCCTTGAGGTAGAAGCTTTGATGTCACCAAGGGTAACACCTTCTTGAATGTCATTGGTGTATTGATGTTCTTGAATAGGATCCTCAACATGGTCTTCAATAGTGGATTCTTCTTGTTCAAGGTCTGGAATTGTTGGATTGTCAACTATAGTATCTAAATCTCCCCAAAGGAGATTGGTGGAAGGGACCTAATCTTCACACCTATCTTGTTGATTTTGCAAATTGGGTATGTATTCATCATCACTATCCCTCGTAGCTAGGATAGGGGTAACTTTCTTGTTCTGACTTTCAAAACCTAGGCCAACTATTGTCTTAGATCTGGGTCCAAAAAGAGCATGATCAAGTGGTTCAGCTTTAGCATCTAATCTGTGACTGAGAGGGCCATGACCTGGATAGCCCATATTTTTAACCAAAGTGTATCCTCTCCCATAAGCCTTAGGAGATGGGGAGAAATTCTTATTATGCTTGTATTTTTCCTCCTTGTAAATCCAATCTCTAACGACCACTTCTTATTTTTCATCCTGAATGGGCATTGAAGACTCTACAAATGTATCAAACAATGTCATAGCTGAGGTTGAAGGACACATCTCTTGTGAAGGCTTACCATAGGACCTAGGTGAGACTGGCAGCTTTGTGAAGGAGTCAATATGATAATGCGCCATACCAAGGTCTATGGTTTTGAACTTATTCTAACATTGTGCCAAAGTTGCATCAAAATTTTCTACTTCCCGATTAAGAGGAACATGGGTCCCTGCTGAAATTGCATTAACAGATAATGTGCTATCCCTGGGTATACAAACTTCTACTCCATTATATGGGAACTTGACACATTGATGGTAGGAGGATGGCATCACTTTCATGTCATGAATCCATGGCCTACCAAGTAGAATATTATAGGCTAAAGGACTAGTGTCAACAATTTGGAACAAAATGTCCTTTTCAACGGGGCCAATCCTGATAGGACTGATGGCCAAGCCTTTGGAGCTTCTCTCTACCTCATCATAGTCTTTGATGGTTATTTTCTTGTGAGTATCAATAACTTGCTCCGAGTAACCCAGTATTTTCAACAAACTCAAGGAACAAATATTGAGCCCAGCACCCCCATCAATCAACACACACCTGACATGGGTCTTATGAATCATGAATTCAATATGAAGGGCAAGATTATGTAGATAGATCAAGGCTTTGTCATCTTCTTCTGAGAATGTGAGGTAGTGTGGGCTGGCAAGGTGGTTAACCATGTTTTAGAATTGGTCAACATCTATGTTGTTAGGGACATTGGCTATACGCAAGGCATCTTCAAGGACACACTTATGTCTTGGAGACAATTCTAGGAGCTCAAAAATTGAGATTTGAGCTGGTGTTCTCTATACCTAGTCAACGAGATTGTAGCTCATTTCAAGATTGACTGCTGACTTGGTGGTGACATTCTTGGATGTCACTTGCTTGGGTTTGCTAGATTGGTTGGAATTAGGACCTCTAATGATCACACGACCTTGAACTTGGCTTCTAGTGACAGCATTAAGAGCTTGGGATGACCTTTGAGAATGAGGACCTCTAAGCACGACCACATGTTCTTCGTCAAATATAGGAGGAGAGTGCACATCATGACTATAATAATCTTTGTTTCACATCATGTTGACATTTTCATCCACAACTTCAAGCATATTGATAACATTCTCTGCACCTGTGTAGGTATAGTTGACTTCAGCCTTGCCATTTTTGGGTTTAGAGGTTTCCCCTTTGTCATATTTGGGCAAAGGCTCCTTGAATGCCTTGTGGTCTGCATTGGTTTTCAACCCATCAATCTCAAGTTTACCATTTTCAATAAGATCTTGAATAAGATGTCTAAGTTTCCACCAGTGCTCAATGTCATGTCCAATGCCATTATGAAATATGCAGTAGGCTTTTTCATTCCATCAATATGGCTTAATGTCAGGCATGCAAAATTTTGCTGGATCTTGTGGTTGTGTAAGATTTTTATCAATAAGCATTTTGAAAACATCCTCATAAGAGTCCCCAAGGTTAGAGAACTACCACTTTTCCTTTTTGGGTTTGTCTTGATATCTTTGTTTATGTTCTTGTTGGTTAGAGGATGTGTTAAGCTTCATAGCTTAAACCACACTAGACAAATGAAGGACACCTTGATCCTTTGGTTGGGAAGAGTCAACAACTTCATCATTGACTACTTGCTTATTTTTATTCCAGTGCAAGTTCTTGCTTTTGTCCTTATGTGAGTTGCTATTATTTTGACTATTGTTGTTATTGTTTTGTTTAGTCAAAATACCTTGCTCTTTTAAGACATCCTCTATTCTACATACAGTTTCGACCATGGTGTCAAATGAATCAAAGACCATCTTCTGAACCTCATACTGCATCTCAGGTACTAAATTGCTCACAATGATATCAATTCTCTCATGTTCAGGAATTGTCCTAGAATATCGAGAGCACAATCATCTCCACCTTTGTAAAAATGTAACAAGGGATTCCCCTTGATTTTGTTTCAAATTGCACAAATCTAGCATGGTGACTGATCTTGATAAATTGTATGCAAAATGTTGC
Source organism: Chamaecyparis obtusa (assembly GCA_027943335.1). Classification (NCBI taxonomy): domain Eukaryota; kingdom Viridiplantae; phylum Streptophyta; class Pinopsida; order Cupressales; family Cupressaceae; genus Chamaecyparis; species Chamaecyparis obtusa. Next base: position 51,060 of record BSBK01011408.1, read on the forward strand.
ACAAATCTATGGACAAGTTCTTTGAAAGTTTTGATGGGAGGGGTTATGTTGGTAAACCACTCCATAGCTTGACCTTTTAGACTCCTCAGGAATAATCTCATCAGATAGGAATCTTCATGGTGAAATTCAAAACTCATGGTATAAAACTGATGCACATGATCATGTGGGTCACCATTACCATCATATTTGTCATATTGGGGAAATTAAATTTTCCTAGGAAAATTCTTCATGCTCACACTCCTATCAAAAGGATTAGGACAAATAGAGTCAAGGTTGAAGGAACTCTTGGGAGCCATCATTTTCTCCATCATTTTCTTGATTTTCTTAATTTCTTCTTCTTGTGAGGGGCTCTATTTCTTGATTCTCCTATCCACATCAAAATTATAAGGAAGCCTCGCACCTTTGTTAATCAAGTTCTCTAGGAACTTATCCTTATTTTGATCAAGGTACTTTTCCACATATTGTTGGAATAGTGGTTCTTGTTGCATTCTCATAAAATCTTGATCATCAAAACTTGTACCACTTCCTCCATGTTGAGAGCCATGATGAGCTCATTGGGAGGGTTGTCTTGAGTTCCTAGGAGGTGTTCATCTCCTATGTTGTGAAATTCTTCTTCCTCTAGAACTAGGAGATCTTGAAGGAGTCCTTGACCACCTTCTACTTCTTGGGGTTCTTGAGGGAGTAGAGGGTGGAGAGTTGTTTCCACTATCGGTATCCCTATTGTTGAATTGGTTGTTGAGTTGTTGTGCTAGGAGCCTATCTTGTTCTTATTGTGTGGCTCTTCTCTCTATGTCCAAAAAGGCTCATTGTTCCTCCTCTAGGAGCTTAAATTTTTCTTCTTTTGCAGCTTGTTCATTCAAGAAGGCTTGTTTTTCTTGCTCAATTCTTTTTAACCTCTCACTTGTATATCTTGAGGTTGTTTTTAGTGGAGAGCTTGGCCTTGAATGATTGAAGAAGTTAGTTTCATTCACATGAGCATCATAAGATTGGTTGTTTTGGTCTTCATGTTGTGACCATGCATCTTGGTGAGCTTGTGCATAATGTCTTTCAGCTCATTGATGAGCATCTAGATATCTTGAGTTAATAGGGGGTGATTCAGGTTGATTGTCATCATCAAATGACATGTTACCCCTATGTCTTTGGAAAATGTCATCAAGAGTTTGATCCATTGCTTCTCTTTGTCTCCTAGTCAAAGTGTAGCTCATGTCCATATTTGATTGAGAGGATGGTAAAGAAGTACTCAACTGACTAAGGCTACTCCTAGGCTCAAACCAAACTTCTGAAGCACTCCTAGGAGATTGATTAAAGACGGGTTCCTTCCCCTTTCTGTTTTGATGAGTTTGGACTAAAGGTAATTGTTCAAAAAATACTTGAGGTTGTTTTCCTTGACCCACTTGGTATCTTGTTGTAACCGGCATGAAAGAAGAGACCCTTAGTGAGAAGATAACCTTATGAATCGTTAATTGTCAAACTAGGATAGTGAAAATATTCAATTGTTCAAAAGAGAGATGATGAAATAGAAAGTTTGACAAAAGGTATAAATCAACACTGCCACAGTGGTGCATAACAAAAGGATTCCATTATCCTAGCACATATGGATCAGGAGGATGATTTAGCCAAAATATATCAAAATTGAATTTATATGAAGATGGATTTGGACAAGTACTCAAACTCTCCAAGTGTGCAATCAAAGAATTTAAAGGTAAATCTTGTCAACAAGGATGGTTCCTAACTTACCAAGGACAAGCAAAATTTTTGGTGAAGTCAAAGATTACTAACTCAAGATGTCTATAACCAAGAACCTGAAGTACAAACAAGCTTTCAGTTATAGGGTACAAAACCTACTAAAATCTGGTCAACCAAGGAAAAGCTGAAAATTGCGTGCATTAGGCAGACAGCAAAAAGATTCTGGGTGATAGTTTCCAAGTTAACAGGGTGACAGTTTCAGACTAGGCAATATTTCACATTAAGTAGGGCGATATTTTCCCAACAACCTAGGCAATACTTTCTAGGCAAGCGATACGATAGTCTTCCAGTGATGAACTATCACATGATATTTTCTAGGATAGGGAGTGATACTATTCTAGTGTCGTATGATTCTTGACCAGTGAGTGATTAAAAACTCAACTTTAAGGGAAATCTGGTACAAATTTTAGTTTGAGGGTTGGTTTTTCTGATCTCAATCACAGTGACAATAGTAAATTGATAGGTTTGAAAATAATAGGTGATCAAACATGTCTTCAAACACTTGAAACAAGGGCAAAAGAAACCTTTCCAAGACAAGTAATTATGATATCAAAATTGAAAAATCCTATGAACACTATTGTGATGTTGAATATGCAAGAATATTTACATAGGTATATCACAATGAGAACACTTCAAGCACTTTCTAGCCTAAAAAGACAATGGCTCAATACTTAACAACTTGGCCCATAGTTGATGCTCCATTGCCTCACACAAAGTGGTTTCCCACAATAGATATTGGCTTTGTCATGGAAGTGCCAATGTCACAACCAAAGGAACACAGATGGTGAGTAATCTTGGGGTGATCTAGGTTATTCCACTTGGATCAATCCTTGCACCAAGAAGCTAAGAGGAAAAATAGGGTGGCCTCTATCTATGGTTCTTAGTAAGGGATTCCATTTGTAATACCCCTCTTGCTCCCCAAAGGGACTCCTTACCTTGCGGCAAGTAATAGACCTCGCGGCCACAAGAGTACCTTAAGCATTCTTGCTCAACATTTTCCTCATGGTCACAATCCCACAAGTACTCACATCAAGCGAAGACAAGTACTACATCTACCAAGGTTTTGTGTCCTTGATAGCCTTGAGTTTATAGTGGGTTGGAATAGCTGACAAAAGGCTTGTCTGCACTTGGGTCATTCCTCTTGATTGCTCAAGAGTAGGCCCCCTAAAGGATCCTAAAGATCTAAACAAAGAGTGGATCAACTTATGAGGTTCAAGGTTTTTGTTTCACCACAAGGGTGAAGAGCATACTCCCCTATCTCAAAGTTTTCTCTCAAAACACACCAAATAAATGTTCAATTACCCTCTTTCTTTCAAAATCCAAAGATGGGTCAAGATTTTCTAGTTCACCACAAGGGTGAAGAGCATACTTCTCGTAGCACCCAAGAATTCCTACAACAAGATATTATGTTCCTATGAAATGAAACAACTAGTAATTTCCACACTTGAAATGAAATAAACAACAAGCATTTTTATTTTTTTTATGCTTTTGGGTAGCCCTACGAAAACTGTTAGTAGCCCTTGTGCATGAAATTTTTGGCAAAAATATTCAAGCAAGAGGTACCTACAACCACAACTTGTTAGCCACACAATGGTTAGCAAAATCAAAATCCAAATGATATCTGCAAATTAAATCTATCTAACCACATCAAACTAAACTAGCAAGCTAACTAGATCCAAATTTGGTAATAAAGAACCAAGAAACAATGCACTGTCAGGTATAGGTGATAGTACAGTCACCAGAAGTATCACGCAATATTTTACAGCATACTGGGGTGATAATATATTTCTGGGTGCTACTTTACTCTACCTGTAGGTGACAGAATGTTTCAAACAGTGCGATAAACCCTGCAAAGGCCATGTGACACTTTAACTGGTAAAGTATCATGCCAGTATACAGCAAACTATCGTACAATACTGGAAAAGTATCGCATGATATTTTGAGCTAGAAAAACTAGAGGGCCAAAAATGACACTAAAATATGCAAAACAATTGACGAAAATGCAAGAAATGAAAGGCAAAACAATAATGCTCTGCCCCACGATGGGCGCCAAAAATGTACACCTCAAATAGTGCATTTCTCTAAGTCATTATATCCAAGGGAATCCATGAATGGGATACCTTAGAAAGTGACCTAGAGCTCTCTATGTATGGAGTTGCAATATTATTTGATTGCTCTCAGCTAGAGCTATTAAGCTTATGACCTCTCTAGTCAGCCACACAATGAGAGATTCAAATGAAGACAAGGGAAAGAATGCCAATATGTCCAAGAATCAAAATGAGTATGCAATGTAATGCTATACTATGAATGAAAATGTAAGCTAAGCTATGAAAGGAAATATGCAAGTATTACAAAGCCTCCTAATTAAGCTAGATGAAGTAATCTAAAGCATAAAGGAAACTAAGCTAATATGAAGCTATGAATGCCATGACAAATGAAACTAGAATAGCATGCAGATGCAAAAGCCAAGAATGCTCCAAATCTTCAAAAGCTCCAAAGTGACCTAGAAAACTTGCAGCATAACATTAGCATAAAAAGATTGATATATAAATGAGGAAAAGAGTTCTCCTTTTAAAGGAATTGAAAAGGAATGGACCATGGAGATTAAGAGGCAAAAGATTTAATCAAGGGTGGAGCTTGAAAGAAGAGCAATCCATGTGCACAAATATCTTTCAATGAGAAAATAAGAGTTGACTTTTGTGTCCATATGAGACAAAAAGTATTTTTTTTCCTTTTTATAAAATAAGAATAATGCTTTATTTGTGCAACTTAGGATCAGAGGGAAAGTGGGGGGGGGCTTTCTATTTAATAAAAGGGGAGGAAATATTCCTTTTAATTAAATAAAGACTTTAGGATAAATTGGTTAGCCCATAGAAAATAATCGAAAATGATAAAATAAGATTTGATCAAGGAAATTGATATAATTGATAAAATGCTGATTTTTGAAAATATTGATTCAGGGATTTGATAAATTGCTGAATGGGGGCCCAAAGTCTAGGCGACCATTTTAAGGTGCATACACTTTGATTTTTAAAAGAACTGGCATAGCCATATCTGGGTCTCCATCTGAATCATTTCAACTTAGCTTAAGAGGTAATAGGCCAACTAAATGGGTATGTCATACATACCCTACAATTGAATCAATCTGAAGAAAATTAGACAAATTCTATAGAAATCAAAAAGTCCAAGTGAATCAGACAAGTCCACCTGGTCCAAAAATTCTAGATTGAACCAGATTTAGTAACTATGTTTCTCAATTTCTTAGTGCAAGTACTTAAATTTGAATGAACTACAAGACAATCCTAAACTTTCTATTGGAGCTGAGAAATGTTTCTAGGAGTATCATTTGGGTGCCATGTTAGTAATAGAAATTATAATATCAACAATTCATTTATTGGCTAGTGGTATAAATTTTATAATTAGCCCTCTTGTTTCTACACATTTCAATTTATCTGTATGTATAATTGTTGGCATTTGTTAGTCTCATGGAAAAAACTTAATTGGAAATCAGCTTCACCACAAATAAATTGTTATGGAAGCCATGTCTACAATAGCTCTAGTTTCCCTGAAATAAATTGTCCAGTACAATCAGTAATCAGTTCTAAGTTATAATTCCCTTTTTTTCATTCTTATATCTATTTGTGTTGAACTTCCTATGTCTATGGTCCTCCTCACCACTTATAGTTTAGTCTTTCTGGCTTTCTAATTGGTCAATTACCTCCTTTCACTTTTCTTGTTGGAATTTAAAGTGAGAAACTATATATAACTCACTAACTAGTTTGTACTATACCACTGTTTAGTGCTATTTGCATGTATCCTTGTAATGTTGATTTAGACATTTCATGCAACTTTTTGTAGATCGCACACTCTACAAATTGTTTTTGATTTCTTAAGAGTTTTAACTACTTTTTGTTAACTGCAATAATCGAGGTACAAATTCCTTGAGAGTTTTATTTTTTGTAGAAGCTTCACATACTTTTGTTTATAATAAAGTTTAAATTAGGCTGGCTATGACATGGAGATAAATTTCTTTTTTGCAATATATGATTTCTAGTTTTTGGGTATTTTCAACTTCTTAATTCTTGGCATCATTTTCATTTGTTTTTGTAAAAACCTTATCTTACACAGATTGTGGATTCAGCTTGGAGCTTAACTTGTTATTAATCCCTGGCCACAGGACCAATCATATTGTTTAATTTCCTCCTTCCGGTGGTTGTCTCCAATGTTTGTAGAGAAAATATGATCGATTGTTAGGGGCCACCTACCCATTTCAAATGTTGGCGCACGTCTTGTGGGCATAACAGAGGCTTGCATAGTTTACAATGCGAGAGAAGGACAAAAAACCAAAGAAGAGTTGTTGGGAGATTCACCTTCGCAGATGACCTAGGTAGCTAGCATTTTCAGCAAGGGCCTGGCAAATATCAGAGTGTTGGGGATACCATTTTGACAAAGGATTTTGGGCTCCCATTTTGAGTTCCTATCATGGCCTGTTTGCATTCTTATTTTAACATGCATGTGATCCATGTGCTCTATTGTTTAGCCTACATTCATTGATTTATTTGTGGGGCATAATATAGTAAGAGACTAGGTAAAAACCCCTCTAACTGCAACCCGTCTATTTTGTGGTACAGGAGATTACAGAGGAGATGGGTTTGAAGCGTTGGTAAAATGATTTATACAAACATGTTTTTGACTTGGACCAGGTGGCTACCGCCAGGTATGAATCATTGTTTTATTTTACCTGTGTACTTAGTAGTGAATTTTTATACAATATTTTGTACGTGTAAGAAAATACAACCAATTTCCCTCTCCAAATGTTTAACATTTAACAACATACAATTTCCCCTGCATTTATTTGATATTTTCCCATCCACAATGAGGGGACTTGCAGGGATCATCTTTGGGTCTTCTTTAAGACACTGCATTTCTCGAATGGCTTTACTACTATCTTTGAGAATGGTGTTTTAATAACTCCCACTGATCTCCTTCTATAGTTTGTTAATGTCATACATACCTTGCATTTGAATCAATCTCAAGTTATACTTAGTTAAATTAATTGGATTCTATATTCCAAATTTAAATTTATTGGATTTCATATTCCAAATTAAAGTAAAGGTTCAATTTATGGGGGAACAATATAGGAAAATAGATATGCTTTGACTTTTAAAAGAACTGGCATAGCCATATCTGGGTCTCCATCTAAATCATTTTAACTTAGCTTAAAAGGAAATAGGCCAACTAAATGGGTATGTCATACATACCCTACATCTAAATCAATCTCAAGAAAATTAGACAAATTCTATAGCAATCAAAAAGTCCAAGTGAATCTAACAAGTCCACCTTGTCCAAAAATTCTAGATTGAATCATATTTAGTAACTATGTTTCTCATTTTCTTAGTGCACGTACTCAAATTTGAATGAACTGCAAGACAATCCTAAACTTTCTACTGGAGTTGAGAAATGTTTCCAGGAGTATCATTTGGGTGTCATGTTAGTAATAGAAATTATAATATCAACAATTCATTTATTGGCTAGTGGTACAAATTTTGTAATTGGCCCTCTTGTTTCTACACATTTCAATTTATCTGTATGTATGATTGTTGGCATTTGTTAGTCTCATGGAAAAAACTTAATTGGAAATCAGCTTCACCACAAATCAATTGTTATGGAAACCATGTCAACAATAGCTCTAGTTTCCCTCAAATAAATTGTCCAGTACAATCAGTAATCAGCTCTAAGTTACAATTCCCTTTCTTTCATTCTTATCTCTATTTGTGTTGAGCTTCCTATGTCTGTGGTCCTCCTCACCACTTATAGTTTAGTCTTTCTGGCTTTCCAATTGGTCAATTACCTCCTTTCACTTTTCTTGTTGGAATTTAAAGTAAGAAACTATATATAACTCACTGACTAGTTTGTACTATACCAATTTTTAGTGTTATTTGCATGTATCCTTGTAATGTTGATTTAGACATTTCATGCAACTTTCTGCAGATCACACACTCTGTAAATTGTTTTTGATTTTTTAAGAAGTTTAACTTTTTTTTGTTAATTGTAATAATCAAGGTACAAATTCCTTGAGAGTTTTATTTTTTGTAGAAGCTTCGCATACTTTTTTTTATAATAAAGTTTAAATTAGGCTGGCTATGACATGGAGATAACTTTCTTTTTTGCAATATATGATTTCTAGCTTATGGGTATTTTCAACTTCTTAATTCTTGGCATCATTTTCATTTGTTTGTGTAAAAACCTGATCTTGCACAGATTATGGAATCCACATGAATATTCTTAAACTTAAGTTTCAACCGTCATCTAGACACTTCCATAAGTATTTCTTCCTCTTGCACAAACCTTCATGCACACAAGCACCAAAAAATGCAATCTACAAATAGATATGCCCTCAACATGAAAAAATTCTAGAGACAACCATGCTTTCCAATAGAGGATTTAAAATCGGAGAACATTCTGCTAGAAATTTTGAATAAGTGCGATGTTGAGGTTATAGATATTGGAAAGAATTTCTTCCAAACTGAATATCTTTGCACTTATGTGCATTGTTGGAGTAATATGATCAATAGACCAAGATATGCTTCTCAAGTAGTTAGTGTAAAACAAAAGATAATAGAGGGCATACGATATTTCCCAATAAATTAATAGATTGCTAGTTTTTGGAACCGTACTCTACTATAATATAGTGATTATATCTATATCTCTTATTTATTTTCTTTCCTTTGTTGTTTCTTTCTTTAATTAATTTTACCGTAAGCAGTTTTACATACCTTTGTGGACTCACATTACAAAAAAGAAAAACTGCTAGATTGGTTTTAAAAAAATAGAAAACTAGACACAAACATATACAAATGTAGTTGTAATTCCAAGTGTATCAACTCAAAAGAGGTTATAGACCCAAATGAGGAAGAATATTAATGTTCTTGCATTGCATTATAGGCTAACCAGATTTTTCAAATGCTAATGTGTGTATGTTGCACTAATCTACAATGAGTTGAGAGGTAACATACCCAAATGAGAAATAATATTAATGTTCTTGAATTGCATTACATGCCAACCAATTTTTTCAAATTCTAATGTGTGTATATTGTACCATTCTACGGTGAGTTAGTGTTCAAGGCTATGAAGTGTTGGTTTAAGGGAAATGGATATCTTGTTGTATCAAGGAAGAACCTACCCATAGAGATAGAAATAAATGAGGCATAAATGGTAATATTGGTGAATTTGTATTGTTTACTATCAAACTATTACTATATCATGGAGAAATTGAAACAACAACCACACACATCAGAACTAGTAAAGCATGTTGTAGATGCAGAAAATTATGAATCTGGTAACAAAGACCTATTTCAGAGCACAATTGATAAAGCCTTGGGGAACAATCACATGTCAAGAATAACATCTTTTACATACAACATAGGTGATTTCCTTTTTGACTCTTTCCAGCTGTTGCTGCACATGCAATACACATCCATAGAACTTCACAATGAGATCACTGATCACTTCATATATTGCCTAGAAAATAATGATGTCAAGGCTTTTCGTTCTTATTATTATGAGCTAGACCCACAAACACTGTCTAAATTGCACGACCTTACTAATGTTGAAACATACCTATGGCATATGCAGTTGTCAGTAGTTCCAAGGCCAAACTATAGTAAATATGGCCTTTAGGGAGACTTGTTTTGTATAAAGTGGCTCTCCAAATGGCTAGCTATACAAGTATGTGTGTGGTCTTCCATAAGGAAATCAAAATACCCGCACTTTAACAAGCATACAAGGAGAAATGCATATTCCATTTTGTTTCATGATCAAAATCCTTTGCATGGGCACTTTGAGCCACTTATCAATAGGAAATATCCTCATCCTAAAGAAAAGGCTCATCTAGCTACAAATACTAGCAAACCCCTTGCATCCATTGATAATTTTGCACAAGCCTCATGAGATCTAGTATTTAATTTGTGCAAGCATGCATTGTCAATATCAGATTGTGGTGATAGTATTTTCAATATAATTGCCACTTTGACAAATAATGAGTATGATGGTCACTATCTTAGATGGTACATGGTGCAGTCATTTTGCAATTCAATTTTGTGTGGGGACAAAATAGCATTGGAATACAAGAAAATGTGTATCAAAAGTGACTTAACCATGAGTCATGGCGTCACAAGTTGGGAAACATTTATTGCAAAGATCGGAGACCCATATAAATAAAGTGGAATTGAAGGAGCTGATTTCTATTTTGAGTGGCTTTCCCACATCTTGCAAGTGAAGATGAAAATATGGTCAGCAACTACCAAAATTTGTATATAAGAAGACTGCAAGTGCCTAAGGCCAACCAAAGTGTACAATATCATGAGTGTCATGGTCAACAACATGCATACACACTATAAGGCACAAATGGTAGACTTTACAGTTCCAGATGATCCCAATATTGAATAGATGCCAACAATGGCAACAATCAATGCAAGACTGAACATTAAGATACATAGATTAAAAAAAACTATTCGAGCTAGTGGGCCTGTAGATGCCAAACACTCTATGTCACCAAAAAATCCACACAATACAGTCACCGACAAGAAAAATAGCATGCAGGTCGATACTTGTACATAAGTCACAACTAGGTTAACTAAGACCTTACACCGTTCACTTCGTAAAGTGAAACAACAAATTTTGGCAAATGCTACAATTGAAAAAAATTGAAACCTAACCAAGTGATGAAAAACAACAATAGAATCTTACCTCGAAAAGATAGAAGACACACCAAAATATACATGCGTAATTTGTGCACAACTTCATTTCAAAAAACATATGAAAAGTGTTCCACAAAAGAGACTCTATGCATTTTCATTAGTACTACTGGAATGGGCGGAATTGTCTAATGGTAACATATGTAAATTTTGTAAAAAGTAGCTCCAATAAGACAAGAAACCATCTTATGCAACCCTAGAATAGATTAAAATGAACAAGCCTTTACAACATACAACTATGCTTTAAGAACTTGAAGAATGGTTGGTGTCATTTTGAATTGCATTTGCACAGATTTGGCAACTGGGACACAAGAGATCACAAGTTGGTTTAACAAGAACAATTATCAATGTGCCAATAGACATCAACATAATTCAAACCGTGCTGCCTCACCCGATGAATGACACATGGATAGTTGTCATTGCATTAAAAAGACATTTGGAATACACAAGTGCATATTATAAAGGAAGAGTAAGACCAACTATTATTATCTATGCACTTAATGAGTTGTGCGAGACAACACTATACACGATGCAAAATGTACAGCTGAACAAAACCTGGGAAGACCACTTGTTATATTCACAAGAGAAAATGCTAAATACTAATCTACCATCAAGTGATGATGACAGTGAACTTGATGAATGCTCATAATTTGAGATAGATACCTTGGTCCATGGCTTTACTGAGGCCAGAACCATACATTTCCTTCAAGACAAGATGATAGAAATAGCACCCGCAGAAGGGAAAAAACCTTTAGGTATATTCCAAGATAACTAAACAAAAGAGATGAACTTCCCAACATTATTTTTTGGTGAACCACGTGATGAGAACATTGTGAAACAACTTTCATACCAAAAAATCACATATTAGGAATTACAAAATTCAAACTGAGCCTTTGTATATCACACAATGAACTTATTTTTCAAAACAATCAAAATACTAATTGCCCAAGTTTTTTCAACAATATGGATAAGAATTCACAAAGAAAAACTAAAAGGAAGGACACTAAAAGAAAGAGATGTGAAATGCAAACCAAACTTTGAAAAAATCTTGCAATCAAACATTGGATATACAAATTTCAAAAAGATAAGAAACTCCCTAGATTATCTCCACCAATTGAAGAAGAATGTTTTTACAATGATACGACAATTAGGCCCACCAACATTCTTTCTCACATTCACAAGTACTGAGCAAAATTGGACCCCACTAACAACCACACTAAAAGAATTATATGACTCACATTACACAAGCTCTAAACTAATATATCCTGAAGCCTCTTGTGATGACATTTTTTCATTAATAAAAAAGGACCCAGTGACTTGTATCCACTACTAAAAACAAAAAATTATTGCAATGAAAAAACTAATATGTTCAGACCAAATATTTTTTGGAAAGATATCAAACTATTTCTCAGTTATAGAGTTCCAAAATTAGGGAAATGAACATGACCATTTCATGTTGTGGATCAAAGATGCTCCAGTCTATGGTAAAGACAAGAATTCAAGCATTGAGCATTTTGTGGACAAATATATAACTTGTAACACAGAATGTTTAGATGAGCAAACATCTAAGCTGCACACACACCATCACACTAAAAATTCTAGGAAAACAAAAAGAAGGAAGTGCCACTTTGGTTTCCTGCAACCATCAATGAAAAGGACTAAAATACTTGATCCATGTATTGACAGGACACAAGACAAAGCACATTTTGCTACTACACTAAGAACCACATTGGAAACTTCAAGCTACCATCCTACTGTCTCTTTCATAGAGTTCCTGGATGGCCTACAAGTGACCGAAGATGAATACATCTTGGCAATATGAAAAAAACTACCAAGACCAACACTTTTCTTGAAAATGAAACCTTCTCATGTATGGAACAATTCGTTTGCAACATAGATCCCTCATTTATGGCAAGAAAATATAGATGCTCGGTTTTTTCTCAATGCATATGCAACAACAATGTATTGCAGCTCTTATATGACAAAAGAAAATAAATTAATGACAAATGCCTTCAACAAAATATGAATAGACCATAAACAACATAACATTGATGCCATAAATATGATGACAAAGCTAGGCAGTGCCCTACTCAACTTGCAAAAAATGTTTTCCCAATAGGAAGTGCACATTGTGCTTGGCCATCCTCTTAACTACAGCTCGTGAAAGTATAGATTCATAGACACTTCTGCTACTAACAATTGCACATTTATTTTGAAGCCCTAGAAGCTTTTAAGAAATGAACTAGATGAATCATAAAATGTTGCTTGCAAAAGTTTGATTGATCATTATATTGGATGCCCTTTGTCAATGGCCTCTACTTTCCTAGCAGAATTTGTTGCAAGATTAGACAATAGAAAAAGGGAAATTAAGACAACAAAAAAGACCACAAATTATAAGATTTATTAGGTACAGTAAAGAAATCAATCCTAAAAACTAGTACAAACAGAAAATTCTTCTTTATTTCCCTTTTTCCACCAACGAAAACACATTGAAACAAGGCTATGAAACATGGGAAGATGCTTTTGTCTCCAATGAAAGAACAATACAAATCAATGAAGCCAAATATACATACAATGTAAATGAGTCATGGGGCGATATGGACAATGTTATTTGTGATGTGAAAATTAAAGTGGAAAACAATCAAGATGTAAACAACATACAAAAGCTAAAATATGGAACCAATGAAGAATACAACATGCACTCATATTTAGAGGCAGCATCCCATAACATGTACAAGAGGAAGATGTCAAAGCCATTCTAATTCATGCCACACCCACATTTTCTCAACAATACAAAATATTATAGCCTACGTAGAAGATTGAACAAAGAACAATAGACCATAATAAAGGACATATTAATGAGGAAACAATGTCCAGACTCTACACCACTTCATTTGTTCTTAAAAATAGGTTTTGGTATAGGAAAAACCTTTACTACAAAAGCAATATACCAGGGCCTACTCCGTATATACAATAACTCTATTGAAAGTGACCCAAACAAGATAAAGGGCTTGTTACTTGCATATATAGGGAAAGCAGCCTATAATTTAGGAGGCACAACTTTGCACTCTATACTCCATATTCCATTTACCAAATCTATTTCTGCTCCATTAAGTTCTGAAAGATTAGACATATTGACAAAGCAGTATCATCAATTGTGAATTGTTGTCATCAATGAGATTTCAGTAGTTAGAGCAAGATTGCTACATTGCATAGACAAAAGATTTCGTGATATAATGCAAGTGCCTACTAAACACTTTGGTGGATTGGATGTTATTTTTTGTGGTGAATTTTACCAGGTAGAACCTATACATGATTGCTCAGTTTTCCAAATGCTAGCAGTTCAAAATGAGCTAATACCTTATGATTTTTGGCAACAAAATGTAAAGTGCTACTATGTGCTAAAATGTTGTCACACTTCTATGAATCATTACAACCAAGATCTCTCAAGAATGAGGTCTCAAATAGTGACTCATAGCTCTCTATTCATGGAGTGCAAGGGTTTGTAATGGAGGCCCTTAGATTTGACCTAGTTTGTGCCCATGCAAGTACACTAGACCTTTATCGATATTCTTAATAGAATATGTATAGGCTCCCAAACAAATGATGACATATAATATTTGAACAATAATTGCTTGCGCTCCCCACCTATAGACCCAACATTCCCTTTTTTGTTTTACAAAAGAACAAATGACAATGCACACAATCAAAAGATATTATCCACTCTCTCTGGACAACTGATTAGAATCAATGCAATTGATGAGCATAGTAACTGTACTGGAATTGAACATTTGCACAAAAATAGTATGGTTTTGGCCAATCAAATAGAATTAAAACAAGACATCACCGTTGAACTATATGACAGAAACTATGACATACAAGATGGACTTGTTAATGGAATAGACAGAAATTTCAAAGAATACACACAAACCACTGATGTAGACATTATTTGGGTAGAATTCAATGACCCAAGTACATAGGAAAATCCAAAATTACACAAATAACAAACCTTAATAATACATACATATCTTATGGTTGGGTACCAATTCTCCGAGTTGCCAAACCCCTTGAAAAACAAACTCTGATGCACAAGAGAATTATCAAAAAACAATTTCCAATACAGTTGGCATACACTCAAACTATACATAGAGCACAAGGGCTCACTATGCATGGTGTTAAATTTGATCCTCTAGGATTGCACCACCATGGGCTCGCATATACGGCCCTATTCTGAACAACAAGAATTGATACACTACTCTTGTTGAATCCTCTAACAATGAAAAACTTCAAGGTGAGAACAACAATCATACAAGAAATGACACGTTTGACTACAGACGCTACTTGGACCCTTCAAAACCCCTAGATTCTGATAATGGTACATTCTCTATTGCAATAGCTACACTGAACACCTGCCATTTAGAGCCACACAAAGAGGACATTCCCTAAACTAAAATCTCAACCTAAGCCTCGAAAACAATCTAAGAATAAAAGACCTCGGGAACTTTTGATTACCTTTGATGATTCTGAGACTATTAAGGCTCCTGATGGTCCCCTTTACATTTATGCTAGGATTTCTTAGCTACCTATGCATAGTTATCTTGTTGATCCTACATCCTTAGTCAATGTTATTATATAAGAAAAGGGTATGTGTAGGATCATGGCATGCCAAAAAGTGGCAATGTGAAAAAAGTTTATTTTCACTCATCCAAAAGCACACAAATGCATATGTTGACTTTTTAGTAGGCTTGGGTGTCAGTACACCTGGCCAAGCCAAAATCCAAAGCATTAATCAGATATCCAATATTATTGGATATCCGATAATATCAGATAACTGATATTTGCTAGTAAATATAACTCTGTACCCCTAGCCGCGTTCAACATTTTCACGTTGAAAACATGAATGCAGCTGAGGGTTTCTGATATCCACTTTATAACACCTATCTAATTCTACTAAAATATAAGGTAAGCCCAATCTTCAAATTTTTATTGTGTTTATTATTTTTATTATTTTTTAATAGAAATTTATAGTTTTTATATAAAAATTAGCCATTTAAATGAGTTTTTGTATTGTTTTTAAAATTCATTGTAATTATCTATTTGTTTTTTCATTGGAATCAGACATGGAATTAGAAAAGCCTCCTAATGGTCCCGCAAATAATCCAGAACCACCTCCCAACAATCCCCCACCTCCAGAAGATGTACCTATCACAAACCCTCACCGTTTAGAGGATCTAATAGGAGATAATCTAAATGAACTTAGAGGATTTCAAACCACCTATGCCAATATCCCCACATTGCACCCCATGTTTACAACATTGAACTCAATTATTGAAAACATGGAGAAACTTACATAGCAACATAGTGCTGGACTTCTTTGGCATGATTCCATGCACACCTAGTTTGATGATGGGCTTGATTATGATCAAGTCATGAACCTAAATATAACAAAACATGACATAGCTAATATTTTTGTGGATCCTAAAATCGGTCTAAAAGTAGACCCTAAAAAAACCAAGTTGTCAATTAAATGGTACAAAAATAGTGCAATACGTGACAAATTTTGGGACCGTTGGTGGATGGTTTTTGATAGACCACCTCACAATAATTTGGATGTCCCATTTTATTTTATTAAAAAATTATATTCCGAATTTGTGCTCGGTCACAAGGTGAATTATTGGAGCATGAAACTGAACCAGGGTGTAGTCTTAGGCACTCCTTAGGATAGGACATGGGCACAATAGGTGAAATCCCATACATATGTCCCCCCTCTCGAGATTTCACTACCTCCCATAGTACAACATCCTAACATTATTGCTAAGGCTGACTCACAGACTATTCAAGCCATTCACGCCTTGAGTGATCTACTATTTATGCAGAGCATGACATTGTTTCCTCCTCATCTTGATGTTTCTGGTGCTTCCACATCCTCCAAAAGCTCACATGTTTGTGTGCCCCACACTTGCATTATATGCAAGAATATGTGCTTAGGTCCCCTAACTGATAGTAATCCATATAATTTCACCTTCGAGGTGGATGATTCTACATAGCACACTATAGGCATTGAAGCAACTCATGGAGATGTGCATCAGGAGCCTATAGAGCCATGAACTCCCACCATTACGGTAAGGATAAACAATTCACTTTTTACATTGTATTTAAATTTTATTGTTCATATTTTTAGTAGAATTTCCTTATAATAATTTCTCACTTATGTCTTTTTATGTGTTACATTTATGTTTAGTTGATGATAGAGGAGGAGATGGCACAGGTGGAGGGGTCCACACTTTCAGCCATATCATTTGGTCTTGACACTTCCATGGTACATATGTTTTAATGTACTCATTGGTTTTCTCTTAAATTATGATAATAGTATATGTACATTGTTTTCTAGTTTTTATGATCACCTTTTACATACTGATGTAGGTGTCACCAACTGCCACCAGGGGGAAATGTGAGGGGGTGAAGGTGTGAGCCGTTGACAAGGGAAAGGTAATTAAGTAATTTAGTTTTTTTATGCATACATGTATACTTGTCAGTTGTGCGTACTCATTTTTAATTTACATGGTTTATTTGACAGAGAGTGGCATATGATGATGCCGTGAGACCCTATCATCAGGATAGAGTCACATGCATATCCATTCGCAATGATAGCCCCATGGTACATATATTTTTAAATTTATTTGTGTGTATTTTACTATCAAGTATATATAATATGGTCAAGTTATGATAGTATGAAGTATCTGTTTGACTTTTGTAGGTCACTCCTAGTTTGAGGGAGGCAGAATGCCAAGGGTTTGTATTGTTGATGACTCAGCCAACAATGCCTAAAGAAAGTTCAACACAGGTAAGTTTTAATGTTAATTCAGTTATTTTGTAAACATATATTTTATACCAAGCATTTAACATTAAATATTATACCTCGTAGATCAATCTCATGTTCGCAAACATATACAGGTGGGAGTCGATATTGGTGGCATTGTTCCTACACTACCAAGGACATCTATTAGGTCTCCTATTTGTGGGAGGAGATAGCGAGACGAGGTATATGAGAGTTAAATTTTAGTTTAAATTTTATTTATTATTGTTGACTATGATTTTGAATGTTAATCTAACTTGGGGTTTCACTTTTGCATTTGAATGCAAGATCCATTAGAGCCAAAGAGTACTTCAAAGAGGCTGCATTTTGATGATTCACTAGTAGAATAAGATGTCCTAGAAATATTTGTAGTTGAGCTTCTTATTTTGAGATGTCATATGACACATTTTGAGATGGCGTATGCCACATTGTATATCTAGATTTGTTGACATGTAAATATGTATAGAATTATTGTTCATTTTGATATATATGAAACTTGATATTCGAACCAATTTGTTAATTACATGTGTTCATTTATTCATTGTTAGTATGTAAATATATGTGTGTGTGTATGTACATATGTGTATGATTTATGCCTTAAGTATATTCATGTATATTCAAGTACATTCTTCATAACCTAAATTCATGTGTATGGACTAAGTGCATGACTTAAGTGAATTCATGTGGTATGCTTTATAATATATGTGCTACATGTATGCTTCATGACTTAATAAAATTTATGTGTACACTTTATGTACTATGTGTGTTCACATGTGTAATTCATCATTTGAGGTATATAAGGATGATACATTGTTAGTATCATCCTTCCATGGAATCTAGGCCTTTGAGTCCATGTAAAGGATCAAGGTTACAAGTTACACTTCCAAAACAAAAGAAAATTAATAAAAAACATAATTTATGTGATTTCTACCATTGATGATGCCTTTGACCTTCTTGAACCTCTGATTTGCATTAAGTGACTTCAATGTCTAACTCAACTAAATGATTCTACAAATAGCTTGGAATCCCCTCAAGGAGTTAACCTCACTCAAGGATCTAGTAGAGTTCTCTGACTTATTGATCAGTCCCACAACCATGCTCATGAGTTCACTATCTCATTTCCTTACACCAATCTCTCCAAGTGGTGAAGAAACCCATTGGTGCAACTTTCAACTGACCCTCACTGCAAGTTTTGGCATCAAGCGAGACTGGAGTGCCAAATTTAAACAAATTTGAATCTCCCAGAATAGAGAGAGGTTATTGTAGGTCTTAAAAATACAATTATGTAACATCTCATGGATTTCCAATACCTCTCACGAGGTCTGAGATACGAGCCTCAAAATTTTGCTACTGAATCATGCTTAGTGCACCTTGGGGACACTTTGGTCTAGCGTGGTTTGGAACATTCTAGTGACTTAGTGGTCAAAAAAGGGTTGTCCCTAATGTTTACCCACCCAACTAGAGCTAATGGCATAGTCCATTTGGTTCCAGGATGAATGTTTTGGAAGAAACCCATTGGTGCAACTTTCAACTGACCCTTACTACAAGCTTTGGCATCAAGCGAGACTGGAGTGCAAAATTCAAACAAATTTGAATCTCCTAGAATGGAGAGAGGTTATTTTAGGTCTCAAAAACATTGTCCTATAACATCTCATGGATCATCAATACCTCTCACGGGGTTTGAGATATGAGCTTCAAAATTTTGTTGCACAATTGTGCTTAGTGCACCTTGAGGACACTTTAGTTCAGCGTGGTTCCAAACGTTCTAGTGACTTAGTGGTTGAAATGGGGTTGTCCCTAGCATTTACCTACCCAACCAAAGCTAATGGTGAAGTCCATTTGGTGTCAAGACAAATGGTTTGGAAGAAACCCATTGGTGCAACTTTCAAGTGACCCTCACTCCAAATTTTGGCATCAAGTGAGACTAGAGTGCCAAATTCAAAAAAATTTGAATCTCCTAGAACAAAAGGAAATTATTGTAGGCCTAAAACATGCAGTCCTGTAGCATCTTACAGATCACTGATACCTCTCATGAGGTTTGAGATACGAGCCTCAAAAGTTCATTGTCCAATCATTCTTAGTGCACCTTGGGGACACTCTGGTCCGACGTGGTCTAGAATGTTCTAGCAACTCTATGGTTGAAATAGGGTTGTCCCTAGCATTTACCTACTCAACTAGAACTAATGGTGGAGTCCATTTAGTACCAGGACAAATGGTTTGGAAGAAACCCATTGGTGCAACTTTCAACTGACCCTCACTAAAAGTTTTGGCATCAAGAAAGACTGGCATGCCAAATTTAAAAAACTTTGAATCTCCCAAAATAGAGAGAGGTTATTGTAGGCCTTAGAAATGTGGTCTTGTAGAATCTCACAGATCACTGATGCCTCTCACGAGGTCTAAGATACAAGCTTCAAAATTTCACTACCCAATCATGCTTAGTGCACCTTAGGGACACTTTGGTCCGGCGTGGTCTGGAATGTTCTAGTGACTGAGTGGTCAAAATGGGGTTGTCCCTAGCATTTACCCACCCAAAAAATCTAATGATGCAGTCTATTTGGTGCTCAAATGAACGGTTTGGAAGAAACCTATTGGTGCAACTTTCAACTGACCCTCACTGTAAGTTTTGGCAGCAAGCGAGACTAGAGTGCCAAATTCAAACAAATTTGAATCTCCTAGAATAGAGAGAGGTTATTGTAGGCCTCAAAAACATAGTCCTGTAGCATCTCATGGATCACTGATACCTCTAATGGGGTCCGAGATACAAGCCTCAAAAGTTTTCTATCCAATCATGCTTAGTGCACCTTGGGGACACTTTGGTCTGGCGTGGTCCAGAATGTTCTAGCGACTCAGTGGTCAAAATGGGGTTGTCCCTAGCATTTAACCACCCAACTAGAGCTAATGGCATAGTCCATTCAGTGTTGGGATGAACGGTTTGGAAGAAACCCATTGGTGCAACTTTCAATTGACCCTCACTACAAGTTTTGGCATCAAGTGAGATTGGCATGCCAAATTCAAACAAATTTGAATCTCCCAGAATGGAGAGATGTTATTGTAGGTCTCAGAAACATGGTCATGTAGCATCTCATGGATCACTGATACCTCTCATGGGGTCTGAGATACGAGCCTTGAAAGTTCTCTGCCCAATCGTGCTTAGTGTTGCACCTTGGGGACACTTTGGTCTGGAACATTCTAGTGACTCAGTGGTCAAAATGGGGTTGTCCCTAGCATTCAAACACCCAATTGGAGATAATGGAATAGTCCATTTAGTTCTAGGATGAAATCCTTGAGCACTATCCCTTCACCCCAGGGAATCATCATTTTACTTTGGACACATTTGACCAATTTTGACTCAATGACTCCAACTATTACATCATTTGACGATATAAATGTACATGAAATTAAGACAATACAAATGTAACGATACAAAATTATGATGATACAAATTATATAAAGATACAACATTCATAGTGTATGCAAATTAGATGTCTAGCCAGTAGAAATGATATATTAACTAATTCTAAGCTAATAAATCTATCTAATGCAACACAATGAAGAATACAATATGATTAAATGAATAACTAAAACAAGATTACCTTCACTCACCCATTGTAGCTTGTCTCCATTGTCCTTTTAACCTTGATTTCTTGAATTTATTGAGCTCTCATATTTCCAAATGAAGGCTCTTCCCAAGATTCTCTCAAACTGTGGAGATTTGTATGATTGTTATGCACAATTGCCTAAAGATCAATTATGCAACTAATGGATGGAATGCAAATGATATGATGATAATTTGGATGCTTGAATGCTCTTGAATTCTTGAATGCTCTTGATCTCTAGAATACTTGATTGCTTGATTGCCTATTCTCTATTCGCTATTCACTATTCACTATTCACTATTCACTATTCACTATTCACTATTAGATCACAAAGGGAAAATGCAACTCCTTTTATACAGTTTTGGATGACCCAAGCCTAGGTGGCACAATCCTATGGTGGAGAATGAAAGGTGGAAGATCCTAGGGCTAGGATTGACTTGGTTGAAGGATTTGAGAGAAAGGGGGATGTAGTTGGAATGTGAGAGGAAGAATAGGGATGATGTTCCTCTCACATTGACATGGAAGAGAACGAGGAAAGGAAAGACACATGTCAAGTGTCTCAAAAAGACCAAAGAGAGGAAGAGGGAAGGACTTTTTCCTCATGAGGACTCTTTATACAAGTGTCCTATGAGTCATCTTTGACCCTTAGAGGTGGCTTGAGAAGCCCCTTAGGAATAGGGATTGTCTCTTGACCTAGTTTAGGAGAAGACATGTGGTCATGACACCAAGTCTTGTGAAGCCACATAGTCCTTAAGACTAGGACATGTGTGGGTGAGGATAATGATTAATAAATAATTAATAATAATTATTTATCTTAGCCAAGATGATGTGTTAGGTGACTAGGTAGATGAGGTGGACTAGGGAACTTAGTCATAATTAGTGATTGTGTATTTGATTTAATCACTTGAATAGACTATTTAGAGGACTTAGGATAGGAGAATAAACCATAATGAATATATTAAGTAAATTGAATAATTTATCTAATAAATAGAGGAATAAATGTTAATTAAATAATAAATATTTAATTAATTCATCAAGTCATTATTAATCAAATAATAAATATCTAATTAATTAATGAAGTCACTTTTTAGTGTATACATTTTGCCCCTCTTTGAAATAATGTGGCAGTCACATTGTTTCAGAGAAAAATCAAGCATATTTGCCCCTACCCCAGACAATGTCTTAGATGACCTATGCATGCCGTCTTGAGAGATTGATTGAAAAAATATTATTTAGTGGATTTTTTTTTTTTACGTCAGGTTTGACAATCAATCTCACGAAAGGAATGAGAGAAAATATGGGGGAAAATGATGTGATTTGGAAAGAAATGGATAGGTAGGGTGCACACATCAAGTAAAACAAGTCCAACGGCTATACATATGGTGAAGGGGTCCACATCAAGGTCATTGTGCACACTTGTTATTTGGTGATTAGAGTGAGTGGAGAGAGCAGAGATGAGATGAGAAGATGTCATTCCCGTTGTCTGATCATCGATTCGAGAGGGTCAGACGCTTCAATAGACCACTTGATTCAGGAGAGTCGGTAGGTGACTTGATCCTCTTCATTATTTTGATGTTTTAATGTAGTTTAAAAGTGATTTGTAGCATGTTTAGGTTAGATTCAACCATAGGTTAGTTTAGAAAAATTTAGATTTGGTAGGCAAATCACATATGCATAGTTGTGACGCATATATGCATAGCAACAAACCATGTTTGTACAAAAAATTGGTAGTTCTACACATATGTTGTGTGCAACTGCGCATGTGTGATAGAATAAATATTTAGTGGCACATTTGTTAAATAAAAGTGCACAAATGTATATACTATGCATTGGTCAACATTTCCTATGCAAATATGTAGGGAAACTGCACAAATGTGATTTCTGCGCAAGTGTCACAGATAATTGTGCAAACATTATTGTTATTTGTGCATTTGATATTTTTGTGCAAATGGTAGGGGTTTCTGCACAAGCATTTTTCTATGCTATGCATTTGTATTAGCTGGTAGAAATTGGATAATTTGGCAAGTTAATTAGGTCAAATGTGATTTTGATAAGCTGATTTGATGTATTGGCATTGTATTGTGATGGATTAAGTCAAGATAGGTAACATCGTAGCATGGTCACTAGTTAACCTTCCTGATTTGAGATAATTGATAGAATCATCTGTTAGGACATGTGATAAACATGTGTTCATTTTGATAGGATAGGACAGATAGATTGTTGAGCTTGATTGAAATCTGATAGTTTGATTGGTTGTTGATGATAGGAGGATATCACAGATACTCTAATGTCACAGGAGAGATATTCCATGACTCAAAATTTGAGGCCAACACTATCAGAGACTAACAAACTGCTAATAGGGGCTATTGGATTATACCACATTATATACATGCCTAAAATTTGGGTGAACTTGGGTATGTTGACAGCACTTGCTGAGAGATGGCACTCAGAGATGAGTACCTTCCATCTCCCTATAGGAGAGATGATAGTGACCTTAGAGGATGTATATCACATCCTTCACCTTCCTATCATCAGAGAGTTAGTATAGTATGATCAGCGTAGAGGTCTGACAGAGTGCAGAGTAGTTTTTGGAGATGATGAAATCGATGAGACTAAGATTAGCTGGGAGGATATGGTGGATTTTTATGAGCCACTTCTTGTTGTTTTGGTTGGAGTGATCAGAGGCTACCTATGTCTAGATCAGAGATCTCATGGCTTCATAGTTGGATGGGGTCATACTCTTTAGAGGATGATGGATGACAGGACCCATTTTGCTTGTGGGGTGTGTCTTCTGGCACATCTATATCATGATTTGCATCAAGTGGTATACCATAGAGGTGCATCTTTATCATATGGTGTTACATTGATCCATGTGTGGGCATGGGAGCATATTGTTGTTACACAGTCAGTAGCTATGTAGTTCTGGGGCACTGGATATCCCTATGTCTTTTTGTACGCATCCATCTAGACTTAGCATAAACTAGGTCATTTAGAGTTTTGATGATACACTTATGATACTATGAACTCTATGATCTGGAGACCTTACCTGGGTTTTGAGCCATAGGAGGATGAGCGAAAGCTCAGATATTGTTTTGAATCCTAATGGTTGATAGGGAGGATGCCCTACATTATTGAGAGACAGTTAGTGATCCAGCTCTTGAGATAGTTTGATAGGATGCAGGGGTTACCACAGGGGGTCACATAGTTTTCCCACACACATTAGGAGTGGTGAGACTGGGGGCCCATGGTATCATTTGAGATTGATCGTTAGCAATTCTTAGACATGCCATTTTAGGCTTGTTCTATGAAACAGGGGGTTGTAGACCCAGGTATGACAGTTGACTATGAGAGGCATCCTAGGGATCACCCATTCTCGAGGCTGACTAATCCAGTGGAGAGGCCACCTAAGAGAGATGTCGCAGAGAGATGATGAGGTTAGGGTAGGAGAGGTCAAGGGAGGGGTAGAGGTGATGTTAGAGGCAATGGTAGTGATGGTGATGATGGTGGCGATGGTGGAGGTAGGGGAGATAGAGCTGGGCCTCAAATGAGAGGTAGAGGTGTGCCACCATAGAGATTGATGCAATCCCCAGTGAGATAGGTATAAAGATAGGTATTAGCATAGGGTGTCATAGGTGCCCCATTATGGGTTCTAGCAGGTGTCATGGGATAGATACCAATAGCGGTCCTGATATAGGTAGACGCAATAGGACAAGCACAGGTACTAATACAGGTAGAGCCGGTATAGGATGAGACTGATGTTATACTTGGCCAGGTGAGATTTGTATAGGGTGGACTTGTACATGATGATATATAGGATGAGCATATGCTCGATATGGTAAGACATGATATACAGATGTCATATGTGGATGCCCAGGGTGAGCAGGCAGAGATGGACATTGGTGGACAAGATCCCTACCTACAGAGGGACACTACTGAGGAGGAGGACCTAGACATTGATTCATTTCTAGTTAGACTAGCAATGACATAGGTACAGGAAGACTATGTCCCTAGATTGGAGAGATGGGTAGAGAGATTGGAGAGGGAGAATGTCGTGATCATGCATGAGTGAGACATCGCCATAGAGCGACTAGGGGATTTTGAGGCATTATTAGATGAGCTACAGAGGACACAGGACTTGGGACCCCATGGAGATAGTCTTTGTGCAATGGTGTGGGCTGGGAAGGAGATCTCCTAATGGGGGGATGCATATAGACAGGCCGTACCAAGTGATCAGTGGATTGGGAGCTTTAGAGAGAGCTTTTTTGCAGTTATGACAACTATTTATGAGAGGTAGGGACTGATCGATAGTGGAGGGGTATCATCATGTCCTCCTAGAGAACCTTCAAGTTTAGGAGATCCGATAGCACCAGGTCTCATTGCATCACGCAGGAAGTGACAAACTGAGTCTGGAGGTAGTGGCTCGTAGCCATATTATATACACACTTTTGTATCTAGATCACCATTGTATCAGTATGTTTCATTATGTTATTGACTTGATAAACACTTTTGGATACATTATCATTTTATGAGATATCATTGGACATTTCTACATTTTATTTGTTTAATATGGACTCTATATGATGGATTATATACATGATGATGTAGTTCTATTATGATTTTCTTTGATTATTATATATATACATATGAGTACTGACATATGCAGGTCATGATGATTTAATTTGATATGCATGGTTCTTATGTTCTATAATGAAAATGATTTCTATTCTTTTGGATGCATAATGGTTAATGATCTAACATGTGACAATGTCTTTTAAATGCAACTCCTAAATGATTGGTTATTTAATATTGTGTTACTAATGCAATGATATATAAACAATGATGAATATGACAATATAAATAATGGATAATAGATGAACATATCAGAAATGCATGTAGTGAATAATAAATAAATTAATATTATGCAAATGATATGGTATGTAATGAATGAAAGTATATCTCATAAAATCACAAAATAATTGGACAAATTCTAATATGATAAAATAAGATAAAATGTAATAACCTAAAACATGACAAATAAAAAGTGATTAGATAATAGCTATAATGAAATGTTACTAAGTATGCATGTTAAATATAGAATGGTTATATACAAGCCTAATGACACATGGGTAACGAACTATGCAAATGATTAAGTGTGGTAATGAAAATGGAATATCCAAAATTTTCTAAAATGAAAAATGAAATGTTTTATTTTTGATATCCAAATGTCCTCAACTTAAATAACAATGTGTCTGACATAAGAAGAATAGACAAAGAGAATAGATGACCTTAATAAGCAAGAGAACCTACAAATCCCTATAAAAGGAGCACTGATATGCAATATGATTTGGTTAAATGTAATGCAAAATGAAAGATGGAATGAATATCTCCGCAACTTCATGTAACATCTTAGAACTTCATAATAATTGGAATTTTACTCTCATCATTGTGCTCGTTATGTTGCAAGGAAATGCAAGCATCATGGTATAATTAAACTAGGATGACCTAAGCACTTCTTGCATGGAGTTTAATATAGCAAACTTGACAAGCATTTGGGTATAACTTAACCAAGATGACCTGAGTTTCATTTGCATAACAGACAAGGAATATTCTCCCCTCCATCGAGGATCAAAATATTTGGAGTCGAGGTATGTGTGGTGTATCACCATTAATAGCATTTGTAGAACACCATGATTTGTATGTTGTTGAAACTATTAAACTGATGAGGGCACTTACACACAGACACCCCAATTACTTGTTCCTTTGATTTCATCCAAAAATATCCCACAAACAACAATCAAAGAAAAATATCATGCCCCATCCCGACCATTCTAATCAATGATATATGGGAGTTTTAAAATCATGTCAAAGACATCCTAGAATAGCATATGAAACATGATAACAATGAAATCCATATATGAATGCATAATCTTCAACAACAAATCATTATAACATGCCTTCCATGAATATACATTTCTTTGCCAAAAAGATAGTGGTTAGGTATATTGATCAAGTTGATTGATGTATAGTAAAATATATAGATAATTAGTCATGTTTTGAAGGATAGATCATAGATTAAGAATCATGATGAATATATCATTATGTAAGAACATTTGATTGTGTTTGCTTGTTTGGTGAAAGTACTCCATTCTATCCTCTAAGAGTCATGACTATCATAGATCCACTTCCCAAACTAGGTTGAGGACATGCCCCCAGCTAGGTGATGGACTGACTTATTATGGATGAAGAAGGATAGAACAAGACTAGGATGAAGACCAAAACAATAGACCAAGCTATGGTGGGGTTTTATTATGGATATATATAGCGGATGGTGCTATGAACTGGTCATTTTATTATGATATATACATGGTGAGAATGATGACTAACAATCCATTTTTTGATGGGTATATACAATGAATGAACACACTAGAAGAATCCTAATAGATAGAGGAGCTAACTTGTCATACATGGTGCCTATTTCCAAGTTTTCACCACATGCTTTTATTACAATTTTCTTTTGATTTTTTTGATTTTTTTTGTATTTTTGAGAGATTTTTTTTTTAATTTTAATTTTTTTTTTTTATCTTATCTATATACATATTATATACATACCCCTTGCATTGGGATTTCAAGTATAGAAATTCTTGAGGTGCATGTTGCTAAGAGGCTCATCCAATTGATCTCCCTCAGGTGTAGACAACTGATACGCCCTAGAGCCATAGACTGTTGTAATCACAAAAGGACCTAGCCAATTGGGTTCAAACTTGCCCTTCTTCTCACAATGCTACTAATTTTTGGGATTCTCATGAAGGACTAGATCATCCACCTGAAAATCTCTAGGTTTCACTTTGTTGTTATACTAACAAGACATCCTTTGTTGATAGACTATCAAATGATCATAGGCTCTTTGATGACATTCATCCAACAATTCTAATTCAGCTAGCTATGCAACTCTATACTCTTCATTTGGAATCATAACTTTTAAGGATACACAAAGAGAAGGAAACTCAACCTCAAGGGGTAGGACAATTTTAGAACCATAGATGAGGTAATATGGTGTGGCTCTCGTTGGGGTATCTATGGAAGTGTGGTAAGCCCATAAGGCAGGATTCAATTGGACATGCCAGTCATGGCCAACATCATTGATAGTCTTTTGTACGATTTTGACAATAATTTTATTAGACGCCTCAGCTTGGCCATTACCTTGGGGATAGTAAATGGTGGAATAGTTATGGGTGATGTGGAATTTCACATAGTTCATCCATGTCCTGATTTTGGAACTACTTCCCATGATCAGTAATAAGATACATAGGGATACCATATCTGCAAATGATATAGTTTAAGATAAACATGGATATTTGTTTGCCTACGGCAATAATCAATGGAATGGCTTCAATCCATTTGGTAAAATAATCATTTTACTGATAATCCATTTATGGCTGTTGGAAGATGGAGGGTAAATTGCACCCACAAGGTTGAGTCCCCACCGACTGAATGGCAAGGTAGTCGTAAAAGGATGGAGCTCTTATGCTGGCACATGAATAAGATTCCCATGTATCTAACATTTCTTGCATGCCCTAGAAAAATGAAAGAATATGTCTCCATAGTAGGCTAATAGTAACCCTTACACATGAGTTTCTTAGCTAAGGAAGGACCACTCGAATGTGTCCCAAAAATAGCCTCATGTACGTCTCGTAAGGAAGTTTGAGCTTCATCATGTTCAAGACATCATAAGAGATTACCATCAAGACCTCTCTGATACATGGTGTTGGATATTAGGACATAGGGGGAGGCTTGGCATAGAAAGGTTCACTTTTGGTTTTGAGATACGTCATGGCGTAGGATATCATTTTTTAGATAAGAATATATTTTTCCATAAATCGGGGAGTCATGTCCAATAAGATGACATATAATACTCGTATCAGGATCACCATATGTGGGATAAGTTGAGGATTCCACCAAGAACTCAAAATGGGATTGTGTATCTTGTACATCAAATAGAGAAGCAATCATAGCCATTGCATCTATAGCCTTGTTATCATGCCATGGAATCTGCTCAAAGGTGATGACTGAGAAATATTGTTTGAAGTCATCAACCATACATTTATATAGTAACACCTTGTCATCCTTAGTCTGATAGTCATCATTAACTTGGTTGATAATCAATTGAGAATCTCCGTAGACATTCAATTCAGTGACTTTCCATTGTAGATCCATCTTTAACCCAATCATCAAGGTTTCATATTTAGTTACATTATTTGTGCAAGGAAAAAGTAACTTGTAAGACTTTGGAATTGTGTATCCTTGCGGTGTGACAAAGAGAACGCCAGCTCCTGAACTCTGTTGAGTATATGATCCATAAAAATATAGCTTCCATGTTTTTGTGGATAATGTCAAGATGTGTGCATCTAGAAACTCTGTATGTATAGGTTGATCATCCATCAGTGGAGCCTCAGCTAATTGATCCGCTATCACTTTCCCTTTAATAGCCTTCCTATCCACATACTCAATGTCAAATTCACTAAGAAACATAACCCACTTAGCCAATCTTCCTGTTACTGTTGTCTTGCTCAAAAGATACTTCAAATGATTGATCTTTGCAATGATCTTGATAGAATGAGACAAAATATAATGCCACCACTTTTGTGAAGCAAAGACAATTGCTAGACATGCTTTTTCAATTGGAGAATAGTTTAGTTCATATCCCACAAGGGTGCGACTGATATAATATATAACTTTTTCTTTTCCTTATTGGTCCTTTTGGGCCATAAGAGCACCTAGTGAGACTTCCATAGTTGAAATGTAGAGAAAGAGTGGCTTGCCTAGAATTGGTGACATCAGAGTTGGAGGATTTGCCAGATATTGCTTGATTTTAGTGAAAGCTTCCTCACACTTATCATCCCATTTGAATAAGATATTTTTATGCAAAAAATGCTGAAAAGGATGACTTCTATCTGTTAGTTGAGAAAAAAATCTTTTGATTGATTGGAGATGTCCTTGCAAAGCTCTTAATTGACTAATGTTAGTAGGGGAAGCCATCTCCATGATTTCTCTAACCTTTTCTAGATCAACCTCTATTCCTTTGGCTCAGACAATGTACCCTAATAGTTTGCCTGATGTGACCATGAATGCACATTTCTTTGGATTAAGTCTAATTTGATACTTTTCCATTTGGGTGAATATTCTATCCAGCACTCTTAAATGACCTTCTCTATTTTTGGATTTTGCTATATTGTCATCAACATAATATTCCATAATTGTATGCATCATGTCATGAAAGATTGTGGTCATAGCTCTCTAATAAGTGGCACCAGCATTCTTAAGCACAAAAGGCATCACATTCCAACAATATATACCCCAAGGACAAGTAAAAGTAGTCTTTTCCTGGTCGTCTGGTGCAATCTTGATTTAGTTATATCTAAAAAAACCATCCATTAGAGACAACATCTCATGACCAGCCACCAAATCAACTATGATATCAATGTTAGGCAATGAAAAATCATCTTTAGGACAAGCTTTATTGAGATCTCGAAAGTCTATACAAATTCAGATAGATTTATCTAGTTTTGAGACTGGGACAATATTTGAAATCTATTCAGCATAATCAATAGCATGAATGATTCCAACATCTAAGAGCTTCTTCAATTCTTCTTTAACCATTAGTGCAATATGTGAGTGCATCTTTCAGAGCTTCTACTTAATTGGTTTAATGCCTGGTGCAATAGATAAATGATGCATAATTAGATTAGGGTCCAATCCTAACATATCGGCATAGGACCAGGAAAAGTTGATTTGTCTCTCTTTGAAAAACTTTGCAAAATCTTCTTCCTCTAATTCTGTCAAGGATGCTGCTACTTTGAGAATATGTGGAGACTCCTCCAATCCAATGTTAAGAGGCAATATTGGTTCTATAAGAATTTTTGATTGATCTCGATACAAATAATTGGGAAGAGTGGCAATCCTTCCATCGTTAGGCACCTCAGGGAGGTATTTACCTTTAGATGCATCTTTTCTTTTTACTATTTTTGGATCTAATACTACCACTAAGTGGTTTTCACCATTAGATCTATTGATTATGTTTATATTTTTATGACTGAAAGTATTGGTATTCTCTCCAAAGTAAGCCATGTCATTGAGTTCGATTGAAAATCCTAACTTATGATCTCCTGGTGGTAAATGATCCCTGATTCTGAGATAGTCAATGATTGCATCATCATTATGAAAGACATCAAATTCTGGCTGATTGGGAGAATCCCAATCTATAAGTTCAGGATGTACATGGGGTATTGGATCATTCAGGTCAGTTTCAAAGGCTGAGATGGTATTGATAGAGAAGTTGTCAAGGTTTATGATGGTATCAGTAAGGTCTATTTCCATACTCTCATCTAAATCATCTATCGCAAGATAATGCTCACTTCCCTCACAATTGACAAGAGTAGTATCACGTGGAACCAATCCTAGTGAGTCAGTCCTTGAGCTCTCTCCCTCATGGTAGTCGTTACCATAGTGATGAACAACATCAACTCCTATTTCTTCAATACAATTAGATAATGAATCCCATTCATAATCATTAGAGTCAGAATCATCATTATCCCTAAGTCTATCAATGATTTCTTGTGCTATCCTTTGTTTCTCTAGATCCACATACACACCATGTTTTCAGAACTATAATGTAGGAGCTTTAGATATTTTCATGGAAAGGTATGATCTTTGATTTGCCTTTAGATTCTTTGGGTCCTTCTCCTTTGTATCCCAATCCCATGGTATCTCTTTGGTAATTTGGATTTTGTAGAAGGGGTTTGATAACACCTTCTCTTTGTAGCCCTATAGGTCTAGCACCTTGGTATCCCATCTTTTGTAGCAAAGTATACTCTTTACCATATACATCAGGTGATGTATATTCATGTTTGATATTCTCCTCATTTTTCTATGATGTAAGAAAATGGTTAGCATTTCGCTCAGCTTCTTCTTTGGATATAGTGCCCCCACTTATAGATGTGTCATAAACAAGTGTGGAAGGAGGTTTTGATTATTGTTTGGTAATCAAAGATCTACCATATGATCTAGGAGATAAAGGTAACTCGGTGATGCAAATAACTTGACCTAAAGTGTACTCTCCCATACTTCATTCTTTTATATCTATCTTGATCCCATTAGATTTAGAAGTTGATGCTATATTACTTGGATCAATGGGTATGGTTGCAGAAGATCCAATATGATTATAAGGTACCAAAGAATCAGATGTTGTCTTCACAGTGCTAAAATATTGGAAATGATTAGGATCTCCTTTGATAGTGATCTCTTGACCATTGTGGGGAAATTTCAAACACTGATGATAAGTTGATGACATAGCTTGCATGGAATGAATCCAAGGTCTCCCCAATAGAATGTTATAAGTGAGATCCATGTCAAGAACTTGACAAGGTACATCTTTTACTATAGGACCTACTCAGATAGGAAGAACAACAGATCCCTTGGATGACCTCTCTTCTTCATCATAAGCTTTGATTATGATTTTATTCTTTGGATCTAAAACATTTTTAAAAAATCCCAATACAAGGACTAATTTTAAAGTGCATATATTCAATCCATCTCCTCCATCTATTAGTTCTCTCTTGATTTTGTGACTCTGTACAAGGACTTCTATATAGAGCGGAGCATTATGAGGTTGGTTAATAGCTAAATCATCATGTTCAGTGAAGGATAGATAATGTGGGGTTGTCAAATTCCCCACCACAACTTGAAATTGATCATGATCTAGATTTGTAGGAACCTGGGTTTCTAAGAGAGCTTTCTCAAGGATATCTTTATGAGATGGTGGCAGATGCAAAAACTCTAATATGGATATTTGGGCTAGTGTTTTCTTCAGTTGTTCCAAAAGATTGTACTGATTGGAAACATTTGGTATAAACTTTGGAACATAAACAAACTTCTTTTGAGAGGTTCTTGGTTTAGATGGGACTCCTTGGAGAGTAACCTTGGATTGAGCCCTAGTAGTAACATTGACTGGTTGACTCTTGGATTTTTCTTTTATAGTTATCACATTGGCATAGTACTTAGAAGGATGATATTCAGAGATGTTACCAACATATTTATAGGATGCAGCATTATTGTTGGCTTGATTATCACCTTTTGCATTGGATCTAAACTTCCTTTCTCATGTTCAGGAAGTGGATCTTTGAAAGCCGTATGTGACTCATTTGAGGTATGTCCATCAACACTAATTTCACCACTTTCAATTAAGTCTTGAATCACATTTTTAACCCTTTGGCAATCATTGGTTTTGTGACCTTTCCCTCTATGAAATTCACAATAATCATTATCATCCCACCAAGAAGGCTTCACCCTAGGTTCAAAATCTCTAGTTTCAAGAAGTGAAATGAGTTTCTTTGTGATCAACTTCCTTAACGAAGATTCTAGAGATTCCCCCAAAGGAGTATAAGTTCCTCGAGGTGTCATAAAAGGAAATCTCGAATTGGATGAATTTTTGTTGGTGTTCTAATTTGCAGATTGATTTCTATAAGTAGCTTGAGTGGCATTGGCCTTACTTGTGAGATTCAAAAGGGGTTGTGTTGGTTTAACATTGTGATTATACACAATCCCATCATTGAAAATATTCTTGTTTTTGTTCCAGATTTTGGACTTGTCATTATTGTTGTTGTTGAGATTTGAATTTGAAGATCCAACATTGTCTTTGGAATAAAGTTTAATCTCACCTTTTCTAGCCATAGTGTCCTCAATTTTGATACCATTCTCTATGAGCTTGTTAAAATTTGGAGGACATTGCAATTGCAACCTATAGCTCATTTCTGGTGTAAGGTTATGCACAAATATATCCATCTTTTCTTGTTTAGGAATCATTCATGGATACTTGGAAAACAATTGACGCCATATTTGCAAAAAAGTAAGGAAGGGTTCTCCATTATTTTGATGTGTATTACAAAGATCAAGCATAGTGACTTCATGTTTGATATTATATGAGTAATGAGACAAATTTGTCAATAAGCTCATTGAAATATTTGATGCCTAGGGGTAGTTTGGAGAAGCATTCCATGGCTTGTCCTCCTAAGCTTCATGGAAATAGTCACATAAGATAAGTGTCATTGTGAGAGACTTCAATACAAGCAGCACAAAACTCACAGATGTGGTCTTGTGGATCTGAATTCCCCTTGTATTTGTCAAATTTAGGAACCTCAAAATGAGGAGGGACATATATCATCCAAGGAGTACTTCTTAGTTGATGATCCAATTTGAATGTTACAGATTTATTGTTGAAGCATATGGAGTTGCTGTAGAATGGGATTCAAAGATAGTTCATGTCCATGAGTGTTTTGGGAAACACTATGTTGTTGAGTATTTTGGGAAGCATTGGTTTGCTGATTGTTTTGAGAAGCATTGGTTTGCTGATTGGTTTGAGAAGCATTGGTTTTCTGATTGGTTTGAGAAGCATTAGTTTGTTGATTGGTTTCATTTGCTCCATGAGTATGGGTCTCTTGAGAACCACTAGGGATTTCTTGATTGTTTGTTATATGTGGTTCTCTAAGATGGGAAATATCAAAATCACTTGGTAGTTTGGCTCCTTGTTGAGAAAGCATGAGGAAATAAATATCTCTATCCATGTCTAGGAGTCTTTCCATGACATTATAAAACCTAGGATCTTGCATAGCATCCCTAAGTTCTTAATCTGTGAGTTCCTCATCTGATGTAAAAAGTGAAGTCTTCTTAGGAATTCCAGACCAAGGGATTTCCTCATTGTCCATTTTTCCATCCATATTGTCTACAGATTCTAGATTAGTGGTTTGTTTGAGCTTCTGAGATCGAGTTTGAACCATAAAATGTGAAAGATGATGTTGGGATGGAAGATTTGGAATGTACTTGATAGAAAAGATGTGAAAAAAAGATTGAAAAGTATTGAAGTGGATAGGACAAGTTGATAAAATATAAGTCAATAGGAGATATGGATCTCACTATAATATGACAAAGAAAAACCAAGAGATAGTGATCTAGGTGAGTTTTAATTGAGGATGATAAATCTTGATATGATGAAAACTCACAAAAATGAAAATCTATAAGTAAGGTAATGTTTCAACACTGAGTTGGGAATTTTGAAGATTGGAGGAAATGATTTGATGATTTTTGATGAAGAAAGGATGATGAAAAATGATGAAAATGGTCAAACTGAAGATCAGAGGTCTGTGTAGATTAAAAAAGTTTCCAAAATCAGACTGAGGACAAAAATGGGTATCTGAAAAAGCA
Organism: Chamaecyparis obtusa; assembly: GCA_027943335.1. Classification (NCBI taxonomy): domain Eukaryota; kingdom Viridiplantae; phylum Streptophyta; class Pinopsida; order Cupressales; family Cupressaceae; genus Chamaecyparis; species Chamaecyparis obtusa. The sequence continues at coordinate 86,267 of BSBK01011408.1, forward strand.
ATTTTGAAATTTCCAAGGCTTATAGAAATGCTCTTTGTTGTATATGCATAGCAACAAATGCACAAGATAGTGGAATCAATGCACAACAAGATCAGATAAATGCACAACAATGTTTAATAAATGCACAATGATAGTCACAGATGTGCAGTAGGATGGAATAAATGCACAGTGGAAAATGACAGATGCCCAGGATATGGTTTCTGATTAATTTAGGCTTGCAATTTTTTGAGTTTTCTAGATTTTTAATTGATGTGATTTTTGGCAAAATAAAATGCATAAACACACACATGCAAGATAGTAATGATCTAGTCTAAATTAATCTAGTATGAATGCACAAACATGCTTACAATCCTAAGGTTGGAAAGGATAGTATCTGGTGAATCCCCACTAGGATAATAAAATCCAGCCATGCAAATCCACAGTGGAAAGCCTAGGAACTTGGAGGCATGGGCTCCTCCTTGTAGTGCAATCACTTCTCTGGCACACCAAGTTCTAAATTCAATGGGTCATTACTTCCCAAAGAATTACTATCTCTACTATGAACTATGAGTAATGTGGGGTGTCTTCATGGGCTTGGGTGACCCCTTGAGCTAGCAAATAGAAGGTTTTTGGTCACTATACAAAATATTTTAGTAAGGACATCCATTCAGGTGGTTGTGATCAAGTAATTTTCCCAATTAAGGGGGCTCTCCCAATCCTTTCAAAGCAAGGATTTCACCTCTACAATATAGGAATTTAACACACCACTAGGGTACTGGAGGAGATTTTGGTTGCCACAAAGAATTCACACCTATCCAATGTGAGACTAATCACACTGACATTTTTTATATACCGGTTTGGAAGGGCTTGGCTTCAGCTTGTTACCAATTGGGTCATTCCTTGGGGTGAGTACCTCTTTTCCCACCAAAGACCACCCTCTAAAAATTATAACAATTTCTCTTACACCCAAGATCCACGAATGGTGAGGGGAGAGGATACATTGCTATAATTTTGGGATTACAATTATGCTAAAAAGAAAGACACAATAGACAAAATATCTACTCTAAATAAGAAACATGAATTTGAAAAACATGTTGTATTTTAAAGCCCAAATGAGGTTATAGTTTATTTTGCAAACCCCTAGAAACCTACAAATAAACTGTTAGAAATTTATTAATGGGGTCTTCAAAATATCATCCTGCAAAATAGCCTAGAGACTACCAGAATGAATAGACACTTGTTAAAAAGGTTAGCTAAAATAGAATGATTAGAAAATTGAAATAAACTACTAAAAACTATAGATGTGCAGAAACAGAGCACAAATGTGCAGAAAATAAGGAAAAATGCACGAAAAGGATGTATGCATAGCAGGATGAAATGTTTGCACAATGAGATGATATGTAAGAATAGAAATGACAGATGAATCATAGAATGTTATGGAAGCACATATTTGGTGAATGAATGCGCAGAAATAATAATAAAAAACATAAGTTGGAAGTGTCTATTAATGAAAGAATGGATGCACAACAGAAAGTGATGTATGCGCAACTGTCGGGTATGAATGCATAGAATCAACCTGTAGAAAATTTGCACATGGAAAACTAAAAAAAATAGAATGTTAAAAATGTGGGTTTTCCCACAGTGAGTGCCAAAAATGTATGCAAATTAGATGTCTAACCAGTAGAAATGATATATTAACTAATTCTAAGCTAATAAATCTATCTAATGCAACATAATGAAGAATACAATATGATTAAATGAATAACTAAAACAAGATTACCAACACTCACCCATTGTAGCTTGTCTCCATTGTCCTCCTAACCTTGATTTCTTGAAGATATTGAGCTCTCATATTTCCAAATGAAGCCTTTTCCCAAGATGCTCTCAAAGTGTGGAGATTTGTATGATTGTTATGCACAATTGCCTAAAGATTAATTATGCAACTAATGGATGGAATGCAAATGATATGATGATAATTTGGATGCTTGAATGCTCTTGAATGCTTGAATGGTCTTGATCTCTAGAATTCTTGATTTCTTGATTGCCTATTCAGTATTCAGTATTCACTATTCACTATTAACTCACAAAGGGAAAATGTGGCTCCTTTTATAGAGTTTTGGAGGACCCAAGCCTAGGTGGCACAATCCTACGATGGAGAATGAAAGGTGGAAGATCCTAGGGCTAGGATTGACTTGGTTGAAGGAGCTGAGAGAAAGGGGGCTGTAGTTGGAATGTGAGAGGAAGAATAGGGATGATGTTCCTCTCACATTGACATGGAAGAGAAGGAGGAAGGGAAAGACACATGTCAAGTGTCTCACAAAGACCAAAGAGAGGAAGAGGGAAGGAATTTTTCCTCATGATGAGTCTTTGTACAAGTGTCCTATGAGTCATCTTTGACCCTTAGAGGTGGCTTGAGAAGCCCCTTAGAAATAGGGATTGTCTCTTGACCTAGTTTAGGAGAAGACATGTGGTCATGACACCAAGTCTTGTGAAGCCACATAGTCCTTAGGAATAGGACATGTGTGGGTGAGGATAATGATTAATAAATAATTAATAATAATTATTTATCTTAGCCAAGGTGATGTGTCAGGTGACTAGGTAGATGAGGTGGACTAGGGAACTTAGTCATAATTAGTGATTGTGTATTTGATTTAATCACTTTAATAGACTATTTACCGGACTTAGGATAGAAGAATAGACCATAATGAATCTATTAAATAAATTGAATAATTTATCTAATAAATAGAGGAATAAATGTTAATTAAATAATAAATATGTAATTAATTCATCGAGTCATTATTAATCAAATAATAAATATTTAATTAATTAATGAAGTCACTTTTTAGTGTATACACATAGTAAGGAAACACAATTTTTGCACTTTACATTGCATTAGATGATACAAATGTGGGCTCTTAATATTTTCAAATCAATCCCATGGGCTCTTTTATATTTCAAATTTTGCATCTAATTTTGCATTAAATTTTTAATATACAAAATTTGGCATCTAAATATGCACATTACATTCGATTGTTCTTTTTATATACAAACTTTGGAATCTAACTATGCACATTACATTCGATTGTTGTTTTTATATACAAAATTTGGCATCTAAATATGCAAATTACACAACTATATATAAAAAATAAGTGTCCTTTTTGCTCAAATCCCTGCATTCAAAAGGCAAAAGAAAAGTTAATAGAGAATATAAGAAGTTTATATAGGTTGAGAAAAAAATTATGAACATGTATAAGTAACTAAATGAACCAAAGAACATGACTAGAGAATGCATAGTGAAGTTTACCATCATAAAAGATGGGCTAATCAAATGCACACCTCGATCTTCTATATCTATCATATATGTATCCAAATGCATTTACAATCCACATACAAAACAAGTTTATTAACTCAAACAAATAAAGAAAAAATCTAGAATTATTTTATTGAACTTAATCATAATAAACATGCAAAACCTTTCAACTTGAGTTGAACTTACCTATTGAAGTGTGTCTGAAGGGCCATCTCTCTGCTTGAGGGTATTCAATATTGCTTCATGATCAACAGTACGAATAGTCAAAAGTTCCTTTATCTTTGCTTTTCCTTGATGTTTCAAAAAATTAACATTGCATGCTATAATAAGGTGTGAATACATGAGAATGGTTTTGTGCTTCTCATAGTCTTCAAACATAGGAATGCCATTATATCTAATCATATATGTGCACATCCATGTTCCTGCAACAACATGTGATCCTGTTGGATATGTCAACATGTTACCTTCATTTTTCTGAGATCCCAGTGTTAGTCTTGGTCAAAATAATTTATAGCTTGAAGTTGAACTTGAACCCGGTGTTGAATCTTGAGTCAGTTCAAGTTCAAGTTCAACCTGTCACCTTTTTCAAGTCTTAAGTGTTTATGCTAGCTTCTCTCAATTTTTTGTCGATCTTAAAAGATGAACCTGAAGTTGAACCCAGTGTTGAACCTTGAGTTAGTTCAAGTTCAAGTTCACATTTGTAATATGATAACTCATGCACTGAGATTTAGGCGGGATGGTCCTCTTTTCAAAAATGTAGTTTCCTATTTTGTAGCACTCCAAGCATTTATTAAGTTTTGGAAATTATTGTACAAGAAGCTCTCTTTCAATTAGATGGCTTGTGCATGTTGAAAGATTTGAAAAGACAGTTGGCGGTATGACATAGAGGGAGTCATAAGTGTTCAGATATGGTGATCAGAGATTTTCCTTCAAAATTGAGTTATTCATGCCGAAATAGCTCGAGGATTAATTAGGCTTGCCTAGACATGTCAAGTCAATCATTCCGCCATTAAAGCATTTATTATGGACATGCTCTGAAGATTTATTAGAGATTATGAGGCATCTACGCATAAATGAAGAATGCTTTAGGTTTTCTGATAGTTATTTTGTTTATACAAGGAGTAGGAGCGATGAAATTGGTGGTGGTAAATTTGCAAAAGAATGGTGCATAATACATTAGTGAGTCATCTCTTCCCTCAATAGTTTCAGTTTTCAGAGGCTCTTTCTGTGTAGCAGTCTTTTGTATTCTATATTTGATGAAATGTCACTATTTCGTCCAAAACTTTTGAAAGAGGAAAGTAAAACACACCTGCTAGTTTCTCTTCCAGTTATAGGGGATACCTTCCTATTGAATGCAAATTTAGGGGAACTTTGTGATAGAGCCCGAAGTTCTTCTGAAGGTTCTTTTGCTGGGAAGTTGGCAAGTAGTGGACTTCTAGAAGTTGTTGCATTTCCTTCTACTTTTCTTTGCCTTGAATTGGTGTTGGAATGTGAAAACAAATATGACACCAAGAATAAATGTATCAAGGATGCGTCAGGAGACATCTTGGTTAAAATTAGTCAAGAAACAATAATGGCAGCCTTGCGAATTCTTGAGAAGGAATTATATGAACCATGGACTTATGCTAAGGCAGATCATGTGTACGAAGCAGAGAAGAAAACATATAGCTCCTTAGTAGCACAGGTGTGGCTTGCAAAACCAGAGAAAGGAAGATATAGATTGCCAAAGCCTCTAACAATTGAGCACCTCCGCAATGACATAGCTGATATGGTATTTCTTTTGAATAGGGTGAAAGGAAACCCTCATGCATTTCATTGGGAGAACTAGATGTACAACTTTATCCAGAAAATCATAGAAGGAGATCAATTTATTGATTGGGTTGACCTGATAGTAGAGGGGCTTCATAGAGAGATTTTAAATGTGGAAAATCTAATTGCATTTTATATGTCCTCCTATCTTGTGTATGTCTTAGCATGCTGCTGAGCTTGGGAAGGATTACCTCATGAACTGTGGACTAATGATATGAAGATATATGACTACTTTGCATGCTTGTAGAAGGAGAATTTCTTTGGTGTATTCAAAGTTGTAAATGATAGATTTTTAGGTAAGTTGGTTTTTGAATTAAGAGGGAAGGAGAATTGTAGGCTTTCAGAGGAAGCTAGACAAGTGATTAATGTCTACGGCTATCATTTTATTCAATTTCCAAGATTCACTTACCTTAGGGTTGGAGCTTTTAATGGAGAACCCTTAAGGCTTCCTAGGTTTTTTTTGGGTGATATAATCTTAATGGAGCTATGCAAGCAGCTCATTCTAGTTGAGCAAAAAGCTAGGATGTCAAAGAAGTCCTTGGGTGTCCTCTTCCCTATTGTGTTGGGACACTATAGGTGCAAAAGCTTTCAAGATGCAAAAGTTGTCAAAGAAGAGTTAGATGCTTATTGTTTGCAAACTTATGTTCCTAGGACTGATTTTGATTATAGAGGCTTTGCAGAAGCAAACCTGAATGTCCCAGACAAATTCATGCATGTTCTTGACTTGGAAGATTTTTGGGTCAATTGTCCTGATGAGTTAGAAGTAAGGAAAAGGATCTGGTCTTTCAATTAACTTTGAAATAGATCATCACTTTTAAGTTGAATATGGATACAAATGGTGTTGGAGAAGATAATGAAGATGATGTGGTGGACTCCCATTATTAAAAAAATATTGAATTCCTCCCAATTCTTGAGCTAGATTGGAAAGAGCTAGAAGAGGATAATTTGCAAAAAAGGATGAAAAGGGTGCTAGAGAGAACCGATGCATGGTTGGTGAAGAGAAGTACCCCTATTGCCACTTTACAGTCAACAAATAAATCAATAAAAACCAAGAAGAGGAGTTCAAACAAAAGGCCTTATGTTTTAACTAACCTAAGTGTTGATCCACCTTGTGCAGGAAAAATTGAACCTAAAGTGAAACCTGAACTTGAATCATTTTCTTCGCAAGTTCAAGTTCAAGTTCAAGTTCAACAGCAACCTGAACCTGAAGTTCATATAACAAGATCAAGCCAAAGAATAAAAGAAAGACTTCAAAGGAAGAGGGTCACTCCCAGTGTTGTTGTAGACTTAGACGCACCAAGTCCTAATCCAAAGGAAGAATCAATAGAGGATCAAAGCATACCCAACATGGCAAATGATCAACAAATGCAAGTAGAGACAGGGTATACCCTGAAAGATTCATTGGCTCTTTTGAGCAATTATGACACTCAGAAGAAATCTTATGCTACCTTGCCATGGTTGGAGACTCCAGTGGCCAAGAAAAGAAACATTGTTCCATTATCAGTCCCCATTGATGATGTGGTGAGCAAGTACCTGGGAAAATCCTCTAAAGTGAAGAAAATGAAAATGGAGTCAAGAATTGATTTTGATGAAAGCAGTGATCACTGGATGGCCAAAATTGCAAAGCCTAAGGAAGATAAAGTTGAAGGAGAGGCTTCGGTCCAAGAATTTCAAGTATCCAAGGTGGACTTAGGAAAAGACACCAGAGCCACTGATATGAGGTTTTTCAAGGTGTCAAATAAGAAGATTGCTAGCAGGGTCTGGAAAGATGCCAAGGACAAGCAGGAAATGAAATAGGCGATGAAGTGTATGGCTCAGTATATCCATGCCATTTAGAATCCTGAGCCTTTCCCTCTGAGTGAGATGCCAGCTTCCATCAACATGAAGTCTCCTGATAATCAATGTTTTTTTTATCAAGTTTAGAGGAGCAAGGAAGTGGGTAAAGCCTTTGATGATTGGGTGGAGCATGTGAAAGCTGAAGTTGTCAAATAGCTGGGCCATATTGGTCAAACTCACATAGAAGGGGATCTCCTAGTTAACAAAGTAAAAGCCAACATCGAGGAATGGGAGGTGGAAAAGAACACATGGACCAGAGAGTTCCATTGGATTGAGGAAATTGAAGAATATGGCTTGCATAATTTCCTTATGGAAAGGCTGGTTCCTGAACTTGATGACATGGTTCTTTATGTTATCAAAGAATGTATAGAATGATGGAATGAGGCTGTGGTCCTAGGAATTTTTGAAGTAAGGGATCTTATGAAGGGATTAAAAACAATTGAAGAAATTATTTCAAGAGATGTAAAATGGATTGATGAGCAATGCCAGGGAAATCAGGAAGTATTAGTTAAACCAATTGAACAAGTGATCAAAGGGGTAAGTTTCTGGTTTGATGAATTCAAAAAGATGAAAGCACCCACAGATGAACATTTTACAAAAGTGGCCAGGATAGAATCCATGATGATCCTTCAATGAGATCATCTAGTTATGCATGCTGGTAAAATAGCTGAGGTTAAAAAGGAGAGTGAAGTCTGGAGGTAGAGGATTGATTTTATCAGTCTACCACATCAATCAGTGATATCTACTTTCAAAGCCTCATTTTCAAAATGGAAGGCAACCTGACTTGCAGCCACCTCCACTCCCTAACTATCTGAGACACCTGGAAAATTTTGGAAGGTGCTTTCTCTTAGTTCAATTTTTCCTTAATGTTTTTAGCTTAGGATAGTTATTTGGTCCATGGGATTTTACTAGCAAGAAGACAGTTTTACTAAGTTAGTTATTTGAGGCCCTGCATGGCTATATATTGGGAAACTTTTATTGATTTTGGGGATCGCCTCTCTGAGTTTGGAGAAACTATTTTCTACAAACTTAACTTCAAGTCTTATGAATACTGATATTGTAGAATATATAGAATATCCTATGGTATTACATATATGTTTAGGCTTTTAAATGATAAATACTATTGTTTGTCTTATGTGATTTATTTTCTTGTTGAGATAAGTTATGTTGAATGAAGCTCGACTATGATCTGAATGAATTCTATGCTTAGAAGTAATATAGAGGATTGATATTAAAGTTTAGGATTAAACAATTCAAAGTTTGAGATTGGAATAGAAGTAGATACCTACTTTAAAATCTGCACATTCTTTTCATGTTGATGAACTGAAGGTTTTCCTTAAGTGTTTTCTGGTGAAAAGCACACATGATGTTATTTTGGCTTCTATGTTAATAAGATCTCATTGAAAATATTTTTGGAGGTAGCATCACCTTATAATTTGCAAAGAGTGTGCTTATAGAAACTCATTTGTTAGTGTTAAGTTGTTTTTCTCTCTTTCATTCTTTAAAAGAGATCTGAAATCAATCTAGAGAAAAGGAAAAAATTGTATGCTAACAATTTTTGGTGACTCTACTAGGGAGCATCTAAGAATAGACCAAGATTGATATTCTTGCATTTTAATGGTCAGCCATGGTGTTTCCCGCTGACGTTATTCCTGGTCAACAAGAACTTCCTCCAGTTTTGCAACCAGGTCTAGATTTTTCTGATACTCAAGAAGATTTAATTGCTGACCTTAATGCAGTAGCTTGGAAGTTGAAAATGAATGGTCAAGAATACCACCAAGTAAGGTTAGTCCTTGATGAAGAGGAAGAGATTGGAGAGTGGCTCCGAGGCTTTCCTGTAGCCCAGGAGGCTATTGTAGTTGACAGAGTAGTTCAAAGGCCCTGAAAATAACTGTTTCTTTCATTTGTTTTAGTTAATTAAGCTAGCTAAGAAGAGATTTACCAAGGGAGATAGTGCAAAAGGTCTATTAGATTCTGATTTTGAAGATCTAGCTAAGCTTAATTTTAAGCCCCAGACTCCTAAGCGAAGACAGTATAAGACTACTAGTAGGCCTTCTTCTCCCACTAAGTCTACTCCTATAACTACTTTTAGTTCCTTGGTCTCACCGAGAACCTTAACTCCTACTTTTATAAATCTACAGCCCTTGAATATCATTTTACCTACTATGGCACAGAATCAGCCCTAGGGTGCTGCTGTAGGACATTTGAGTTTAGGTGAAAATCTTGGAAACCTACCTAAAGGTCGTGACATCTTACCCAAATTTAGTGGTGATGGAAAGAAAACCCCTGAAGATCACTTGAATGCTTTCAATACAATGTGTGGAGTTTTAGCAGTGGGCACTGCAGATGTGGTTGTCAAGCTCTTTGTCTTGACCTTAACCGAGACTCCAGTCAAGTGGTTTCATAGTTTACCACATGCCTCCATTACCGACTAGGATTCCATGAAAATAGCATTTGAGACTAGGTTTAAATCGACTGATGATGCAAATACCCTTTTGATTCAGTTAAGTCAAATGAAGAAGGAGATTCAAGTACCTAGGAGAGAATTTGTGGCAAGATTCAATAAAGGAATTCAAGTAATTCTAGTAGCAAGTAGACCTAATCATGAAAATCAGAAAGGCTTTTTCTTAAATACTATGCCTCTAGATGTAGCATTCCCTTTAAAAAGAGCTAGGCCAACCACTTTAGTAGCAACTTAGGCTCTTGCCATTGAGCTAGAGGGTGATCCCATAATAAGTGGCAAATGGAGAAAAGATGTTCAAACTTCTAGCTCTCCACCCTCTACTTCCTCATCGTCAAACCCTATAATTCAAAGACTGATGAATGACTTGATAACCATCAAGAGACAATTGTCTAAAACTACTAGTCCCTATCAAGATATTCCACGTAAATATCCAACTCAAGGACCCTCAAACTCCTAAAAACAATTTAATTTTGCCCCTACTCAGTAGAGATTGTAGATTGAACCTCCACCAAATAAAAGTAACATGTGTGTTTTCCATCTTACTAATGAACATGAGGGAGTCTCATGTCCCGAAAACATAAGACATGTGCAACTTGAAGCTAAGAAAGAAGTGGCAACAAAAGTGACTGTTGAAGACATATCCTCTGAGGTGCCTGGCGACTCTAGAAAGTTTTACCTTGAATATGAATCAGACTCCAAAAGGGGGGGAGACATATTGGTCACTTTAGAGGATACCTCTTGTTTAGTCTTGACAAGAAATCAGCATGGAGGAAAGGTGAGTAATTGGTCAAATGCAACAACTAAAGATAGTGAAGGACAGGTCAGTGATCATCCAAAGATTATGAAAGAAGGCACTTTGGAGGAACAAGTTATGAAAAGGTTTGAATCTGATTCCCCTTTTAGTATAGTTGATTTTTGTAAAACTTCAAAAGTGCAAATTTCTGCTGTAGAATATTTGAAAATGAATCCTTGGGAGTTAGATAAATTGGTTAGTTATGTCAAGGGTCCTCCTACTGAACCTAAGGTTCAATAGACAAATAATGCATGTTTTAAAGGATAGCCTGAAAAGAAGGGAGAGACAATTGAACAAAAGTCCATCAAGAAAGCCGCTCCTACCATTCCTTTTGGCTTGTAACCTGAGCCTTTCTATGTGTCTCTGTACATTCATGGTTTCAAATTAAACAACTATATTATTGATTCATGGGCTAATATTATGCCTTCATTTGTGGCCAAAGCATTAGATCTCCCTATGACTGATACCTTTGGATGCTACTATTCTATGGATGCTAAACAAGTCCCACTCCTAGGTCAGATTAAAGATGCCCAGGTTGCCTTGGCAACTTTCCCAAATAAGAGAATGAAATTAACCATCTTAGTAGTTGATATTCCAGCCAGCTATGGTATGCTTCTTAGCAGAACCTTTTGTCAGGATCTAGGTGGTGAAATAAAATTGGATTGGTCCCAGGCCATAGTCCCTATAGGCAATAAGAAAGTTACTCTTCTTCTAGAACCCAAATTCAAATACACAGTTTTCCCCTCAGAAGACCCTAAATCCTAGATATTGTATCAAGAATCCAAATTCATAAACTATGTCATTTTATCAGATGCTAACCTTCCAAATCTAGTGATTGTAGATGAAGAACTTCTTTGGACTCTTGAATTTGATGGCAGTTGTTCTTCTACAGGCTCAAGGGCTGGAGTAGTCCTCATTTCTCTTGCTGGACTCAAATTTCCTTTTTCATTCAAACATGAGTTCAAGAACACCAACAATACATTGGAGTATGAAGCTCTATTGCTAGGTTTAGAAGAATCCAAGAAGAAGGGGATTAAGCTTCTAAAGGTGTGTGGTGATACCGAGCTTCTTGTCAAATAGGTTAGGAACTTGTTTTCAATGAAGAATGAGAGATTGAAGCAATACAGAAATAGGGTGTGGGATGAACTCGAGTGGTTCGAAGCCTTCTCAATTGAAGAAGTTCCTAGGGAATTTAACTCACAAGAAGATGCTCTTGCTAGATCAGCATCTTTGCTTATACCACACCCATATTTTTTAGAAGACCATTACACCATTGAAGTCATTCATAGACCTAGCATTCCTGATAATTCCTGTTCTTGGCAAGTTTTTAGGGATGATGCCCAAATCAATAATTTCTTATAGGGTTTAGATAAGTTTTCAACTAATTATTATGAAGCATCAATGTCTAAGTGTCATGAGTTCTGTCCAAGGAAGGAATCTAGTGTTTCAGGGGAGGTGTTCCAACTTAAAGGAAATTCTATACCCAAGGGTTTGGTGGAGTTAGAGAGGTTGTTTGACAAACAAGACTATTATTTGAATTCACCTAACATGCTGGACACCATCCTTTTAGGTGAATATGAAAAAATTAATATTGGTGATAATTTTAATCCCAAAATGGTTAATTTAGGTGTGTGTTGTGATGAAGATGAAAGAGGTCATTTCACTAAGTTATTAAAAGAATATGGTGACGTATTTTCTTGCACCTACAATGATTTAAAGAACTTTAGATAGGGACAGTTCATGCATCATATTCCATTGAAGCCTGGTACATCACCTTTCTAGCAGAAATTAAGAACATACAATCCGAAGGTGTCAGACGCCATTTTTAAGGAAATAGACAAAATGCTCCAAGAAAGAATCATTTTCCCAATACATCATTCCACATGGGTGGCCAATATTGTTCCTGTCTAAAAATGGAATGGAGAAATTAGAATATGTATGGACTTCAGGAATCTAAACCAGTCCAGTCTCAAAGATAATTTCTCCTTACCCATGATGGATCAGATTCTTCAGACGGTAGCTGGTTTAGAGATGTTTTCATTACTTGATGGTTTTTCAGGCTACAATCAAATTAGTGTTGCAGAGGAAGACAAGCACAAAATAGCCTTTACAACACCTTGGGGAACACTTTCATATAGAAGAATGCCTTTTGGCCTAATTAATGCTGGAGCCACATTTTAGAGGGCCATGAATTCCACCTTCGACCATTTGCTAAACAAGACCATCACCATTTATGTAGATGACATGACAGTATTCTCTAGGATGCATAAGAAGCATCTGAAGGACCTAAAAGAATTTTTACAAAGATGTCAAGATCATGGTGTTTCCCTAAATCTAAAGAAGTCAATTTTATGTGTGATGGAGGGTAAGTTGCTGGGTCATATAGTTTCCAAGGAGGGCATTAAAATTGATCCAGAGAGAGTCAAAGATATTCAACAGCTATGTTTGCCTATAAATTAGAAAGGAATTAAATTTTTTTTGGTCAAGTCAACTTCTTAAGGAAGTTTGTACCTGATTTTGCTGAGATGTCAAAGCCAATGATAGACCTACTAAGTGAGAAGAAAAATTTTAAGTGGGATGAATTGGCTGTCAAATCATTTGGTAAGATTAAAGAAGCCATAGCTAATGCACTGACATTAATACATCCAAATTTCAAAAAGGATTTTGTTATCTACTGCTATGCTTTAGAACATATAATGTTCAGGGTGCTGTTACAAAAAAATGACAATGGTGAAGAGGTGCCTATCTCTTTTATGAGCGTTCCACTCAAGAAACATGAGTTGTGCTATTCACAGATAGAAAAATAGGCATTCATTGTAGTGAAGGTAGTCAAATAGTTCTGGTACTACATACTTCATTCACATTTTGTGGTCTTTGTTCCAAATGCAGCTGTTAAGACTATCCTCACTCAGCAAGAGGTTGCAATAAATAATAGGGCCAGCTAGGTTGCAAAGGTGCAAGAATTCGACTTAGAGATCAAGCCCACCAAGCTTGTGAGAGGTTAGGGCCTTTGTAAGCTGATGGCTAAAAATCAAGAAGAGAATGGTTTACCTAACTGCCTATTTGTAGCAACAACTGACTCATGGTTTTCGGATGTAGCATTCTTCCTAACCTACGGAGAGCCTCCTGAACATTTATCAGCTAAAGAGAGAAGAAAATTGAAGTTGAAAGCAACTGAGTATGTCATAGTAGATAATGTTCTATATAAAAGGGAACTAGATGGGATGTTTTAAAGGTGTGTGGATAAGGAACAACAGAAGCAATTGTTGCAATCATTTCATAATGAAGCATGCAGGGGGCACTATTCTTCCTCTGTGACAACCTTTAAGATCCTGAGGAATTTCTACTATTGGCCTGGAATGTTTAAAGATGCATACCACTGGGTGGAAAATTGTGAGAAGTGTAAGCTCTTTTCAAGAAACCCTCAATTGGCAGCTTTTCCATTAAGACCTATGATTATCGAAGAGCCCTTTTAGCAGTGGGGGTTAGATTTTATTGGTACAATTAACCCAACTTCTAGTGGTAGACACACACATATCTTGATAGCAATTGATTACTTTACCAAGTGGGTGGAGGTGATAGCAGTCAAAGTAACCACTTCTGAGATTGTCTGCAAATTATTGAAGGAAAATATTGTTACTAGATTTGGAGTCCCTTTGAAGATAGTAGCTAATAATGCTCAGAATTTCTCATCCAGAGAGGTCCAACTCTTCTATTATGATCATGGTATAAATCTATTACATTCTTAGATTATTTTCCACGAGGTAATGGCCAGGTTGAATCTACAAATAAAAACCTAATTAATATCATGAAGAAGCTGGTGGATGAGAAGGTAAAGGACTGGCACAAGAAGTTATATTAAGCATTATGGGCAGACATGACCTCTCCAAAGAGGGCTATTGGTATGACACCATTTGAATTGGTATTCGGAGTTGAAGCTCAACTGTCACTTCCATTAGAATTAGTCCCTGCCAAATTGCAAAGATGTGTGGAGAATGAAGTTTTTCAAAATTCATTGGAGAAGAGGATTTTGTATCTGTCAAAAATTGAAGAGGAGAGGGAGGAGTTAGTTGATCACATCACCAGTCACCAACTAAAAGTGAAGGAAATTTTTGATCGACGTGCTAGGCTGAGAAAATTTATGGTGGGTGATAAGATTTTTCTTTGGGATAAGTGTCGGGAGCCAAGAGGAGCACATAGAAAATTTGAGTCTCTCTGGAAGGGACCGTTTGATATCTCACAAGCTCTGGGCCCAAATGCATTAAGGCTAAAATACATTGATGGAGATGAACTGCCCCTATCCTATAATGGGCAGGATCTCAAGCTTTACCAGCTGTAAGTCTTTTCTTTTCCTTGCTTGTATTTAAAGTTTTGGTCTGTGTCTATAGGAGTAAAAATTTTTGTTGTGATGAGTTGGCCCGGTTAAATAAGAGTTTAAACTGTCTTGTCAGATAGAGATTCTAGATTCATTTCCTCGGTCCTAAGTAGTCCTAGTCCCCAGTACGAACTAGTTGTTACCTTCATTTTTCTCAGATCCCAGTGTTAGTCTTGGTCGAAATAATTTATAGCTTGAAGTTGAACTTGAACCTAGTGTTGAATCTTGAGTCAGTTCAAGTTCAAGTTCAACCCATCACCTTTTCCAAGTCTTAAGTGTTTATGCTAGCTTCTCTCAATTTTCTATCGGTCTCAAAAGATGAACCTAAAGTTGAACCCACTGTTGAACCTTGAGTTAGTTCAAGTTCAAGTTCACATTTGTAATATGATAACTCATGCACTGAGATTTAGGGGGGATGGTCCTCTTTTCAAAAAAGAAGTTTCCTATTTTGTAGCACTCTAAGCATTTATTAAGTTTTAGAAATTGCCGTACAAGAAGCTCTGTTTCAATTAGATGGCTTGCGCATGATAAAAGATTTGAAAAGATAGTTGGCAATGTGACATAGAAGGAGTCATAAGTGTTCAGATATGGTGATCGGAGATTTTCCTTGGGAATTGAGTTATTCATGCCGAAATAGCTTGAGGATTAATTAGGCTTAGCTGGACATGTCAAATCAATCATTCCACCATTAAAGCATTTATTATGGACATGCTCTGAAGATTTATTAGATATTATAAGGCGTCTACGCATAAATGAAGAATGCTTAAGGTTTTTTTTTAATTATTTTATTTATACAAGGAGCAAGAGTGATGGAATTGGTGGTGGTAAATTTGCAGAAGAGTGGTACGTAATACATTGGCGAGTCATCTCTTCCCTTAACAATTTCAGTTTTCAGAGGCTCTTTCTGTGTAGTAGTCTTTTGTATTCTATATTTGACGAAATGTCATTATTCCATCCAAAACTTCTAAAAGAGAAAAGTAGAACACACCTACTAGTTTCTCTTCTAGTAATAGGGGATACCTTCCTATTGAATACAAATTTAGGGGAACTTTGTGATAGAGCTCAAAGTTCTTCTGAAGGTTCTTTTGCTGGGAAGTTGGCAAGTAGTGGACTTCGAGAAGCTGTTTCATTTCCTCTTGCTTTTCTTTTCCCTGAATTGGTGTTGGAATGTGAAAACAAATATGATGCCAAGAATAAATGTATCAAGGATGCGTCAGGACATCTTGGTTAAAATCAGTCAAGAAACAATAATGGCAGCCCTGCAAATTCCCGAGAAGGAATTATATGAACCATGGACTTATGCTGAGGTAGATCATGTGTACGAAGTAGAGAAGAAAACATATAGCTCCTAAGTAGCACAGGTGTGGCTTGCAAAACCAGAGAAAGGTGGATCTAGATTGCCAAAGCCTCTAACAATTGAGCACCTCCACAAGAACATAGCTGATATGGTATTTCTTTTGAACAGGATGAAAGGAAACCCTCATGCCTTTCATTGGGAGAACTACATTATCCAAAAAATCATAGAAGGAGATAAATTTATTGATTGGGCTGACCTGATAGCAGAGGGGCTTCCTAGAGAGATTTTAAATGTGGCAAATCTAACTACATTTTATATGTCCTCCCATCTTGTGTATGTCTTAGCATGCTCTTGAGCTTGGGAAAGATTGCCTCATGAACTATGGACTAATGATATGAAGATATATGACTACTTTGCATGCTTGCAAAAGGAGAATTTCTCTGGTATATTCAAAGTTATAAATGATAGATTTTTAGGTAAGTTGGTTTTTGAATTAAGAGAGAAGGAGAATTGTAGGCTTTCGAAGGAAGCCAGACAAGTGATTAATGTCTACGGTTGTCATTTTATTCAATTTCCAAGATTCGCTTACCTTAGGGTTGGAGCTTTTGATGGAGAACCCTTAAGGCTTCCTAGGTTTTGTTTGGGTGATATAATCTTAATGGAGCTATGCAGGTAGCTCATTCTAGTTGAGAAAAAAGTTGGGATGTCGAAGAAGTCCTCAGCTATCCTCTTCCCTATTGAGATGGGACACCATAGGTGCAAAAGCTTTCAAGATGTGAAAGCTGTCAAAGATGAGTTAGATGCTTATTGTTTGCAAACTTATGTTTCCAGGACTGATTTTGATTATAGAGGCTTTGCAGAAGCAAACTTGAATGTCCCAGAGACATTCATGTGTGTTCCTGACTTGGAAGATTTTTGGGTCAATTGTCCTGATGAGTTGGAAGTAAGGAAAAGGCTCTGGTCTCGATTAAATTTGAAACAGATCATCACTTTTAAGCTGAATATGGATACATATGGTGTTGGAGAAGATAGTGAAGATGATGTGGTGGACTCCCAGTAGTCAAAAAATATTGAATTCCTCCCAAATCCTAAGCTAGATTAGAAAGATTCAAAAGAGGATAATTAGCAAAAAAGCATGAAAAGGGTGATGGAGAGAACCGAGGAATGGTTGGTGAAGAGAAGTACCCCTGTTGCCCCTTTATAGTCAACAAATAAATCAATAAAAACCAAGAAGAGGAGTTCAAATTAAAGGCCTTCTATTTTAACTAACCTAAGTGTTGATCCACCTTGTGTAGGAAAAATTGAACCCAAAGTTGAACCTGAACTTGAATAATTTTCTTCGCAAGTTCAAGTTCAAGTTCAAGTTCAACAGCAACTTGAAACTGAAGTTTGTACAACAAGATCAAGCCAAACAATAAAAGAAAGAGTTCAAAGGCAGAGGTCCTAGTGCCATTGTAGACTTAGACACACCAAGTCCTAATCCAAAGGAGGAATCAATAGAGGATCAAAGCATACCTGACATGGCAGATGATCAACAAATGTAAGAAGAGACAAGGGATACCCCGAAAGATTCATTGGCTCTTTTGAGAAATTATGACACTCAAAAGAAATCTTCTGCTTCCCCACCATGGTTGGAGACTCTAGTGGCCAAGAAAAGAAACATTGTTCCATTATCAGTCCCCATTGATGATGTGGTGAGCAGGTACCTGGGAAAATCCTCTAAAGTGAAGAAAATGAAAATGGAGTCAAGAACTGATTTTGATGAAAGCAACGGTCACTAGATGGCCAAAATTGCAAAGCCTAAGGTTTTTCAAATATCTAAGGTGGACTTAGGAAAAGACACCAGAGCCGCCGATATGACATTTTTTGAGGTGTCAAATAAGAAGATTGCTAGTAGGGTCTGGAAAGACACCAAGGACAAGCAGGAAATGAAATAGGACATGAAGAGTATGGCTTAGTATATCCATACCATTCAGAATCCTAAGCCTTTCCCTCTGAGTGAGATGCTAGCTTCCATCGACATCAAGTCTCCTAATAATTAGCATTTCCTTGATCAGGTTTAGTGGAGCAAGGTGGTGGGTAAAGCCCTTAATGATTGGGTGGAGCGTGTGAATATTGAAGTTGTCAAACAGTTGGGCCATATGGGTCAAACTCACATAGAAGGGGATCTCCTAGTTAACAAAGTAAAAGCCAACATCAAGGAATGGGAGGTGGAAAAAACCACATGGACCAGAGAGCTCCATTGGATTAAGGAAATTGAAGAATATGGCTTGCAAAATTTCCTTATGGAAAGGCCAGTTCTTGGACTTGACAACATGGTTCTTTACGTTATCAAAGAATGTATAGAATGACAGAACGAGGCTATGTTCCTAGGGATTTCCAAAGTAAGGGATCTTATGAAGGTATTAAAAATAATTGAAAAAATTATTTCAAGTGATGTAAAATGGATCGATGAGCAATGCCAGGGAAATCAGGAAGTATCAGTTAAACCAATTGAATAAGTGAATAAAGGGGTAAGTTTCTAGTTTGATGAATTCAAAAAGATGAAAGCACCCACAGATGAACATTTTACAAAAGTGGCTAGGATAGAATCCATGATGATCCTTCAATGAGATCATCTATTTATGCATGCAGGGAAAATAGCTGAGGTTAAAAAGGAGAGTGAAGTCTGGAGGTAGAGGATTGATTTTATTGGTCTGCCACATCAATCAGTGATATCCGCTTTCAATGCCTCATTTTCAAAATGGAAGGTAGCCCGACTTACAACCACCTCCACTTCCTAACTGTCTGAGACACCTGGCAAATTATGGAAGGTGCTTGCTCTCAGTTCAATTTTTCCTTAATGTTTTTAGCTTAGGACAGTTATTAGGTCCATGGGATTTTACTAGCAAGAAGATAGTTTTACTAAGTTAGTTATTTGAGGCCTTGCGTGGCTATATATTGTGAAACTTTTACTGATTTTGGGGTTCGACTCTCTGAGTTGGGAGAAACTATTTTCTACAAACTTAACTTCAGGTCTTATGAATACTGATATTGGAGGATATATAGAATATCTTATGGTATTACATATATGTTCAGGATTTTAAATGATAAATATTGTTGTTTGTCTTATGTGATTTATTTTCTTGTGGAGATAAGTTACGTTGAATGAAGCTTGAGTATGATGTAAATGAATTCTATGCTTAGAAGTAACAGAGAGGATTGATATTAAAGTTTAGGATTAAACAATTCAAACTTTGAGATTGGAATTGACGTAGATACCTACTTTAAAATCTGCACATTCTTTTCATGTTGACGAACTGAGGGTTTTCCTTAAGTGTTTTCTGGTGAAAAGCACACATGATGTTATTTTGGTTTCTATGTTAATAAGATCTCATTGAAAATATTTTTGGAGGTAACTAGACCTTATAATTTTTAGAGAGTGTGCTTATAACAACTCATTTGTTAGTGTTAAGTTGTTTTTCTCTCTTTCATTCTTTAAAAGAGATTCGAAATGAATCGAGAGAAAAGGGAAAAACTATATGCTAACAGAACATATCATCATCTATCGTCAGTTGTGCATGTTTTTTCTTTCCTTGTACACAAAATGCTAACCAATAATCTAATCTCTCATCATTCCCTTATGGTGCAACCAATGCAAAAATATGTCCTAGCTGTAGAAGATCTGAAAGATGGTCGTAGTCAAGTGAACAATCCATGTCATCATTTATTACAGAGACTGTGAGAGATAAAGGAGTAACATAATGTGGAACCCATGTATCAACCCACTCACTTGATTCACACTAAAGCCAACTCGAACAATATCAAACCAACTCGCGTGTCCAAATGGTCCATGTACTAGCATCTGAGCTTCAAAATGAATGCATTTTTGAAGAATCTTTCACAGTTTGACAATTCAACCTATCTCCGATTGTGCCCAACTCAACTAACCAAAATAATCTATGCACCACTGAATCAAGAGTCCCCCCCTGTGATAATGTTGATGTACACCAATCAACAATAGAACGAGCATCAATGATTTATGCACCTAAAATCCTCAGTTGCTCCTTAACTAGACCTCTCTTTATGCATGCACTTGCTCCATCATGCTCCCCTTTTCCATGACCGACCTCAAAAAAACTCCAAATATAAGGTACACCTCTCTCTACATGCATTCTACATAACCAATAAAACATACGAGCATTTTTTAATTGACCTGTGTAGTTATTTGACCAAATGAGATGTTTATGCATAGCAATATTATTTTCCCACACCCACTCAAAATAATTCTCAAAGCAATGTTGGAAAAATTCAGATGAGTGTGATCTATCATCGCTCATATAAAAATGGTACTCTCTGATTATCTTCTGGTCATCTTCTATACTATCAAGGGAATATCTATATGTTATGTGCACAAAAATAGAAATCTGAATAGAATTGTAATATTGAGCTTGCAACTCATTTTGGGGATGCATGTATAGTTCTCTACAAATTCAACAACCGATATAATAGTTCCAATTGGGAAAGTGTCCTTACACATCCTGAATTGTTGATCCAACCGCTGAGACCTATGACTATGCCTTGCATACTTGTAAAAAATATTCTTCCTGAAATCTGAAATGAAATCAGCTACATTGCATTCTTTTATAACCAACTCACATCTAGAGCCTTCACCTCCACTTTTTAATATATATTTAACGATTTCATATACCTTTTTGTGGACAATTGTCTTTCCAAAATCATGCTCGTAGCCCTCATGAAAACATTCAACAAACTTCACTAGCCCACCACACTTTGAGCACTTGTCATTTAAGCAATCTTTTCTATAAAATAAACATCCATCATCTCTACGACATAAAAAATGATCTTGCAAGTCTCTTGATGATTTTGGAAGAGAACTTGTACCACACTCCTCCAATATTTCACTAGTATGCAAAGTAGAATGAATGGATCGTAACAATTCATGGTGCAATAAAAAATCCACATGATATTTGCAACAACAAGTATTTCGAATCTTAAGAGGCACACACAAAAAAGGCTTCAGGGCTTCAAAAGCTCTTTGTGATATTTGCAATGTTGGATGTGTCTCATAATTTTTTTTGAACAACATTGTTTGACTCAACTCCAAATAATGTTTGGGATGCAGGGTGTGGTCTCAAATGCCAATTCTCAACTTCAAGACATCCTTCACATTTGGTGACACTCTTGAGTTAGCAAAATAGTTAAATTTGATCCTTCACAACATCGATAAGATTCTTATCACAACATGAAAGTCTCCCACCATAAGCCCATGTAACATTTTGAAGAGGATCATCAAGTCTTTCTCTTCTTGCAAGTGCTCTATCCAAAATTTTACGATTTAGATCCAAGTCAACACAAGTTTGTCTCATCAAATGAGTCTTTCTCAAATGATGACTTACTAAGGAGGTTGTAATAACCCTCCTAGAGGCTCTCTTATCTTTTTACTTGGTAGTCTTCCCAATAGAATTGAGAGAACTAAAAATATTTCTCACAATAATAGCATTCCACTCCTTTTTCTTGTTCACACTAATCTTCAATTTGAATACTATACATCTCATCTTCTGCATCTTTAACAATTGCACAAACATTTGACATTTCTCAACCAACGTCTTGTGGCTAAAAAATTGATCAAAAAGTTTTGAAACCCACAACTGAACAGTTCTTTCTGATCTCTTGCCATCGAAATTGCTCATTATGTTCTCATCAATTTCAAGTAACCATTTAGTTCTTCTTGAAGGTCTCAATTTTGAAGTTTTTCTTTCTTCCTCCGAAGGGACTTCATTTCTCATATAATTTGGAGATGTGTAATGTTGATTTGGTTCTTATGCACGATTATCATTGTCAATTCCTTCATATTAAATTGGTGGATTTTCATTGACAATGTCCACACTTCCATTGGCCACATCTACATGTTCATTTTCAAAACCTACATTTTCATCTTTAAAACCTAAATTCTCATTTTCAAAACCTACATTTTTATCTTCAAATTCATTTTCTTCACTTGAAACCACACTCAAAGGTGGGTCTATGCTGACATCTTCATTAATATTTAACATAACTTGTCTCTTGTTCTGATGGGCAACCCTATCCATTTCTCTATACACTTCAACATCTTCATTTGTTAGTCTCCTCTTTCATTTATGCTTTCGATGACTACTAATCCCCATAGTTAGACCAAAAAGGTGATGCAAATACCTTTGGTAATAGAGAAAATCCAACCAAAAAGTGGATTTTTGTCTTCTCTAGAGACAAAATGTGATTCACTACAACTCAAATCTTGTAATTCAACAAAAAAACATGACTCTCTAGAGGGACCTAGAGAATATTGTTTTTACTTTATTCCCCTTCCCTTCTCTCTCTCTCTCCCTCCCTCCCTCCCTCCCTCCCTTCCTCCCTCCCTCCCTTAGGTATAATATTGAACATATAATATAAATATTTAATAAGTTAATATTATACTATTATACAATAGAGAAATAAATAATAATAATATAATACATGCTATTATAAAAAATTATATTACAATAGTAATGCTCCGCAATGAAACACTAAAGCTGATGCCGCCAGAAGTGTGAAGAAGGATTTGTCTGGCAGTCAATATTTTAAGGAGGTCATTAAGATAGGTAAATATTCTAGTTTTGAGTTCCCATTATTAAATGCTATGCTATTATTATTATTTAATATTAATATTAAAAATAATAATTTATAATATGTAACTTAAAATTGAAAAAAAATACTCAATTGAATTAATATTAACATAAAAAGAATACAATTTAATATAACACAATTAATATTACCATAAAAAATATACATTTAATATGAAACTTGAATTTGAGAAAAGTAGTGCAATTGAAATTTCAAAATAGGCGAGAAGTTTCGGATATCCAATATTATCGGATATCTAAAAATTTCAAATATCCGATACTATCAGATATCTGATTAGGCTTGGTATTTGCTTGGGCAATACCAAACATGGGTGGTCAACCCTTTAGGTGTGTTTTAGGAGATAGTTTCTAATATTGAGACTTCAACCATTATATTGATGACTATTTTTTCACCCGAAATTGATGAAACAAAAAGGGTTTCTTAAAGACATTATCAACTTTCCATCAATATAATTTCTATTAAATTTTGAGTTTAGTAAGTAATTATTACTTAGTTTTCAATTGAGTTATCTTTAAAGTCATAATTGACATACTGATTGAAAAATAACTATAACTTTCAAACTGTTTAATCTTTTTGAAATCCGAAACATGCGTCACATTCTATGCTTCGACTATTATAAGGAATAAAAAAAAAATCAATTTTGTAAAGTTTAGAATTAGTTAAGGTGGTCAAACATGAGAGTTTTTTTATTCTCAAAAATTTGTAGCTGAAAATTCATAATTAATTATTTATGTGGCAAAAAATTACAAAAAAAATGCATTACATCCGTGAATGAGTCTACTACTTATATCTAAAATCTTGGGAAAATATATCATCATTTGATTGTGATTAAGGTGGTTAGACATACACGTACTTTTTATCTTTTCCCTGAAATTTTCATACTACTACATTGAAATCTAAAATTTTGAACAATTAGATAAAAAAAAATTCAGACAAGGGCTAGTAGTTTAAAAAATACATTCAATTTCCTATAGATTCTATTCTTACAATTACTTTTTCACATAACATTCATAAGATGTTCAACTTTTTACGTTAAGTTGACTAACCCTGATTTTCTGATTTTTCATTACCACTTAAGGCAATAGTTTGGTATACCATGATCCTGCACATACCAAAAATCTTTTTATGAAAAACTTACAACATGATTCTTATGATACATTTGATGTGTGGATTCAAACTTTTAATGGTTTTCTTTATCCATCATTTGGTTCCATTAACTTACTAGTTGAACTTGGTGGTAAAATTGTGAACACTACCTTTGTTGTTGTTCCCACTTCTAATCAATTTTAAGTTAAGCTTAGTTTTTCATGTTTAAATGCCATGCATGTTGTTGCTTCTCCTATCCATAAGTGTCTTAAATTCATTCATGATGAAGAAGTGAAGATGATTAACCATAGTTTATATCAACCTTCTAGGCCCAAGGATTGTGCTACACTTGACTTCTTTTGGCCTTCAATACCTAATTCATGTCTTTCATGACCTGATAATATTTTTTGCTCATATCAAGCCTATACACATCATAAGATTCTTGAGTTAAGCATGCCTCCGCTAGATTTTAATCATGGTCTTTTGCCTACACCTTCCATACCTCATTTATCTATGCACGCTGATATGTTTTATTGTCACTATACCATAGGCACCTCGTATACATGGCCTCCAATGAAAGGATTGCCACCAGTGAATAGTAAACATAGAAATGATAGGTCATATCTATTCACCTAACAACATAAAAGTTACTTATGTTATCTCCTATCAATTCTATGTTCTCTACAAAGGACAAAGGCCTGCTCACATTGAACATGAATGACTAATTCCAACAGATGCATTTACAATGATGTAACAAATGGCCAAGAAACCTCATCTTAGTGGTACATAGCCAAATGGTAAAATATGCATACTCTGCATTAAAAAATGTAATTAATTGCATGATCCCTTTATTCCATGTACTAAACTATTCTTTGCTACTTTTTAGTGCACAAACAAGCGACATTGGGAACAAAGGACAACCTGATCCCATCCTGTATACAAAAACAAGCCAAACAAAACAAAGGTATGTGTATGAAATTTTGTAACCAAAACTAGGTATACTCAAATCCCTGCCAAGCATTTTACAACAAGCAGCTATGTTTTAGTAAATTACCTAAGGATTCCAAGTCTGCTAGTACTTGAACCATGATGACATTGATGTGTTTCTTGACCTTAATTAATAGATTCTCTAAAAACATGGAATCAAAGACACATAGCACTGCTAATGCATTAAAAAATATACCAAAATGGTAATATATGACAATTATGCCAAGAAAACTAGCATGTGGTATCCTTGTAAAATTCTACAACTTGAAATTTTGTTCCTATCTACCAATGTTGTGTACTCTAATATGCAATCCAACATTTCCTTTCCGTCTATTTATTCCATATACCAAGATGTTACCCTTTCCATTTTATAGGCAAACAAGCAGTACC
The DNA here is from genome assembly GCA_027943335.1 of Chamaecyparis obtusa. Taxonomy (NCBI): domain Eukaryota; kingdom Viridiplantae; phylum Streptophyta; class Pinopsida; order Cupressales; family Cupressaceae; genus Chamaecyparis; species Chamaecyparis obtusa. The sequence continues at coordinate 111,256 of BSBK01011408.1, forward strand.
AGACTCCAAAAACAACCTGCATGTAGTCTGAATACTGAAAGAAGCCAAGTAGAACAAAGGTAAGCCTACAAAACCCTACTTTCCTAATTTAAAAAATCCAAGTGCCTTCTAACCATTGTATGCCAGACAGTCATGGTTCTGAATCTTAACTAAGGATTTCAGGCTTACTTGTACATTAAACATGATGACATTGCTATGTTTTCTTGATTTCAATTGACGGATGCTCTAGGATCATTCAATCAAAGATGCATGATGATACCAATGCTCTAGAACATACACCAACATGGTAAACCATGAGTAAACCATGAGAATTATGATAATAAAATAAGAATTTTATTTCAAATCCCACCATATATTTTTGAAGCAATATAATTTCTCAATGATCATATGCAATTTTGGTTTACTAGTTTTCTTAACTACAGAAAGATGTTTAACTGTTTACCAAGCTACTAATATTGATTATAAGGGATCATGCAATTTAGCATGCTTTTCCTATCATTTTCCAGATGCACCAAAAACATGAACATTAGTAGCCAAGCAAGAAGCACTCCACAACAGCATGTGGTAAACCAGTAAGGCATTTCAGTTTTGCAAATCCCTTCAAGCCTATGATTCTTAATTTGCTGAGCTCCCTCCACTTTTGGTAATAGATTTTCCAACATATTACCAAGCTGGCTATCAGCTCTTGACATTATGAGTTCCAAAATCCACTCGCCTAAAATTTTGACAAAATCAACCGCCAAACTGGCACTTTCTGAACTCTACAACAATCTCTGAATTGCTCATATTTGACACATTCCCCTCTATCCTGTATAACCCTTCCTCTTGGAAGCACTACCTTCAAGCTTTTATCAACCTATATATTGCCTCTTTAAAGGTTTTCACATTACGAACCCCAAATCCTTATGTATTCTAATATGCATTCTAACATTTCCTCTCTGCCTATGTTTTTTAGTTGTTCCAAAAACATGACTACCGATAGCCAATGAAATGATGTTGCACAACAACATTATATGCTAAAAAGGCAAGACACTTGAATTATGCTAACTAGTTCAGACTTTTACCATACTCACCTAACTTTATTGTTCTCTTTATCTCTCTAACAGACATGCAAAGAATAAGAGGCCATGTAACACACCTCCTAAATCAGATTCACATGACAAAGAGCTAAACAACAAGAGACCATGCAACACACCTCCAAAGTCAGACGAACAGAACAAGCATATAGAACAAAGGTGTTTACTTTAATCTCTTCCACCTGCTACAACAGTTTCATGCTCACTAAGATGGCACTATCCAGGGCAGGTCGACCTAAATCTTTGTACCCAAAATACTGTTACTAATATTTGATTATAAGATAACTAAGTGTTTCTCACTGTTACACATGTTTGCTATGTTTTTTTTTAAAAGGAAAATTTATTTAAATTAGTAACAAAGACCCATTTGCACACCTCCTCTCAAAGGACACCATCTACTACACATCAAATTATCCATGTTATCCTTATCTAGATGTGGGGATTAATTTTCCCATGAAAACCAAAGGATATTTCAAATAAAAAAAATTTAGTCTAAAAATTTTCTAGACTTTTTGGGGTATTTTCCCCAATATATTATTACATTCTAGCAGTGATTAGAATTGACGATGGATATAGTAAGGAGAGCTAGTCCTGTAGGAACATGATATACAACTAGCAGTATCAAATATCTTTAACCCCATTTAAGAAAATTAAAATCACGAATCATGCCAAAACTTGCATTAGCAAACTTTACAGAATCTATTTCTAGTGTAAATTTAATCATTAGATGTAACTTCTAACCAACAACATTCCAACACTAAATCCAAATGGATACTAAAGACACCCTCTCCAAATCTAGAAAATGGAAAGCTTTTTTCTCAAATCACAAATATGTACCTCCACAAAAATCTATCACACCAAATATTATCTGAAAACCAAGAAGAAACATCAGCTAAAAACCTCCTTCTCCAACAATTAATTCAAGTAGGGGCCGGTTCGCATGTTCTGTACTTGCAAGCCAAGAACAAACATCAACTAAAAATCTTGAAGTTGATCATAGTAGATAGGAACTTCTTTTACCTACCATTAGCTTGGTCTGATGACAACTTATGAAAAACAAAGTTTTTAAAGATACTGATATCATTACAACCAGAATTAATCATACAACCAACAAATTTGTACTAGCTTCTCTATTGAAGCAACTTCATCAAGGATTTTTGTCAACTAGTAACCCACCTTAGTCCAATAGATTGAAACTTCAATAGCCTATAGACCATGAAAGACAATTTTTTTTGCCTAAGAAGCCATCCTTTGACATATACTACTTGGTAACCTTATTGATAAGTCAACCATCTAATTCACAATCCTAGATACCACTTGTCTTTAATTATCTTCGTACAAGAAGTGACTTCCAATGAACCCTTTGATATGCTAGATTTCTTTGATTAACATTACCCACATGGTAATGTAACTTTCCATGCAACCATTATTATATCAAATCCTGGATAGGTGTTGCCAATCATCCAACTTTATTAACTAGTTGAATGCATGCTAATCCAAAATATGCAATCATACCCATAGGAATCCACCATCGGAACATTCTAGAAGCAACCTAATGACTACATTATCAAAACATACCCAGGATACCATTACGAAACTTTACGTCCATGATCTAATTCAATACTAACTAGTCCCTCATAGTAACCTATACATCTATCATTAATGACTTTGACAACGAGAGTGTCTCCATTGTTAACAAAGAACGTTGGACCTGGAAACTGCCCATTCACTGTGATTATATTGTTCTTGTGACATAGCCTTGTCACTGATTGGGATTTGATCTATAATAGTGCACAAAAACTTAGTTTGATTTAAAACAACCACATTATTCTTTGATACTTGGGCAAACAAATACTATAACAGCTAGTAAGATACTGACAACAAAAGTGTGATTTTGTATTGGGTTTTCCATAGACGTAGTGGCCACAAAGAAAATGCACATGACCACATAAAGAGGCTTTTGCTAAACATCTACAAATTTGAAGAACTGCTAATTGAATCATATATCATCCACACTGTTAATGGAAATTGATCCCTCAATTAAGTTGGTTTCTCCATTACCTCAGAGATCTAAATTCTTGTTGCATTGTATACAAATTGAGATGAAGCATTTACATGAGAAATTAGGCCATCAATTGTGCATTACTTAGGTTGGTCAGCATTTCCTGATGTTTTTACCAAACTTAAATGCCTATATACTGATCAACCAAAAAAGGCAAGATTTGGGTTTTGAAATTGGATTCCCTACTAACAAATGTTTCCTTACCATATGCCTCCAGCCTCACCTCAGTACCACATAACACAAGTATAATTCTAGACCTGTGTAGAAACTGGGGTGGTCTGCTATTTGAAGGTGAAGTATTGGTCATTTACAAGCCTGCAACAAACAAATACTCCAATGCACATAACAAAATAGAAATTATTCATGTCGACCTTATGGATGCTAATTGTATACAACTAAAATTGGTCATCTAGACTATTAGCCCCTTTTGCTAAATCATCAATTGCTTATTCTTGATCAAATCCCAGTTCTATCATTTATTCGATTATTTTCTATGGGCTAACCATTTTATCCTAAGTCTTTATTTATTTAAAAAGAATTCCCTCCCCTTTTAATAAATAAAAAGCCCCCACTTTTCCTCTTATCCTAAGTTGCACAAATAAAGCATTATTCTTACTTTATAAAAAGAGAAAAAGCACTTTTTGTCTCATATGGACACAAAAGTCAACTCTTCTTTTCTCATTGGAGGATATTTGTGCACATGGATTGATCCCTCTTCAAGCTCCACCGTTGATTAAATCTTTTGCCTCTTAATCTCCATGGTCCATTCCTTCTCATTTCTTATAAAAGGAGAGCTCTCTTCTTCATTCTAGATCCCCAAATTTTTATGCTAATGTTATGCTGGAGGTTTTCTAGGTCACTTTGGAGCATTTGAAGATTTGGAGCATTCTTGGCTTTTTGCATCTACATGTTATCATAGTTTCATTTATTGCATTTTCATGGCATTCTTAGCTTAGATTTCCTTTATGCTTTAGATTAATTCATCTAGCTTAACTAGGAGGCTTTGTAATACTTGCATCTTTCATTTTCATAGCTTAGCTTGCATTTCCATTTCTAGCATAGCATTGCATTACATTTTCATTCTTGATTCTTGAGGATATTGGCATTCTTGCCCTTGTCTTCATTGAATCTCCCATTGCATGGTTTACTAGCAAGGTTATAGGCTAAATAGCTCTAGTTGAGAGCATTCTTAAAACCCTTGCACTCCATGCCTAGGGAGCTATGGATCGATTTTTGGGACCTCATTCTTGAGTGTTCTTGAATGTAATTATTCATAGAAGTGTGACACAATTATAGCACACATTTTTCGCACCCACTGTGGGGTAGAATAGTTTTATTTTGTCCCTTTTTTTTTTCATTTCCGCACTTTATTTTCGTCATTTATAGCTTACTTCTTTCGGCCTTTTTTTACAATTTTTGGGTAGTACTTTGCCAGTGTCATGTGATAATTCTTTATATAGCAGTGTGATACTTCGCCTATCGGGAGTATCGCCTGACTGTTATAGGAAATATCGCCTGGTGCCGGGTGAAATATCGCACAGACTAATATTATCGCCCTAGTATACTGAGAAGTATCGCGTGATAATTCTGGTGTCTATAACTATCGCCTGTACCTAGTAGTGAGCTATTTTTGAGCTAATTTGTTTATCTTGCAAGTTTTGAGTTCTCTGCTATCTTTTTGAAAAATTTTAAAAATTTTAGCGTTTTCAAATCTATGCCCATTTTTGAGAAATTTTTGCAAATGGTATCGAAAATTGAAGTGTGATATATCATTGGAAAGGTCTTTCCGAGCCTAATCCAACCATGCTAGTTTCATTTTTAGATTTTACCATTTGATTAGCTATTTTACTTGCAGATTATCTAATTTTTTATTTTGCTAACCTTGTGGGCCTAACAAGTTGTGGTTGTAGGTGCACTTTCTTGAGATATTTTGTCAAAAGAACGCATGTCAAAGAGGGCTACTAATGGTTTTTGCAGGGCTTCCCTAGCCATAAAAATCAAATCAAGTGCTTGTTTAATTTCTTTATTTATTAAGTGCGGCATATACTAGTTGTTTCATTTCATAGGCACTTAATACCTTGTTATAGGAATTTTGAGGTGGTAGGAGAGTATGCTCTTCACCCTTATGGTGAAACAAAAATCTTGACCCATCTTGGGATTTTGAAAGCAAGGGGGTAACTAAATCTTTTCTTGGTGTGTTTGGGTGAAGTTTTTGAGATAGGGGAGTATGCTCTTCACCCTTGTGGTGAACCAAAAACCTTGAACTTCAAGAATTGATACACTTTTTGTTTAGATTTAGAATCCTTTAGCAGGCCTGCTCTTGAGCAATCAAGATGGATGACCCAAGTGGGGACAAGCTAATACCAAGCTATTCCAACCCACTATAATCTCAAGGCTATCGAGGACACAAAACCTTGGTAGACATAGTACTTATCTTCGCTTGATGTGAGTAACTTGTGGGATTGTGACCATGAGGAAAGCATTGAGCAAGAATGCTTAACCTACTCTTGAGACCGCGAGGTCCTAGTCCTTTATGAGGAGCAAGAGGGGTGCTATGAATGGAAGCCCTTACTACAAACCATTAGATAGAAGCCACCTTATTTTTTCCACTTAGCTTCTTGGTGCAAGGATTGATCCCAGTGGACTTACCCGGATCACCCCAAGACACTCACCATATGTGTTCTTTTGGTTGTATTTTTGACACCTCCATGACAATACCAATATCTCTTGTGGGCAACCACTTGGTGTGAGGCAAGGGAGCATCAAGTTGTGGGCCACGTTGCTAAGTAATGAGCCTTGTCCTTCTAGGTAGTAATTGTTTGAATTGTTTTCGATTGTGCTATGCCAGTGTAAACATTCTTAACATTCAAACAAATGGTAGCATTCATAAGATTTTCTATTTTGATATCATAAGTGCTTGTCTTGGCAAGGTTGCTTTTTCCCTTGTTCCAAGTGTTTTATGACATGTTTGATCACCTACTATTTGCAAACTTGTCTTTTACTTGCTGTTACTATCGGTCAAACTGAGAAATTGCACTATCCAATCTTTGAAATCGATCAAAATGCTTTAAAACTAAGATTTTTATGTTCACTGGTAAAAAAATCACCCAAATTTGCAACAATATCATGCGCCTTACTAAGAAATATCATGTCATAGTTCGCGCCTACTGTCTATCGCTTGCTTTGCCTAAAGTTTGTCGCTATGGTATATTAAGGTCTCTCACCTGGTATAAGGTGAAGTATCACTCTGTCTTAGGAGTATCGCCCTATTTTCCTAAGAACTATCACCTAGGTCATTTCTGTTGTCCTATCATTGCTACAATTCGGAGCTACTAAACTTGCATTTTAACCTATCATAGAGTGTCTTTTTCTGTTCTTACCTAAAGCTAGTCTATTATCTACATGCTCAGACTTGTTCTAGATTGAAACAAATGAGATAAAACTATTGGATTTGAGCTTAGCAAATGCTACTCTTGATCACTTGTCGCATCATGGTTACCTCTCTAGCTACTTGCTTATTGAGCTTCTTGCTCGCTACTCGGCTTTAGTCAATTGATTGTTGTAAGTGCTTGAGCACTTTTGACGAGCCATCTCTCTATTGTTCTACTTTGACATGTGATCTTTATTAGCTTTTCTTATCTCAAATTTGAGAAACTTTGTCTCATTCTATTAGTTGACCAACATTTCTTTTCATGCCAGTTACAACTCGGTCTCAATTTGACCAGGAGAGTCATCCTTCATTCAATTATACACAGTTACCTTCTCCAACTAGACACTCACAAGCACCCATTAGCAACAATAGCTCTAGTTCTAACCAATCTGAGGATTCTAAGGCTACCCCATGGTACAAAGGAGGTTTCCTCTTTTCCACATTCAAGACCCCCAAAAACACAGACAATGTCTCACTCACTTTGACTAAACAAGAAAAATTTCAATGCTTGCAAGAACACTTTAAGCATAAGGATAACCAAGCATGCTTAGACAAAGAACACAATCATAAAAGGATGGATGCTGCTAGGTGCATGGCTTATAGAGGAATGTCTTATGAGCAACCCAAGACTAGTAACTATAAGCATAGACCTCTTTTTAATGGAAACAATGGCAACAACACGCCACCAAGATCTCCTCCAAGACCCACTTTTGGTATGCCTTCTTCACCTCCTACACCTCCTCCCTCTCAACATGAGGTAGAGGCTAATGATGAGATTTCTAGTGAGGATCTTATGAGATTTGAACAAGATGTGTCTCCCAATGAATGATGCATAAGCTTTTAGAGTGTAATGGCGACCAATATTTTCAATATATGACTTCTAGAGGATACAAGCTTCTTCCCGGCTATGATGTCAGACAAATTGTCCAACAAAGAGTACCAACTAAATTGGAAGTCCTTTAGAAAGAACTACATCAGACAAATCAATGCCTTACCCAAATGGCAATAGAAAGAGAGCCTCCAAAGGTCTCTTTTGTAGAATCAATTTGTGCTCTTCCTTTTGATAAAATTATATACATGGTCCCATTTCCTAGGGATATTAAGGTTCCCAAATACAAAAATTATGATGGAAATGGTGATCCCCATGACCATGTGCGTCACTTTTATGCTCTTAGTATGGAATTTCTTCATGAAGACACATTTCTTCTATGATTATTCCCTCGAAGTTTAAGAGGCCAAGCTTTAGAATGGTTTGCAAAATTGACACCACCTCTTAAGACTTTTGATGAGTTGGCTCAGCAATTTACCCAACATTATTCTTACAACATCCAACAACTTGTCACCATGATAGATCTTGGTAATCTAAGACAACATCAAGGTGAGCCATTTGCAAATTACTTACAATGTTGGAGGTCATTGTATTCTAGGTATCCTCATTTGTTACCTGAAAGAGAAAAGATTGACATTTTCATCAACACACTCGTGCCTAAGCTATTTTATGATCTAAGGAAGCAACTGTTCTCCTCCTTCCATGACATGGTTGAAAGTGCACATCGAATTGAGGATGTAGCTATAAGAAAAGGGGATATTGTTATTAATAAAGATGCTAAAGGCAATGGCAAAGACAAGAACAATCCTTGGAATAAGAACAAGTATGTTGTTACTGATGGGGTTGTTGATGCTCCTAAAGCTAAAGAGCCTAATTTCAATCTCTCCAATGCTATCTATGCAACAAAACAACAAGAAGTTGCCAATGCTCATAGTGCTCCTAAACCTCAATATGTAGATAAGCCTAAGAAGTCATTTCAAAAGTGAGTCTATACCAAGTTGGCAAAACCTTACGATGTGATCCTTAAGACTTTGGTTGACAATGGATATCTTACACTTCCTGATAAACCTGGTAACTGGGATCCGATAAATAGGCCTGATTGGTGGAGAGAGGATCATTACTGCCATTATCATAGAAACAAGGGACATCTGACAGATAATTGTTTTAAGCTTAGGGATGATATTCAAGACCTCATTGATAACAACACAATCTCCATTGATGGCTTAACTAAAAATTCTGATCACACAACTTTCAAAGATCCTCTACCTAAGCATGATAAGGGGGAAACCTCTCAAGCACATAAGAAGAATCATGATGCTAAGATCAATTATACATATACTTCTGATACACCTGTGATCAACATGGTAGAGCTCGTTGAGAGTGTTCTAATGCTAAGGTCTCAAGATGATAATAAAGTCAGTCATGGTAAGTTGGTCTTGCAAACACGTAGTTCATCTTCTCGAAGTGAGACACTGAATGCTATTACTAGGGGGCAAGCCAATATTGTCCTTAAAACTACGCAAGATCCCAAGCAAGCTTTGCCTTCCAAACAAGAGGCTCCTTCAGCCATCCCTAGCTATGATCTTGTCCAACATTTGCAAAAGACACCAGCACAGATATCTATCCTTGAGTTGCTTCAGTTATCCCCTTCGCATAGAGAGATTCTTGATGAGGATCTACGTACAACACATGTTCCCAATGACATTGATCCGGATCAATGTCAGGCTATGGTCAACCATATTTCATCTCTGCTATCTCTCTCCTTTTCTGCAGAAGATGACATATCTATTGCTCACTCGCATAATCTGGCTTTACACATCGAAGTTCTAGTCTACCACACCCGCATCCACTGAGTCTTGATAGACAATGGTGCAGGGTCAAATATTATTTCTTTCAATGTCATACAATAGTTGGGTTTGTTAGAATTTGCTATGGATTCTAAGAAGAAGATTACTATAAAAGCTTACAATGAAGTGGAAAGATCTTCCAAAGGTCTTGTCACATTGCCTATTCGAGTGGGCCCTATCACGAAAGATATTAACTTCCAAGTATTGGATCTCCCACTTGCATATAACATTCTTTTTGGTTGTCCTTGGATCCATGACATGCAAGATGTTCCTTCCACCTATCATCAGTGTGTTAAATTTTCGTACAATGGCATTGAAGTTGTGATTCCTAGAGACCATACTATTACTATCAATGCTCTTACTATTACTAAAAAATTGATTCCTCACAATGAACCTTCTATTGATTCTAGTACTTCTCTAGTTGCTACTGAGAAAACACTTAAGATGATGAGCCTTGGTATGGGTGAATATACACTGGATTCCTTTGCTTCTATACCTATTTCTCCTAGGTCATATGGGAAACCTTTTGATCAAATGAAGCCTTCCACTTCTGCTATGATGATCTTTGATACTTTTGTTCCTTCATCCATTCCTTTAGAAGTAGAAAGAGAAGAACAAGTTGTTCAAGAGTGGATCTATAGAGAAGATGAGGGTAGTATGGCAAATGCCCTCCTTGGTTATTCTAGAAATACTCCCATGCTCAGTAATTCAGACAGAGATACAGATGAGTCACCACTACACACTATGGCTCAAATGGGAGATGATCTTCCTTCTACTTCACTTCTTTGGGGAGAAGAATGTATATCTACTAATGATATGGTTGAGGCCTCTATGTCTAGAACCTATGTGCCTAAAGAATCATTAAACTATGATAGACAACATCGCAACATTGGATGACTACTACAAAGAGGTGATCTCACAAATAATGACATGAGTATCTCTACTTCTCGACATCTTAAGCCTCTTCTAGAAGATTTTTCCATGATAGATATGGATGTTGATGTAGTTCATACCTCTCATAACCCACCCGACATAGTTGATGAGTCTCGTGCAAGGCCTGATGAGTTTGTTCCCCGTATTGCCTTAGTTGACTGCGTTGGTCCTTCTCTGACAAATCTAAATCTAGCTACTTTTGGAGCTTACCCTATAGGCTCAACTTCTCTTGTCACCAGAGATGACATCCCTCACATAAATGCTATTGAACCAATCACTTCATTTCATCTCGCATCAACACCTGTTACTTCTTCCACTAGCGAACTAGCAACAAAAAAGATTGAATCAGCAATCAAGCATCACAGTCATCAAGTCAAAAGAAAAGAGCAATGGATGGATGGTTAAAACCACATTGTGGCGGTATCCGAACCTAAGAAAAGTAAAAATAAAACTTTGCTCAAGAATACTGATTATCAAATAAAAGATGACAAGCTGATTCTCTACAAAAGAATGGTGCACTACTTCAAGCATGATCTCATATCTGTTATACTTCAGCCCATTACTAAAGCTGAGAACAAAGTTGGTAATGCCTTGGTTACTTCAACATCCATCTCAAAAATGAAAAAGATAAATTTTTCTTCAAGTTCCTAGTGGATGCATTATGCTATCCTACTCAAAAATCTTACAATCTTACAATCTTTTCATATCTTCCACATCATATTCCTCCTAAAAATCCACCACGCCATTCTTCCCGCCATCCCTTACACTTTGCCTTTGTCTCTGCTGGCTTGTATAGGAAGGGTCTAGATGGAACTCTCCTTAAGTGTCTAGAAATAGAGGAGTCAGAAAAAGTGCTAGCTGAAATCCACGATGGCATATGTGGATCACATTCTAATGATCCTCCACTAGCTCAGACATTGCTTAGGGCTGGTTATTATTGGTCAAACTAGTTGAAACCTCCTATCATCACAGCTGTAGCATTTGGGCCTTGGGCCTATCAGTTCTCTCCATTAGAGGAAGTAGATTCTTGATGCCCGTTTCTATTTGGGGTATTCTTTGTACATACTTTATGATCCTGAAAAAACTCCAAAAATATTCATATATGATGCTGAAAAAATCCTAAAAAGCATAAAAAGTACTGCAAAAAAAAGAACATCCTAGTGAAAACCTAGCAATAGGCGCTTTGATGTCTCACCAAAAAAATAAAAAAATTCAAAAAATCAAAAAAATTAAAAAAGTGCCTTGGTGAAAACCTGGAAACAGGCGCCTTGGTAGCAAAAATATAAATTTTTTTATTTATAAAAAGCCCTGAAAAAATTGCAATAAATCTATCAAGTGGTGAAAACCTGGAAATAGGTGCTACTTGAGACCCTCTGCATCTATGTCTATCAGTCTTGCATGGCGCTCCTTCACTCCACTTCTCACTTTGCCTCTCCTAGCCTGGAATTGATTCTTGTCTTAGTCTAGGGGGCATCTGTTGTTTTGAGCTTATCTTGGGTCTCTTTGTGCATCTGGGTTTCTTGGGCAACTTGGTTCAAACTGTGTTTTTCAACACTACCCTAGCGTCGAGTGTTTCTTAACACTTATCAAATGTCCTACCCACAGTCTAGATGATGCAATATTTCTCACTGGTAGATGCAATACTCAAAGTTTGACTCTATGACCTACACACACGCACTTGACTTGCTGAGATTTGTTTGACTTTATTTATTTGCGTGTTGTCTATGATGATTTCTTTGCTGAGTGTTCTCCCTCTATGATCATTTTCGATGATGCATAGCTAGAAGACTGAGGGAATGATAACATGTTTTATTTCTTTTTCTACTTGTGGATATATTTTGTTGGTCCTACTTGTCATTAGCATTTATGCTTGTTCCACTTGACATTGGGATCTACAAGGTATTATCCTTGACTATTTTGCAAGTGCATGCTTATAGTCATCTTGACTTTCTTGTGTCTCGATGCGAGCATAATCTTGCTATATCAAACTTAGGTAATCTCACTGCACTAGTCATCTTGACCTACATGTCTCTAATGCCTAGGTGAGATTTCCACATTTTTATGTGATATAGATCATATTCAGATTCACATAGTTATGCTAGTGTGTATTGTATAATCTTGCGACACTACCAATAATGTTTGATGATGATAATTAGATGTCTATTGGCTTCATAACCTTGCAAGTAAACCATTTTTCATGTATCTTGCATTCTTAGGTTCATATTAGTTTACTTTTGCATCTTGCATATGGAGAGAGCTCTCCTTTATCTTTCATGGACATGTTAATCAATTGCGCTCGCCTTTCGCTTCTTCCTGATCATACCTTTCACTTCTTGTCTTTCATCTCCCATCATTTTCTATTCATTTTAGGGTCGAAACTAGAATCTGAGCTCACCTTGATCGTCCAAATTACCTTTTCTCCTTCTTCCATGCAGTTGGCTAACCTTTTGAGGCCTGATCCTTCAATCTTCGCTGGGGCATTCTTCACCTCTTCATCCCCATCTCTTTCAAACTTCCAGTCTTTCATTCACTTTCAAATCCCAAGTTCACATCCCCCCCTCTGTGGTGTTTACGGGTTGAGGGACCAATAGGTTTGTGCCCCATGTCCCATGTGTGGGGCATATCTTCACCGCTTGATGGTTATTGTGTTCTCTCTCTTCAATTCTAATTTCTAGTGATTTGATCATGTCTCTCTTGTTTCTGCTTTCCCTCTATCTGGATTTCACTTTTGATCCCAAGGGGGCAGACACATCATATATTATTGGCTATCTCTTTCCTAAGTGTTCAGTACTGTCACTACCAGGCTGACCATGCAGGATTTGCTATCTCTCTGCACTTCATTCTTTGGAGTCAGATCGCTATCTACTTGCCTTCTTGGCTATCTCTTGCCTTCTTGGCTGATCTATTCTTTGACGTAATGTGTTCCTAGATCGATCAGACATTAGTCATAGAGGCGCAAATGTATACACCTAAAAATGGTCATCTAGACTATTAGCCCCTTTTGCTAAATCATCAATTGCTTATTCTTGATCAAATCCTAGTTCTATCATTTATTCAATTTTTTTTCTATGGGCTAACCATTTTATCCTAAGTCTTTATTTATTGAAAAGGAATTCCCTCCCCTTTTAATAAATAAAAAGCCCCCACTTTTCCTCTTATCCTAAGTTGCACAAATAAAGCATTATTCTTACTTTATAAAAAGAGAAAAAGCACTTTTTGTCTCATATGGACACAAAAGTCAACTCTTATTTTCTCATTGGAGGATATTTGTGCACATGGATTGATCCCTCTTCAAGCTCCACTGTTGATTAAATCTTTTGCCTCTTAATCTCCATGGTTCATTTCTTCTCATTTCTTATAAAAGGAGAGCTCTCTTCTTCATTCTAGATCCCCAACTTTTTATGCTAATGTTATGCTGGAGGTTTTCTAGGTCACTTTGGAGCTTTTGAAGATTTGGAGCATTCTTGGCTTTTTGCATATACATGTTGTCATAGTTTCAGTTATTGCATTTTCATGGCATTCTTAGCTTAGATTTCCTTTATGCTTTAGATTAATTCATCTAGCTTAACTAGGAGGCTTTGTAATACTTGCATCTTTCATTTTCATAGCTTAGCTTGCATTTTCATTTCTAGCATAGCATTGCATTACATTTTCATTCTTGATTCTTGAGGATATTGGCATTCTTGCCCTTGTCTTCATTGAATCTCCCATTGCATGGTTTACTAGCAAGGTTATAGGCTAAATAGCTCTAGCTGAGAGCATTCTTAAAACCCTTACACTCCATGCCTAGAGAGCTATGGATCAATTTTTGAGACCTCATTCTTGAGTGTTCTTGAATGTAATGATTCATAGAAGTGTGACACAATTATAGCACACACTAATAGCCAGATGACAATAACAATGAACATCGACAATGCCTTAATAGATGACTTCTTACAATGAATAGCAGTTGGTACTAGCATAAGAATCACTGAGCTCATTGTAAAAATTAAATCATAGTACGAAGGAGGTGATGCAGATTGCTACATTCCTTTAACAACTAAAATCACATTGGACATTATCAAGCCCATGTGCAAGTACCACAGACTGACATCTGACATGACAATTTCCCAGCTAATAGATGCTAACTGTGGTTATCTAGTTCGCTCCTTTGGTTCTATTTCCATAAGCTATCACAACAATAAAGGACAACTTGAAGTACATGTCAAAGATGGAGATACGCAACAGGACATGGCCATGGTATGTTGCTACTCATATCCAAACTCACTAACACACCCTACTTTGTTATTGTATACTACTTACTAGACACTTCAACACTACGAACTAATAACCAGTACTTGTTGTAGGTTCTCATGTCAAACAACTACACAGATTTGTGGGCTTCTCTAATACAACTTATATCAACAACATACATGCCTTTAGTTTTGTTCAAAAATTTTGTATGCACTGGTTGAAGGGGTTCACATTCCATCCGGCCATCGCAGTCTTCATTTGTGAAAGAGCTTAATGATGAATGTACAAAAGCACATTTGCAAACACTCGCCAAATGCAACACTCAGGCAAGTACAAAATTCTTTCCATCCAACTCCACACTACATCTACCTGCTTTCATCCTTCACACAATGCATATTAACGCCATTTGTTTTGCATGTACTTGGCACATTAAAGGAGAAGAACACACATTTTTTGCCTTATGAGATATGTTGTATCACATGCCATCGTGCATTGACATTTGACAGTTCGGCTAATATAGACTCCGTGGATTGCACATATTGCAACAAACCCACCCAACCTACATGCCACCATAACTTATTATGCACATTGCAAAGGTGGGAAGGCAATGTTGATTGCACTTTACAAGGTGACCTGCTCAAACAACACTTTCCAGAAATTGCAACCATATCATATGAACAATATAAAATAAATATCTCCAAAATGGTATATGTGCTACGCAAACTGCACCTTTATGGCACATTCACATTGGCTGTCAACACCATCATTGAAATTGTTAAGCAGTAATCTCTCATTGTTAAGCAGCTAGCACTTTGCAGTGCACAATCGTAAATTTTGTAATTGGCAAAGCTTTCCATACTACTAAACATTGACTCGTTAAGCATTGACTCTTAAATTTTGTATAGCTTTAAAAGTAGGCTCTATTTTTCAATAGACCACTACTTGTAGAACATCAATTAGTATGTTTGTGAAACATAAGATTACCCATAATATACGAATCTAATGTTTTGAATTATAAATTTTGAGCAATCTGGTTTACAATTCCTCTCATACATTTGCAATTTACATTCACAGTGTTATGTATTTTTCCAAAATATTTGATATTTGACATTTGTACAAAATTAAAAATATAGTGGACCACTTCAGGCAAGTAACTTCCAACAATCAGATTATAATATATGAATGAGGCTTAGTTTCATAGACTGCAGTCTATTATAATATATGAATGAGACTTAGTTTCATAGGCTATAGCTTGTTATATTTTCATGTTGTATACCTATGGATACTTGTTTAGGACTTTTGGATAAAGCTTTATGTGTATATATGTGTGCCTCTATTTACTGGTTCGTGTATTGCTATTTGATTGTATTCTTCTTTACTAAGGGTGAAGGAACAGTTTAGAATGATATTTTATTGGGAAAATAAATATGTAGGCATATAAAAATTAGCCCTTTATAGGATGATCTTCTCCATTGTCTTCTGCATTCTGTGCTTCTTCTATTCTGATTATGGATCGTAATGTTGGATTAAAAATGTCAATTTTTTAGAATTCCAAAAACCAGTGATATTAGCAATCATGGACTTTGGCTTTAACAGTCATAAAGATGTGAAACTTCCTTGTCAACTAATAGTTTTCATCTATTCTTTTAATCTACTATAGTTTCAAAATTATAAAAGTTCTATGCTGAGTCACAGGTAGAGCATAATCACACAGGGAGATTGAAATTCACAGCACTCCCTACCATTCAAATATACTAACAATTGTTTGGATACTTCTATGATCAAGTATCATTCTAATCTTTGTGTTTCCTTTATTTTCCTTTAAAGCTTTAGGCAGCCCTGCAACCCTTGTTATTAATGACATACCTATTTATATATAATTAATTATTAATAAATAGTACAAATTTCACTTATTTTATTTAGTTTTCTAAAAATATAGTTGTATTTTACAATGAAAATAAACTAAATAAAATTATATGTCATGAAATCTAAGAATTTGAGAATTTTGTCTACATCTAAAAAATTATTAAAATGATTATAAAATAAAAATAATTTAACATATATATATATATATATATATATATATATATATATATATATATATATATATATATATATATATATATATATATATATATATATATATATATATATAGTATGGTGGTAGGAACGGGGCAGCTATTTATGAAAGAAAGCCTATTCATAAAATCTATGTTGAACTATATGATTATTGTAATTATTTGGATATGCCAATATGTGATTATAATGTAAACATTGCTAAAAGGTTTTAGATCTTATTTCATAGGTTACAATGGGAGGTTTTCTTCTTTCTTGATTCTCTTTTTGAACCAATAATTATGTAATGTTTAGACTTTGATAATTAATAAAAAAATTCAACTTCAGTCTATTAGCTTTAAAAATTAAATAAATTAAAAAATTTAAAAATTATTAAATTGAGCTTTTGGTCTATAGTGAATTTGAAAGGTTCTTAGGTTCCAACTAGAAAGAATGAGTTTGAGATTGTGCCGAGGTAAATTTGAGAATGAATTGGTATAATATATAACTAATATACTATTTAACAAAGTTTTGATGTTGATGACTTTAAATTTTAAGATGTGTTGAATAGATTAATTTTCATTTTGAGAATTCTAGTTTCTAGGAGAAAGTTATTTTCATAGCATTTTCAATTGTTGAGTGTCTAAAAATCTTGTTTAAAAATTATTACAATTTAACTTTTAGATAGAAAAGATAACATATCATTATTTTTTTTATATTTGACTTTCTTTATATGATCCATTAAAAAATGTTTATTTTGGTTGTAGGCAAGTAACTAGAGATTTGTTCATTGAAACTTCATAGATTTTGTGCATGATGAGGAGCTTCTAGTTTCTTTCAAACAATGAGATTTTGATTATGTTGCTGACTTATTATAGCAAATGATAAAAATGGCCGGACTTAGATCTAAGACTACATTTAATTCTAGTATAGTTCTCTTATTTAATTAATTCTCCACCTTGAATAACAAAATTAATGTTTTGTTTATTTTCCGAGGCACTCACACCTCATCTTATTCTTATACCTTGTCAACTCATGTACATTTTAGATCCTACCCTTCATAAAATATAGCATTTTTCATTCAAATTAAATAAATTCAATTAATTTACTTAATATTGTACTTTAAATAAATAAAAATTAATATTATATTTATTTTCTGTATGCATTTATACCTCACTTTATCCTTTTGAACGCATCACAGATCATAACCACCTATAAAAAAGACCTTTATCCCCAACTATTGATTTTGCCTCTTAATCCCTACCATTGATCAAATATAGATAAAGTGTATAAAAAAATATCAACCGTTCATTTTGCCTCTTAATCGCTACCATTGATCAAATGTAAATGAAGTGTATAAATAAGACTTTCATCTCCCTCGTCTTCTATCTAGCGACGAAATCAGAGACATCTATCAAGCATTCCCTACCAAAAACATTCAAGTAAGTCTCAAATAACAATAGAATCTCTAAAAAAAATTTACTATTGTTTGTCATTTTATTTAACCATATATCTTAGATTCCATTTGATGTTGTAAATTGTCAATCTGAATCTTGTTTTACCATTATTTTGATTCACTGTTCACATCATTAAAAAACTGAAGACCACCAGGCACAAATTAGAAATCCATTTACTTGAAAATCATCTCCATAATACAAGCTACTTGTGAAGACCACAAATCCCAATATAAAACTGCCCCAAGCTGAGAAACAAAACGACCCCATGGCTTTCCCTTCTCCTCCCCGGAGAGGGCAACGCCATTACCACAGTAGGCACAGATCTTCTCATTCTCGGCGCCGCCATTACCAGAGTAGGTCACAGGATCGAAACAGCTCCACAGAAACCCATTTTTAGCGTGACAGACACAGCAGGCATCACCATGAATACAGTTCAAGGCCTTCAAGGTCTACCAGAAATTACATCCGGCATCGCCATGAAAACCCAATAGTGAGGTCATGCCCATTATTACTGTACACAGATTTCCTCAACCGCCTCCATGATGAAATATTGGCAGAGGAAGCACACGGCATGTACAAACCCTACCAGTGCGAGCTCAAAAGGCGCTTTTTCGCAGCCCATAAAGATAAGCAGAGGTTAAAAGATATGTACCATCCTTCCCACATAGAGGCCGCCATTAACAAACGCAATGAGTATGCAAATACAGTGGCAAAACACTTCTTCAAAGATCTCCAAAATGGTACTTTGATGCTCTTGACATGTAACCCACCTGGAAATGCTGTGAGACATTTGAAGGACTTGAACCAGGCGCGCTGCCTCATTGCCAAAGTTGATGCAGAGAAGAATATTCATGAAAATCTTCTGCTTTCCTCTGGGCAAAATGGGTTCTTTGCCCAGTTTGTCCCTGTAACAACCCCAGATCAAAGCATTAGGATGCTTGGTGGGATTGAGCTTGTGAATGTGGTGATTACATATTTGTGAGATGTTCATGGAATCCATTACTATGGGATGGCTGAACTAGGCAAGGATTTAATCACTGAATAGGAAAAAAAATTGCCAGAAGCTGAAATTGAACACAGGTATTGTTAGTGGGAAGAGGCAAGAAAACAAACCAGATAAGTGCTACGGCACAATGAAAACAGACTTTGTTGCCATACAAAAAACTGATTACATATGCCTTTTTTTATAGAGGACTTAAGAAATATCTAGAAGCTGTGACAGTCATAAACACATGGAGAAATTTATTAAATGTCGGTCGGTGGAGGACGGTGGAGGAAGTGTCTGGAAGAGAGGGGAGAAGCTTCTAAATTTAATACATATTTGACAATGTCTTCTGGTCGGTAGAAATTAATTCTTACCAACACTGCCGCCTAATTTTTACTAATAATTACATCAAAATTTATAATATTCATTTGATCTCTTAAGTATTCAAATTGTTCTTGAGTTAATGCCTTTGTAAATATATTTGCCAGTTGATCTTCAGATCTGCAATGCTCCATGTTGATTTCTCTATTGTTAACCAATTCTCTAATGAAGTGATATCTAGTGTCTATGTGCTTTGTCCTCTTGTGAAAAACATGATTCTTTGAAAGTGCAATAACAGACTTGTTATCACAATAGATTGTAGTAGACTTCTTTTGCTCATGCATTAGATCCTTCAAGACTCTTTCCATCCATACTGCCTGACATGCCGCCGATGTACCTGCTACATATTCTGCTTCTGCTGATGAAATTGTCACTATAGGTTGCTTCTTTGATGCCCATGCCACAACACCTATTCCAAGATGAAATGCATATCCAGATGTACTCTTTCTATCACCAATATTCCCTGCAAAATCACTATCTATATAGCCAACCAATTTGGAATTACCAGAAGTGGCATACCATATGCCATAATTCATAGTGCCTGCAATGTACCTCAATATTCTCTTTCCTACTTGCCGATGTGAGTTCTTAGGTGAATCCATAAATCTAGAAATCAGACTCACTCCATACATAATATTTGGTCTAGTTGTAGTGACATACATCAAACTACCAACAAGTTTCCTAAATTTAGTGGTGTCAAAATTCATTTCATCATCTTCTCTACTTAGTTTTGTTCCTATTGCCACAGGTGTTAAAACTGGACTGTAGTTGATCATTCTAAACCTTCTCAAGACATCTTTTGCATATTTACTTTGACAAATGAAAATTCCCTTACCATTTTGTGTAACTTCAATGGCAAGAAAATATCTCATCAAACTCAAATCTATCATCTCAAATTCCTTCTTCATTGCTGATTTAAAAATGTCAATAGAAAGATTACCTGTAAAGATCAAATCATCAACATAAAAGCAAACAATCAAAATCTAATTTTGTTCATTGACTTTGGTGTATAGTGTAGGCTCACTAGTGCTTCTGTTGAATCCATTATCTATTATGTATGAATCAATTCTGCTATACCATGCCCTAGGTGCTTGCTTCAATCTGTAGAATGCCTTCTTCAACCTGTAAACCTTGTCTTCATATCCTTTTATTTCATAACTTGGTGGCTATTGCACATAGACATCTTCTTCCAAATATCCATTCAAGAAAGTTGATTTAACATCTATTTGATAAACCATCCAATTATTTTGAGCTGCAATAGCTAGTGCCATTCTAACAGTATCAAGTCTAGCTACGGGAGTAAATGTTTCATTATAATCAACTCCATATTCTTGTGCAAACCCTTTAGCTACTAATCTTGCCTTATATTTATCAACTTTTCCATTTGCCTTATACTTAGTTTTATAGACCCATTTTACACCTATGCATTTTTTATTCTTAGGTAAATCAACTAGTTCCCATGTACCATTCTTCTCAATAGATTATATTTCATCATTCATTGCATTAATCCATTGTTCTTCTTTAATTGCTTCATCAAAATATATAGGATCTTGAGCAAATAAAGAAAAGTTTGATTGCAAATCTATTATATCACCTTGTCCATAAATCTCTTGCAAACTTTTAGTTTTCTTGCTCTTAAACTTTGATCTCAATGATGCAATTGTAGGATTTGAGTCATTACTTACTTGTGGACTTGAAGATTCTCCTAGCTCATCTTCTATTTGCTTGTTATCTCCTTGTGGGCTTCTTGATCCATCTTGCTCTTTTTCTTGATCTTTTCCTTCTTGATCATTATATGGTATTGGTGTTGTACCTGTAATTATTTTGTCTATATTGCCATCCCAAGATTCTTCTTCTTTGAACATGACATCTCTACTTATAATGACTTTCCTAGTTATAGGATTAAATAACTTATATGCCTTAGATTGTTCATCATAACCAATAAATATGCATTTTTCACTTTTATCATCCAATTTACTCCTTACTTCTTTAGGCACATGTGCATATGCAATACAACCAAATATTCTAAAATGGAAAACACAATGATGCTTACCACTCCATGCTTGTTGTGGAATCATGTCCCTTACAATCTTTGTTGGGCTCCTGTTCAATATATAGACTACACAAGCTACAGCTTCAGCCCAATACTCATTAGGAAGATTATTACATTTCAGCATACTCCTTGCCATCTCCATTATTGTTCGATTCTTTCTTTCTACAACACCATTCTGTTGTGGTGTGTAGCTTGTAGTAAATTGCTTTTTTATTCCATGGTACCTGCAATAATCCAAAAACTCACTTGACTTGTATTCTCCTCCTCTATCTGATCTTAATACCTTGATGGATAGACCACTTTGTTTCTCAACCAATGTCTTGAACTCTTTGAACTTGTCAAATGTTTCAGATTTATACTTAAGGAAATAAACCCATGTCTTCCTACTAAAGTCATCAATGAATGTTAGAAAATAAAGACTCCCCCCTAATGATGGCATTTGCATTGGACCACATATATCTGTATGCACAATTTCTAAAGGTGCCCATGCTCTATATGACATTTCTTTTGGAAAACTTTCTCTATGTTGCTTAGCCAAGATGCAACTTTCACATGAACTCAATGGTGCTTCAATGGGGGGTAAACCTCTTACCATTTCCTTTCTTTGCAACAAACACAATCCCTTAAAATTTAGATGACCATACCTCAAATTCCATATCCATGCTTGATCTTAACTTGTTGCCTTGAAACTTGCTCCAATCTCCTCCATCATTTCACTTTTCATGCAAAGTGGGAACATTCTATTATTCGTCATTTCAACCCTTGCAATCACCATATTATTAGGAGGAATATCAAGTATATTGCACATATTTTTCTCAAAAATAACTCTATAACCTTTTTTGTGTAAGTTGTCCTACACTTATAAGATTATGCTTCAAACCAGGTACAAAATAAACATCGGGAATAGACTTCTTACCAAGTTTTGTCACCACATTGATTGTACCTTTTCCTTTGACTTCTACTATGTTATCATTACCCAATTTCACTTCTGATTTAACTGAAGCATCCAAATTTTCAAACATGTTTCTATTTCCTATCATGTGATTACTACAACCACTATCTAGAAACCAAACACCACTTGAGCTCTCTTGAGCTACATTCATTTGCCAAGTGACCAAACTTCTTACAATAATAACATTGGACATTTGATTTGTCATACCTTTCTAATGCCTGATTGTTATTTCATCCCATTGAGCTGAAATTTTGATTTCTCCTTCCTCCTGGATCTGGACTCCTTTCTTCTCTTTGGTAATTATTTCTTCCTCTTCCTCTTCCTCTAAATCTTGGATTTCCTCTTCCTCTTCCTCTGCCTCTGCCAAATGTCATTTGTGTTTTGAATGCATTCTCCATTGAAGTATTATCACGCTGGTTCAACCTGTCTTCATGATTATGCAAAAACCCAAACAACTCATCTATAGATAATGTTGTTAAATCTTTAGATTCCTCAATTGCAACCACAATATTATCAAACTTAATAGGCAAACTTCTTAAGATTTTTTCTTCAACCTTTTGATCTGTTAGCTCATCACCATTCATCTTTATTTGATTAACCAAACTCATAACATGATTTGAAAATTGATCTACTGAATCAGAATCTTTCATTTGCAAATTTTCAAATTCTCTCCTAAGTGCTTGTAGTTTGACAACCTTTACCTTACTTGTACCTTGGTATGCCATCTCTAAGATCTCCCATGCTTGCTTGGTTATAGTAGCTGGTTTAATCCTTCCAACAACATAATCATCCAATGCTTGTCCAATAATCTGCAAAGCCCTTCTATTCTTTTGCCTATTTTCATCAAGCTTTTTCTTTTCATCAACAGTCAAATTAGATTCATCTTGAGATTCTTTATAACCTTTTAAAACTATGTTTGACAACTCATATGAATCAAATGTCAATTTCATTCTAAAAGCCTAATTATCATAATTTTTACCAGAAAATATAAAAATTAGAGGTTGAAAACTGCCTGATGCCATATTTTGAAAATAATCTTCTTCTTCCAAAAAAAACTTTCAACCTTAACTAGGATAACACCAATCTTAACTGAAAATTATAATCTGCAATAATTATATTAACACTAGTTCTTTCAGACCAGATCTTTTTCATAGATTTGACTATCCTTAGTTCTCTGACATTAATCTCCACAAAGCATTATACAAGACTGCAGTCAAAACTATCCATTCAAAAGATTAAAAGAAGATGCAAACCTTCTCCTTTTATGACAGCAATCTGCTCCTTTTAACTGCTATAACCAGTGACTTTTCCAAACTGGCAAACAACAATACACAATCTGCAATTTCCCTCAGTGATTAGTATCTCCCTGATCTGCCTGCGTTGGCAATCTCTTCTAAGACTAAGCTGGCTCTGATACCACTTGTTAGTGGGCAGAGGCAAGAAAACAAACCAGATAAGTGCTACGGCACAATGAAAACAGACTTTATTGCCATACAAAAAACTGATTACATATGCCTCTTTTGTAGAGGACTTAAGAAATATCTAGAAGCTGTGACAGTCATAAACACATGGAAAAATTTATTAAATGTCAGTCGGTGGAAGACGGTGGAGGACGTGTCTGGAAGAGAGGCGAGAAACTTCTAAATTTAATACATATTTGACAATGTCTACTGGTTAGTACAAATTAATTCTTACCAACAAGGTTGGATTCTGTGTGGCAGAAGAGGTTGCAGGCCAGAGATCCCTTGCATGTCTCTCTGTGTAAAGGTAAAGAAAAGCTGGAATGTTTGGTTAACAGAAATTTGTGTGCCCACTTTACCGTAGTGGAAAAAGAGAGAGAAGATGGGCATATTAAAATCAGGTATGTTTGTAAAAAGAATTCTTGTGGCAAACGCTGTAAAGCATTTGGGGATATTATCACTCATATAAATGATAGACACAGTGGGGTAGTGGAAAGTTACAGGGTACAGGCAAGGGAGGAGATTTTCTCGAAGAATTATATGAATGATCTCTTTGCACCATGTTCTGTTAATTAATGGAGGACTTGTTAATATGTATAATTTCTATTTCAGTCAGTTTAGAATCTTAATTGTTTATGTTTTGCGCACTGACAACAGATTATCTTTGCCGATTCATGGAGATTAAGCTTCTTGCTTGATTTGCGATGGAAAGAAGTTCAATGTATATAAGATTGCAATAGTAAATTACTTTGTTAGGAAGTTAAAACAGAAACAATTTATAAACCAGGGAATCATGGCGCCATTGTTTCTGTTTTAATTGGAATAATCGGTCAACGAGTTACTGGAATAAAAGGCTAATCTTTTGTTTTCTAACCATTTAATAGTGAATAGCAATTTAATATATTTGTTAATGTGTAAATTTTTATTATAATTGAAAAAGGTATTTTGTTCTTTTCTAACTGGTAAATATCAAATGCGATTTTAGTATTTTGTTTATGATTTATCGTAATGTATTTATTTTGAAAATTTTCAAGATAAATTCAGTATAATAAATCATAATATGTTAATATTGAGTAATGCACTATAATAGATGAAAATACAATCATTCATTAAGACTATTCTTAAACATCACATAATTTAACAATAATCTTTTTTCCAATTATAAAGACTATACCCATAAACAAAATATTAAAATCGCATTTGATATTTACCAAAATTGTTTCTGTGTTAACTTCCTAACAAACTAAAATTCATCAAAATTTGTTGAGCCTGCGCATAAATTCATTAAAATTGACTGCTACAATCTTCTATCTATTGAAGTTGTCCCCATATCAAATCAGGGAAGAAGCTTATTCTCCAGAAATCGGCAAAGATATTTGTTGTTATTGAGCGAAGAAATTGTTTAGATCGTAAAACAGCCACTGCACAGTATGAGAAATAATTTCCACAAGGAAAAACTATCCACCATTAATTAACAGTACATGGTGCAAAGGGATCATTCATTTAATTCTTCAGGTAGATCTCCTCCCTTGCCTGTGCACTGTAACCTTCCACAACCTCACTGTGTTCATCATGGATATGAGTTATGATATCGCCAAATGATTTACAGCATTTGCCACAAGAATTCTCCTTACAAACATACCTAATTTTAATATGCCCATCTTCTCTCTCTTTTTCCACTATGGTAAAGTGGGCACACAGATTTCTGTTTACCAAACATTCCAGCTTATATTTCCCCAGACAGACATTCAAAGGATCCCCGGCCTGCACCCTCCCCTGCCACACAGAATCCAACCTCTGTTCAACTTCACCAGCTGCCAGATTTTTTCCCTTTCTACTGATTAAATCCTTGCCTAGTTCAGCCATCCCATAGTAATTTATCGCATGAACATCCCACAAATATGTAATCACCACATTTAAAAGTTCAATCCCACCAAGAGTTGCAATCCTTTGATCTGAATTTTTCACATTGACAAACTGGGCAAAAGACCCATCTTGCTGGGAGGAAAGCAAGAGATTTTGTTTAATACCCTTCTCTGCATCAACCTTGGCAATAAGACAGCGCGCCTGGTTCAAGTCCTTCAAATATCTCGCAGCATTTCCAGGTAGGTTCAAAGTAAAGAGCATCAAAGTACCATTTTGGAGATCTTTAAAGAATTCTCGTGCCACTTCATTTGCATATTCATTCCGCTTGTTAATGGCGATCTCTATGTGGGAAGGATGGTACAGACTTTTTAACCTGAGGTCATTTTTATGTGCACCAAAAAAGCCCTTTTTGAGCTGGTGCAGGTAGGTTTTGTACCTGCGGTATGCTTCGTCTGGTAGTATGTTATCATCGAGGCCACTGATATAATGTTTGTAAAGTAATAATGGAGATGACCTTACAATTGGGCTTTCACTCCTCTCCAAAGGATAATTTCTCATATACCTTGAAGGCCTCGAAAGGTATTCATGGCGGTGCCTGCTGTGTCTATCATGGCTTTTACCGCGCCTCAGATGGGATTCTCCGAAACTGTGTCGGATTGGGATTCTATCCCGTGACCTTTCAGTTGAAGATGATGTGGATCTGTGCCTGCGATGGTAATGGCGGTGCCGTTTTCGGGTAGGAGAATGAGAACGAGAAGATTGGTGCTTGCTATGGTAATCTCGTGAAGGTCTTGAACTGTACTCATGGCGATCCCTACTGTGTCTGTTACGGCTTCTGCTACGCCTCAAATGGGTTTCTCTGGAGTGGTGTCGTAGTCGGATTCGATCCTGTGACCTTTCAGTTGAAGATGATTGGAATCTGTGCCTGCGATGGTAATGGCGGTGCCGTTTCCATGGATGAGAATCTGAATGGGACTGAGAATGGGAATGTCGCGGAGCAGGAAGAGGAGAAGGAGAAGGAGAATCAGAAGGAGAAGGAGAAGGAGAATGATAATACTGTGGAGATGAAGGAGTATGGTAATATTGTGGAGATGGAGAGGGAGAATGGTAATGGCATCTTTTTTGGGATGGAGAAGGGGAAGTCATGTTGTTTTTGGTTCACTCTCTATATGGATGATGTGAAATGTGAATAAAAGTAATAGAAAAACAATGTAATGGAAGGTCTAAGTTTAGAATCAAATGATGAACAATAACATCAACATAAAGATTTTAAGAGGCTTACTTGAATGCTTTGGATGCTAGTTCTTGATTGAGAGTGCTTGATAGATGTTCATGCTTTGAGCATAGTGTAGAGTGCAAGATGGTAAATGAGGGGGGTGAAGGTCTCATTTATACACTTCACATAAATTTGATTAATGGTAGAGATTAAGAGGCAAAATCAATGGTTGGGAAATTTTGAGAGATGGTAAAGATTAAGAGGCAAAATTAATGGTTGAGAATTTTGAGAAATGGGAAAGATTAAGAGGCAAAATCAATGGCTTATACCTATGATGGATTGATAAGGTGGATTGATAAGCTGAGTTGTAAATGTATAGAAAATCTAAATAATAAAAAAAAAATTTTATTTGTTTCATATGAAAAATTAAATAAATTTATTGAATTTAATTAATTTGAGGGTGAAATGTTAATGGACATGAATTGACAAAGCATATGGATAAGAGGGGTAAGTGCACAAAAAATAAATAAAATATTAATTTTAAATATTAAAGATAGGAAATCAATTACATATTAAAATTATTTAATTAATATTAGGATTAATTCTAAAATTAATTAATTAAATAATTGAATAATTTAAAAAAATATTTAATCTTGAGAGGAAAATTAGCTTACTTAAAAATATAATCTTTTCTCCACCAAATTTTAAAATAGAAAATTATTCAAATAATCATGATTAAACAACTTTTTTCGTTATAACATAATTTGCAACAGCATCAAAATTGTTTCCTCTTTCAAATGAGAACTCATATCTTGAATAATCTTTGCATCAACTATAAATTCCTACTCTTGTCAAACCTTAGTCCTGCATATAGAAAATGAAATAAAATATTAATTTATTTATTTCAAATAAAAATTAAATAAATCAAATTTATTTGATTCACTAGGAAATTTTAAAATTTTATTTTTATTATTTGCTACAACAAATATTTCTACATAATTAACAAACCCTTCTTGTTTGAAAGTGTATCGTCTTAAAATGGAAGCACTTCCATGATAAGAATGTTTAGCCCTCTGAGTAAGTGGTTTGGGGTCATGTCAAGCGCCTTGATTAGGTCTTTACTTGGATCTGGCTGTTTCCTCCATGTTCTACTTCTCTCCCTCTGTTTCCAACCTCTTTCTGACAACTCTCTTTGAGAAATTGAAAATTTTGACTTTCTAGGTCAATGACGACCTAATGGGTCAAGGTTGACCTTGACCCTGACCAAGGTCAAAGTTCACCTCGACTCTGACCTAGGGTAGAGTCAACCTCAACCCTAACCCCAGGTCCAATTTTTAATTTTTGAGAGTTTCCAAATGTCAGGCTTCAAAAAGTTTTATTTCCCCACTTCTAGGTCGGCTGTTTCGGGTTTCAAAATGGTAAACTCTTAAATTACATTTAATCTAGCTCCATTTCTAGGGGTTAAGGTTAATTGTGATTTAATTCTCTAATTTTGATCTCTCTAGAAATTTGTGCCCTAGATCACTATAAAATGAAGCTTTCCTCTCTCATTTCAATCCATCTCTCATCCTCATAATCTCTCAAGCAAGCAAGAAGGAGAAGGAAAGAAAGAAAGAATTCATTCATCTTCAAGCATTCATCAAGGAGATCCATGGTTAGTCGTTGAATGAGTCAATCTCTATGAAGCCCTCTTGTTGAAGATTTCTCCATCCACATTCATCCAAGCCTCTTTCTATGCTAAGATCCATTCAAGATTAGTGTTGAAGATCTAATGCCACTAATTTGAGACATCCTACATATATTCCTACATTCATTTGGAGCATCCATACTTGTGGATTCAAGGATTCAAATTCTCCACAAGGATTTCAACATAAGCAAGGTGAATAGTTCCATTTACTTTGTTTATACATATTGCAAATTCAATTACATTTCAAGGTTGATTCCAAATTGCGGTTTGACCAAGGCAAACCCCCCATCCAAAAAATAAATTTTTTTTTTCTTGCAGGTACAGGTACATGATAGTGAATTGAAGTTCAGATCTGGATACCCTTTTCGAAACAAAATTTTTGTCGGAACTGTTTCAGGTCAGGGACGACCTTCAATGAGGGGTAAGATTGTGCCCCGCTATCTGGCTCAAGGTTGACCTAACCTCAAAAGGACAAAATTTTTCTAGGTTTTCTCTATCTCAGCATTTCCAGTATGGAGCAGGTTGCAGAATTCTCTGAAACTGTGCACATACATCAGAAATCAGCATTTTCTAGGTTTACCCTAGTTTGAGGTTAGTATTTGCCTTCTTCAAGAATATAGTTTCTATAGTGAATTATAGGATTTCCTCCTTTCTTCATATTCTCCATTGTTTGATTCATTTGTGCATTGATCACTTCTTTGTGATTAATCATTTTGGATCTCTCTTTTTGGAAATTTGGATTAGGGATAGATCTTATACTTTCACCCATTTCTCACATAGATACAACAATATAAATTTAATAAGGGAAAAGATATCCCCTACATCTTTATCCACCATTACATTTTGGTGAACCCGCGATAGACAACTCTTTCTTTTTGGTGTTAGATTCTCTTTTGCATTATCTTGTGTGTTCACCACCATTACATTTTGGTGAACCTGATAAGCTTACCCACTTTTATTTTGTGGAATTAGATGCCCTATTGTGTTTATGGTGTTAGATTTACCTTTATATCTTTTTGGTGTTATATTTTCCTTTTATGTTAAATCTTGCATCCTCCTTTCTATTTTAAAATATAAAAAAATTGCAAAATCTCTTTAAAATAAAAAAATATTCATTTGTTT
This sequence comes from Chamaecyparis obtusa, assembly GCA_027943335.1. Lineage (NCBI taxonomy): Eukaryota > Viridiplantae > Streptophyta > Pinopsida > Cupressales > Cupressaceae > Chamaecyparis > Chamaecyparis obtusa. The sequence continues at coordinate 140,900 of BSBK01011408.1, forward strand.
ATGCTTTGTGTGTTCATAGTTTAATTCATTTGCATTGTATTGGTATATGAGCTTTACTACCTCTAGTCCTACTTATAACATTCCATTTAGAAGAAGTCGTAGACTCATGGGTGCCTTTGATCCTAAATCTTCCTCTCTTTTCCTTAAGATCCCAGATGACAATTTGATTATTCATGATTCCAATCCTATTATGGAGAAAAACTCTTCTCACTCATCTCATGATGAGGATGATTCTTTAAGAGTTCCTCCTGAACAAGTCCAAAAACTTTCAACTGAGCTTGATAAAATCGATAATTGGCTTATTCAAGAAAACCATAATCAAGATTTCATTCAAGCTATAGAGGCTCTTAAGAAATTTCTTCATGATAGTGATCAAAGTGTTAATCTCTTGTGTGGTATTACTTATCTTGTGCATTCAAATGTTAAAACTTTAGCTCAAGAAGCTCAATATTTAGGGTTGATTCCTCTGGTGACTAGTGTCAAAAATTATTCTATTCCTTAAATCTAGTATTCTTAACTATACTCCTTTGGTGATTGTGATAGTTCCCTCTGTTCCTATTCAAGTGTTCCTCCCGTGTTCCTTCCTACATAAATAACCTTCTTATCATAATGTTCCTTTTACTTATTCTAATCCTCTTCCAACTGTAGTTCCAAGTGTTCCTCTAGTTGTGTCTTCCATTCCTGCAACTTCATACACTTTACCTAGTGTTTCTAATGTTGCTACTCCTATTTCCTTCAATGATTCAATAATTATTAGTTTGGTTCAAACTATGCCATCCTTACAACAACAACTAGCATTCTTGACTCAAAACAAGTTTATAATTCCTACATGTGACAAGGGAAATCCTTTGTCACGAGACATCATTTGTACTCCTGTTCCTCAACAAGTTGATATGCCTCATCTTGAGAATTACAATGGAAAAGGAGACCTTGTTCATCATGTTAAAACATTTCAAATCATTTGTACTGATTATGTTCATGATTATAAGATTTTAGCCAGGCTGTTTGCTAGAAATTTTTGCAACAAGGCCTTACAATGGTATTTTCCCTTGCCTCCTTATTCTATTGACTCATTTCCACAACTTGCCAATGCTTTTATTCAACAATTTCAAAATAACATTATTCCACAAGTGTCTTTGACTGATTTGATGCATTGTAAACAAAGTGCTAAGGAAAATTTGACTAAATTTATTGGTAGATTTAAGCATTTACATGCTCAGATTTCTTATCATATTCCTAATATTGATATTCAATGTATGTTTATTTCAAATTTGCAAAAGGATATTAGAGATGAGATTCTACTTACTAAATTTACCTCTTCTCAACAACTTTGTGTAGTGCTTTATCATTATCAATTACAAGTGAGTCAATTTGAGAGCAACACTCCAATGGCTCCTGTTCCAGTTTATAAAAGTGATGCTGCTCCTAATCCAAACAAAGTTTAAAAATTCAACAACTATGTCAAGATAAACAAACAAGTGAATGCAGTTGCATCTCACAATGCCACTTCTACATCCACTACTTTTTGATTAAATCGTACGTTTACTCCTCTTTCTGAATCCTTATAAAATTCTATACGAATAGGTTGTTGACTACTAATATGATTACTTTACCTCCTATTCGACCTCTTTTACCTGCTATGATTGCATCTAAATCCTTTGATCCTAAAGTTTTTTGTCAATATCATCCTCAAAATGGTCATGGTACTGAGAAATGTTATTCTTTAAAACATAAGGTTTAAGACTCAATTGACTCTAATGCCTTATCTGTTGATAATATTGATGGTAGTGGGAACAAATCTTTCTCCCTTCCTAATCAAAATCTTCAAATCTATACGAATCCTTTACCTACACATGATACTAATACCATTTCTGAACCATCTTCTATGGATATTGTATATGATTCAAAGATGGATGATCTTAATCAAATTGTTAACCAAGTGGAGCATGTTGTTCAATCTACTTCTCCACCTCAACCTCAACCTCAAGTTCAATCTCAAGTTCAATCTCAACCTATACCAAAACTGCAACCTAAATTGAAAATTCAACCTAAACCTCGAAAATATCCTAAGAATAAAAGACCTCGGGAAATTTTGATTACCTTTGATGATTCTGAGACTATTAAGGCTCCTGATGCTCCCCTTTGCATTTATGCTAGGATTTCTCACATACCTACTCATGGTTGTCTTGTTGATTCTACATCCTTAGTAAATGTTATTACTGAAGAAATTTTTTTTATGAAAAACTTGCAACGCGATCCTTATGATACATCTGATGTGTGGATTAAAAATTTTAATGGTTTTCTTTATCCATCATTTGGTTCTATTAACTTGTCGGTTGAACTTTGTAGTAAAATTGTGAACACTACCTTTGTTGTTGTTCCTACTTCTGATCAATTTCAAGTTAAGTTTGGTTTTCCATGGTTAAATGCCATGAAAGTTGTTGCTTCACCTATCCATAAATGTCTTAAATTTGTTCATGATGAAGAAGTGAAGATGATTAATCATAGTTTATATCAACCTTCTAGGCCTAGAGATTGTGCTACCCTTGACTTCTTTTGGCCTTCATTACCTAATTTGTGTCCTTCTTGACTTGATAATCTTTTTTTCTCATATCAAACCTATAAGCATCATAAGATTCTCGAGTTAAGCATACCTCCTATGGATCATAATCATGGTCTTTTGCCTACACCTTCCATACCTCCTTTATCTATGGCTTCTAGTTCTGTTAATCAAGCTCCTACTATTGCTTGTTAGTCTATTGATAATCCTACTAATCCTCTTATAGAACCTATGAAGGATCCTGTAATTGTTCCTCCTAGTTCTCAACATATTTCAAGTAAGACAAAACATAATCGATCTGCTAATGAATGTCATAAGAAACGTTGTGCTCAAGCTAAAGCTTGTAATTTTGTTCTTCAAAGATCTTTACCTTCTTTTGATCAGCCTATGCATGATGTGTTAGAAGAAGTTACTGCTAATAATGATGTTAAAATACAAGACTATGATGATCCTATTCGTATCTTAGATCCTATTTTGATTAATCTAGATGGAGAAGATACTCTTGGTGATGTTAATGATGAATATTAAAATATTGACATTGACATTGATTTACCTAATATGCTTTCATCACAATTGACAATTACACCTAGTATCGAACATTATGATTCTCAAGAGGATCCTTGTTTGGAACTGGCTATCGTTCCTACTATGTTGGATATTGTCCCTCTTGCAAGTTACCCACCTTCCCTAAATGATACAAAATGAGATGGGGAGAGTAGGTGGCACACTTGATCATCTTGTCCTTTATGGTAGCTTTTTTGTGTGTTTACCTATTGTATTGTGCTTCCCCTGCAATGTGTTTGCTTAATGTTGTTAGATGCTTTTATACGACCCTTGTTACTTTGTTGGTACAAGGTGATAAAGGAATCAAACCTATTGTACAATTCTTCTATATGTATCTTTATTCTTCTATATGTTGTTTCATGTTATGTTGTACGTGTGCTATTTTTCATAAATGTTTCCTCGTATAGTCTGCTTGGATTTGGGACTTGGTAGCACTAAATTTTTTTGGTCTCCATGTCATGATCTGAAAAGATTCTTCTTCATAACTCTTATGTGATCTTACCTCCATTGTGATTGTAGTTCTACTTTCTTTGGGGAATGATGTCAATTCATTTGCAATAATATCATATATATATTATCTTATGATTAGATTGACCCTAGGGTAGGTAGATCCCTTTTGTGTTCTCTGTATGTTTATATGGTATTTCCCTTGATTTGTCTTCATCTAGGGGCATCTTGTAATGGAAATGTAATAAGTGGAATTGTTTATGTTTCCATTAAAGCCATTGCTCCTGTTAAAGTGTTAGTAATGACTTTAATGTGGAGACATACACTCTGCTCACCTATTGCACAAACATACTTTTCAATACATGTATATTATTTTTCAGGATACTTTTCTCCCTTTATGGATTAATGACTAATCCTTAAAGCATGGATTTTTATTTAGGATCTATTGATCCCTCTAGTTTCAAATTTTTGATCCCTTAAGGTTGAAGGTGTCCTTAAGACTAGGTCTCTTTTTGGTTTTACTCTTGTGCAATAGAATATTCCTGAGGGTGAATCCTTGATGGGTTGACTAGTGAGTAGCCACATTCACTAGGCAGTTCAATTCCATCTTTCCAGTTGCATTATTTCCTTATGTGGTTCACAATGAGACATAAGTTCTCATTGGGCGAGATAATCAAACCCTCTTCTCTCTCTTTTCTAGAGATGTCTCTCTTATTGTGATCTTGGAGTTGATAAAGACTTGAGTCCCTGGGGGCTTGAAGATTTCTTTGTCCCTTTGATTTTAATAAGATTATCTTTCCATTATGATCTCCTTTACCAAGAGTTTGCATCGATTCCATACTCTTGCTAAAGTGGGGGTTTAATGTATCATCTTAAAAGGGAAGCACTTCCATGATAAGAAAGCTTAGCCCTCCGAGTAAGTGGTATGGGGTCATGTCAAGCGCCTTGATTAGGTCTTTTCCTGGATTTGGCTATTTCCCCCTATTCTGCTTCTCTCCCCCTATTTCCAGCCTCTTTCTGACAACTTTCTCTGAGAAACTAAAGATTTTAACTCTCTAGGTCAATGACGACTTGATAGGTCAAGGTCAAACTTGACCCTAACCTAGGTCACAGTCAACTTTGACTCTGACCTAGGGCAGAGTTGACCTTGACCCTAACCACAGGTCCAATTTTCAAGTTCTGAGAGTTTCGAGATGTCGGGCTTCAGAGAGTTTTATTTTTCCACTTCTGGGTTAGTTGTTTCAGGTTTTAGAATGGTAAACTCTTAAATTGCATTTAATCTAGGTCCATTTCTAGGGGTTAAGGTTAATTGGAATTTAATTCTCCAATGTCAACCTCTCTAGAACTTTGTGCTGTAGATCACTATAAAAAGAAGCCTTTCTCTCTCATTTCAATCCATCTCTCATCCTCATAATCTCTCAAGAAAGAAAGGAGAAGGAAATAAAGAAATCATTCATTCATCTTCAAGAATTCAAGAATTCAAGCATTTATCAAGGAGATCCACGGTTAGCTATTGAAGGATTCAATCTCTATGGAGCCCTCTTGTTGAAGATTTCTCATTCCACATTCATCCAAGCCTCTTCCTATGCTAAGATCCATTCAAGATTGGTGTTGAAAATCTAGTTCCATTGATTTGAGACATCCTACATACATTCCTACATTCATTTGGAGCATCCATACTTGTGGATTCAAGTATTTGAATCTTCCACAAGGATTAAAACATAAGCAAGGTGAATAGTTCCATTTACTTTATTTATACATATTGTAAATTCAATTACATTTCAAGGTTGATTCCAAACTGGGGTTTGACCAAGGCAAACCCCCCATCCAAATAATAAAACCCATTTTTCTTTTAGGTACAAGTATAGGACAACAAATTGAAGTTCAGATCTAGATACCCTTTTCGGTGAACTTCTGAGATTTACGAACAGAATTCCTATCGAAGTTGTTTTAGGTTAGGGATGACCTTTAGTGAGAGGTAAGATTGTGCCTTGGGGTAAGATTGTGCCCCACTATTTGGGTCAAAGTCAACCTAACCTCATAAGGAAAAAATTATTCTGGGTTTTCTTTGTCTCGGTATTTCCAATCCAGAGCAAGTTACAGAATTTCCCGAAACTATGCACAGACATCAAAAATCAGCATTTTCCATATTTACCCTATTTTGAGGTTAGTATTTGCCTTCAAGCATATAGTTTCTATAGTGAATTATAGTATTTCCTCCTTTCTTCATATTCTCCATTGTTTGATTCATTTGTGCATTGATCACTTCTTTGTGATTAATCATTTTGGATCTCTCTTTTTGGGAATTTGGATTCGGGATAGATCTTATACTTTCCCCCATTTCTCACATAGATACAACAATATAGATGTAATAAGGGTAAAGATAGATCCCCTAAATATTTATCCACCATTACAGAAAGAAATGAGAAGCTCCTCATCATGCATAAAATCTACAAATTTCTAATAAAGAAGCATACATTAACTTGCCTTTAACCAAAACAAATTTTCTAATGTTAGAATAAATCAAACATAACAAATTAATTTTAGACAAGATTTCAAATCCAACAATTGAAAATGCATTAAGAAAAAGTTCTTTGAGAAATTTGAAATATCAAAATATAATTAACCTAAATCTTTCTCAAAATTATCTTGAGCCATTAAATCTATTCAACCCATTTAAAAAAATAAAATCACCAACATTGGTAAATAATATTCCTAGGTATATCTTAACCAATCCACTCTCCTTTTCTTTAAAGATTTTTAGATGAGTAAATAAATAATTAGAAATGGATTACTAGATTCTATAAAAATATTATATTTAGTTTATTAGACACTACAACATTTGGGATTGAATTTTGATGCCAATTTGCAATGCCACTACAATTTGTGTTTGTTTTTTGGTTTTTTTTTGCAAGTGCCCCCAACGGTGTAGTAATAGCGATGATATCATCATAATTGTGACAGCCATTTGGTTATAAAAAAAAAAAAAAAAAGTGTCATTTGTAATTTGTGAATTCGAAGAGCTATCATGAAGACAACAAAATAGTTTTGCGTGGCGCGAAGAGGCCGACACCTGCATGTGGGAAGAGAGCACTGGCACTTGAGCTAGGTATTCAAGCTTTTTCTTCTCATTAAATCAATTTCAGTGGCATTGTTTACATCTTAGCATTGTTAATAGTGGCATTGTTTACATCTTAGCATTTGGAATACTCGATGACCCATGAGCTTTGAGAGCTAGGGGATCATTGCTATTACCTTCAAGGCATTGTGTGAAGTGTTAAATCTCTCTTTATTTGTTTTTCTATTGATATTCACTATGTGCATACTCCCCATTTATGACCATTTCACGAGAAAATGTTTTGATGGCTCGCAGGCTGCAAGCTAGGGCATGATACATTGTTCATGAGCTCACTATTTAATACTGACATTGTTTACATCTTTTCATTTGGAATGCTTGATGACCTGTGAGCTTTGAGAGCTAGGGCATCATTTCTATTACCTTCAAGGAATTGTGTGAAGTTTTTGATCTCTCTTTATTTTTTTTGCTATTGATATTCACTATGTGCGTACTCCTCGTTTATGATCAATTCATGAGGAAATGTCTTGATGGCTCATGGACTGCAAGATAAGGTATGATACATTATTCATGAGCTCACTATTTAATACTGACATTGTTTACATCTTTTCATTTGGAATGCTTGATGACCTACGAGCTTTGAGAGCTAGGGCATCATTTCTATTGCCTTCAAGGCATTGTGTGAAGTGTTTGATCTCTCTTTATTTGTTTTGGTGTTGATATTCACTATGTGGTTCTCCCCGTTTATGATCATTTCATGAGGAAATGTCTTGATGGCTCGCGGGCTGCAAACTAGGGCATCATACATTGTTCATGAGCTCACTGTTTAATACTGGCATTGTTCATGAGCTCACTATTTAATATCTAGCCAGGCCATGTTACCAGGCCAACCCAATCAGCCCAAAAAAATGTGTCATGTTTATCTTTGTCAAATACACTCATTCACCATTTTGTTCTTGTTCTTCACACAAATATTGCATCAAAAGTAATTGTAAACAATGATGCAAAGAAAAAAGAAACAACTACAATAGATCAGACCCCAAAAGAATACACTCAAATACAATAGCTCATAGTCTCAATGAAATAAATAGTGTATAAAATAATATATGGTGCACAACAACAACAAGCATGCAATGACATCAATAACATTACATGATAAAATTCAATACTCTTAGTTTATATTCAAATCTATTTGAAACTCCTATCAGCTCATTGTCCAATAGTTAAACTAACCTATGACTTCAAAGGAGGAATTATGAAATATAGTTGTACATAGTTATCTCTTCTATAATGAAAATGGTACCAGACCAACCCAATTAGCCCAACAAAATGTGTCATGTTTATCTTTGTCAAATACACTTGTTCACCATTTTGTTCTCATTCTTCACACAAATATTGCATCAAAAGTAATTGTAAACAATGATTCAAAGAAAAGAGAAACAACTACAATAGATCAGACCCCAAAAAAATACAGTCAACTAAAATAGTTCACAGTCTCAATGAAATAAATAGTGTATAAAACAATATATGGTGCACAACAATAGCAAGCATGGAATGATAGCAATAACATTGCATGATAAAATTCAATACTCTTAATTTTTATTCAAATCTATTTGAAACTCTTATCGGCTCATTGTCTAATACTTAAACTAACCTATGACTTCAAAGGAGGAATTATGAAATATAGTTGTAGGTAGTTAACACTTCTATAATGAAAATGGTACCAGGCCAACCTAATCAGCCCAACAAAATGTGTCATGTTTATTTTTATCAAATACACTCGTTCACCATTTTGTTCTTGTTCTTCACACAAATATTGCATCAAAAGTAATTGTAAATAATGATTTAAAGAAAAAAGAAACAACTACAATAGATCAGACCCCAAAAAAATACAGTCAACTACAATAGCCCATAGTCTCAATGACATAAACAGTGTATAAAACAATATATGGTGCACAACAGCAGCAAGCATGCAATGAAAACAATAACATTGCATGATAAAATTCAATAATCTTAATTTTTATTCACATTTCACATGCATAATTGTAGATGAGGATCACTAATAGGGTGCCAGGCATTGCTTAGATCCTTTGGATCTAACCCCATCTTTTCTTTCCTTGTAGATTTGGGATCATACAAGAGCATACTAGATTGAACCCCGGGTCAACACTTCATTACTTTAGGCAATGTCTGGTACCTTCATTATTTATGTTCATCCACTTATGTATGTTTGCATTCATTCATATTCTTCTGAAAGTTAATCTTTATGAGCTCAAATTTAAAATTATATGTGTATTATTTTATTACTAATGTTTGTATTTGGTGTCCCTATTTTATTACTGATGTCCCTATTTGATCTAATAGCATCAATATAACAAACAGAGCACTGACCAATCAAATAGGGACATGAGGTGCTCAAACAGTGAGCTCATAAAACAATATATTTAGTCGTAATAAAATTTTATAAAACAACATATATTGTGTGAAGTGTTGGATCTCTTTTTATTTGTTTTGGTGTTGATATTCACTATGTGGTACACCCCATTTATGATCATTTCATGAGTAAATATCTTGATGGCTTGCAGGCTGCAAGCTAGGGCATCATACATTGTTCATGAGCTCACTGTTTAATACTAGCATTGTTTACATCTTTTCAGTTGGAATGCTTGATGACCCGTGAGCTTTGAGAGCTAGGGCATCATTTATATTACCTTCAAAGCATTATGTGAAGTGTTTGATCTTTTTTTATTTATTTTGTTGTTGATATTCACTGTGGTACTCCCTGTTTATGATCATTTCATGAAGAAATGTCTTCATGGTTTGCGGGTTGCAAGTTAGGGCATCATGCATTGTTTATGAGCTCATTGTTTGAACACCTCATGTCCATATATATATACTTCAAAGGATGAATTATGAAATATAGTTGTAGGTAGTTATCTCTTCTATAATGATGGAGGAGTGAAAGGTAATGATCAATGAGGTTGTTGCTATGAGATCATACATTAACAAACTTACTGTTTTGAATTTAAGCTCAAACATCATGCAATGTTATTGTTGTCATTGCATGTTTGCTGCTATTGTGCACCATATATTGTTTTATACATTGTTTATTTCATTGAGCTTGTGAGCTTTGTTTTTCTTTCAGAAGTGTATGGCTTGACAATGCACATGCATAATTATAGATGAGGATCAGTAATAGGATGTCATTCATTGCTTAGATATTTTTTATCTAACCTCCATCTCTCTTTTCTTTGCAAGTTCTGGATCACATAGGGGCACACTAGATTCATACCTGGGTCAAAAATTCATCACTTTAGGCAATGTCTGGTACCCTTATTATTTATGTTCATCCTCTTATATATGCTTGTACTCTTGAATTTTCTTCTGAAAGTTATTTTCCTTGTATAGTATATACAAGTTATTTTTTTATTTATATACATGTAATCTTTACATGCAAAAATTTATTTTCCTCTACATGTATCTTTGCATGAAATGAACACAAATTAAACAAGATCATCTAATAATGCAAACTAGGGTACTATAGTCACTTATCTAGTAATTAGTTCCCCAAACCATTACTAAGGATTGAACATAATTCTAAGTCCCCAAATCTATTGTTCTATGTGTATAAAACAATATATGGTGCACAATAGTAACAAGCATGCAATGAAAACAATAACATTGCATGATTCCTGAACTCAAATTCAAAGAAGTAAGTGTATTAATGTATGATCTAATAGCAGAAACCTCATTGATCATTACCTTTCACTCCCCCATTATTATAGAAGAGATAACTACCTACAACTTGGGCATCATGCATTTTTTATGAGCTCACTATTTGAGCACTTCATGTCCCTATTTGATTGGCCAGTGCTCAAACAGTGAGCTCATAAATTGCAAAACCCATTTGGTTATAGACCAAAAAAAAGAAAAAAAAAAGTGTCATTTATAATTTGAGAATTCGAAGAGCTTCCACGAAGACGTCACTGCACTTTTTCATGGTACGAAGAGGGCATTCGAGTTTGGTGTGCACGAAGAGGTCAACACCATGTGGGAAGAGGGCACTAACACTTGAGGTAGGCATTCAAGTTTTGTCTATTTGATCATAAACGGGGAGTACCACATAGTGAATATCAACAACAAAACAAATAAAGAGAGATCCAACACTTCACACAATATATGTTGCTTTATAAGATTTTATTAAGACTAAATATATTGTTTAATGAGCTCATTATTTGAGCACCTTATGTCCCTATTTGATTGGTCAGTGCTATGTTTGTTATATTGATGCTATTAGATCAAATAGGGACACCAGTAATAAAATAATACACTATGTGGTACTCCCTATTTATGATCATTTCATGAGGAAATGTCTTGGTGGCTTGCAAGCTGTTGCAAGCTAGGGTATGATACATTGTTCATGAGTTCACTGTTTAATACTGGCATTGTTTACATCTTTTCATTTGAAATGCTTGATGACCTACGAGCTTTGAGAGCTAGGGCATCATTTATATTACCTTCAAGGCATTGTGTGAAGTGTTTGATCTCTCTTTATTTATTTTGGTGTTGATATTCACTATGTGGTACTCTCTATTTATGATCATTTCATGAGAAAATGTCTTGATGGCTCACGGGCTGTAAGCTAGGGCATCATACATTGTTCATGAGCTCACTGTTTAATATCTACTCAGGCCATGTAAATGGTACCATGCCAACCCAATCAGCCCAACAAAATGTGTCATGTTTATCTTTGTCAAATACACTCGTTCACCATTTTGTTCTTGTTCTTCACACAAATATTGTATCGAAAGTAATTGTAAATAATGATTCAAAGAAAAAAGAAATAACTACAATAGATCAAACCCTAAAAGAATATAGTCAACTACAATAGCTCACAGTCTCAATGAAATAAGTAGTGTATAAAACAATATATGATGCACAACAGCAGCAAGCATGCAATGACAGCAATAACATTGCATGATAAAATTCAATACTCTTAGTTTTTATTCAAATGTATTTGAAACTCCTATCAGCTCATTGTCCAATAGTTAAACTTACCTATGACTTCAAAGGAGGAATTATGAAATATAGTTGTAGGTAGTTATCTCTTTTATAATGAAAATGGTACTAGGCTAGCCCAATCACCCCAACAAAATGTGTCATGTTTATCTTTGTCAGATACACTCATTCACCATTTTGTTCTTGTTCTTCACATAAATATTGTATCAAAAGTAATTGTAAACAATGATTCAAAGAAAAAAGAAACAAATGCAATAGATCAGACCCCAAAAGAATACAGTCAACTACAATAGTTCATAGTCTCAATGAAATAAACAGTGTATAAAACAATATATGGTGCACAACAACAACAAGCATGCAATGACAACAATAAAATTGCATGACGCCCGAGCTGAAATTCAAAATAGTAAGTGTATTAATGTATGATCTAATAGCAACAACCTCATTGATCATTATTTTTCACTCGTCCATCATTATAGAAGGGATAACTACCTACAACTAAGGCATCATGCATTGTTTATGAGCTCACTGTTTGAGTACCTCATGTCCCTATTTGATTGGTCAGTGCTCAAACAGTGAGCTCATAAATAATGCATGATGCCCTAGCTTGCAGCCTACAAGCCATCAAAACATTTCCTCATGAAATGATCATAAACGGGGAGTACCACATAGTGAATATCAATAACAAAACAAATAAAGAGAGATCAAACACTTCACACAATATATGTTGATTTATAAGATTTTATTAAGAACAAATATATTGTTTTATGAGCTCACTGTTTGAGCACCTCATGTCCCTGTTTGATTGGTTGGTGCTCTGTTTGTTATATTGATGCTATTAGATCAAATAGGGATATCAGTAATAAAATAATGCACTTACCATTTTTAATTTGAGCTCATAAAGATTAAGATATCCTACTATTTTGAATTTCTATGTGATGCAGAGGTAAGGGTGATGGTTGAGGTTTTACAATTAGAGTTTATAAATTTCAAAGGTTTAGGTACTATCCAAAAGCCCTCAAGTTCTCCAAATGATCACAATCACACCAAGACTAACCCAAATGGTAAATGATGATGGGAATGGTATCTTTAGACTATATTAAGGTGTATTCAAGAGGTTTTGTGGTTCCAAGTTAGACGCAACACTTCTAAACCTTCAAAACTCCTTCAAATTGCCACTAGGCCTATTAGCCTTGTCTTGTAGCCCTGCAATAGCCTTCACAAGGCTTTAACTTCAACTTTTCCCAAAACACTAGGTAAAAAAATTATATATTTGAGTACCCTTTATGGAGTACCTTAACATTCCAAAAGTACATGGTAGGTTTCTTTGGAAGGTATATGACTGTTTACATTGTTTCTCAGATTTTTAAGGCCTAAAACTCATGCATTTAAAAAGGAAGTACTAACCAGTCAAACTCCTAGGCTCCAAGTATTTTCAAAGTGTTATGAATAGGTTCAAATCAAAGGAATATGAATTCAATTTGACTCCAAGAGGTTTCTAGATACAAAAGCCCCACTTTGTGCCTCAAAACCCTTAAATCTAGGGCTTCCTCAATGTCACATTTCCCAAGGTTTCCTGCAAAAAATAATGGTTCATTCACCTTTTACTTAACATGTCTATACACTTTCAATCATAAAATATTGCCCTTGTTTTTCCAGAACTCTCTATCTTTCAGCCTATCCTCCAAATTCACTTAGTTTCTTAGTATTCCCAATGGTGATCACCACAATAGTCAATCAAACTTGCATTTCCAAAGTTAGAGGATTATAATACAAGTTAATTGGATGTCATTCTATGAGAACCAGTAATCTACATTCATATAATGACATTCATAATGAAAGAAACTCAAGAAAATAGTCCTAATTCAAATTTTCAATGACTGTACAGTCCCAAAATGGAATAACAATGATTATAATAGAATTCTCAGAGCATGAATGACTTAAAAGTCATGAAATATAAGGATCAAAACATTGTAGAAAACATTCCAACCATTAACAACTTTGAATCATACCAAAAATCTTTTCAAATTTGCAAGAAAATCAGACTTTTATTCAATTTGTTGTAGTAGTCTATACAGTTCCGAGTCTCTCATTCCAATCTGTCCTATAATGGCTTGATCCTCTAATTTATAACTTCCTCTAAGTCTGTTCAACCAACTTTGGTGGTTGGAAAATTATATTAATATTAATTAAACATAAAAACCCCTTTTCCCTCCTTTTACAAGTGACCATTGTTATTCAAAAATTTGAATTAACAACATTGCAAATGAAACATTTCTTAAGATTTTTGAATCCTAAAACCTTGGGATATGATCTAAATAAACTTATTAAACCTTATTAAAACCAAATCTAAACTATTATAAGCTTGCAACTCAAAAACTCAACCTAGACTCCTAAATTGGTCCTAAGGCTTATTACGCCTTTAAGGGCTTATTGCCAATTTATTACAGGTATTAACCTTATAGATCATTATAGGCTCCAAAATGCTCCAATTGATGTCATTGGATCTTTTCATGTTCACTGATGTCTTTTTGATCTCCATAGGTTTTGTGATCTCCTTATGTGCTCTAGGTGCCCCTGCACCATTATGTGCTTTGAGCCAATGAAATTTTTATCATCATGATGAAGTAATAATGCATTAAATGTCTTACTTATGTCCCTATTCAGTTTTAATTTTATAGTGAATTCATGATTTATAATTCAGTTGTAGCAGCTCAATGTGTTTGAACTCAAGGATACCCCTTACTTGGTTTCCTACAAAGCTTTTGGCGAAATCTATCAGAAAATGAGAAGCTATGAGAAGGTGACATGAAGCTAATGAAAGGAGGCATCTCCAATTTTTTTTGCAGATATACACATTAAGGATCATGTCAGATAATACAAGGGAATTCGATCAAAATAGGGAGACAATCGCTAGATTGTAGTCTAACTTTGAAATAGAAGCCGATAAAAAATGTTATTGTCCATGCAAGAGTTGTAACGACTTAAAGACAAGAAGAATCAAAATCAAAATAACAAAGAGAGATTGTAGGGAGAATGGTCACATGGAAGGGGGTTTGATTATAATCTAGTGGTAAGTTCTTTTTTAATATTGTTTTCACAATTAATATACATATGAACCATAGAAGGAGGTTTGATTATCATCATTTTTATATAGGTCGATCTCCTTAGTATGAATATAGATGAACATGGAGGTGTGAGTATTGAAGTTGAAGATCATGATCCCATGGAAGATGACGATCATGTGCCAGAAAAAATATTTGAAGATGATGGTATGAATGCATTGATCATTGACACATTTGGTACTAGTGCTGCTGGTGCTATTGCTGCTGCTAATAATGATGATTATGATGAGGATGACATTGACAATGTCCATGATATACCTCTACTTGAGAAGGTGGGCACTACCCTTTACTAAGGCTCCCAATCTACTCTTCTCTCTATTGTATTATCGTTGGTGAATTTGAAGGTTGTGAATGGTTTATCCAACATAGCAATGTCACGTATGCTAAGGTTTGTCATATATGTCATTATAGTCTATAAAAGGTAAAACATGTACCATTAAGATTATTTATAGTAATGACTTATATTATTTGTTGCAGATTGATAGGTGACTTTCTGTTACCACCATCAAATGTTCTCTCTCGCTTGTACCGATAATTATGTGCCACTATGAAACATATTGGAATTGAGTATCAAACAATAGATGCTTGTCCTGAAGATCATATTATTTATTACAAAAAACATGAAAATGTAACAAAATGCACTGAATGCCATACAAGTAGATATTGAGATGATCAAGAGGCAAAAAAGGTACCTCACAAGGTTCTTCGTCACATCCCCATTATTCCACGTCTGAAATAATTATTTAGGTGCAATAGCTTGGCACAATTTATGGATTACCATGCACTCAAGATGACATTATTCAAATGCCTACGAATGGTCCATCATTTATGGACATAGAGGAAAAGTGGCCACACTTTAAAGAGGAATCTCAAAATCTCAAGTTTTCTCTGGCAGCAAACGGTGTCAATCCGCATGGAGAGATGAGATCCGTTTTCTCGATGTGTCATATTTTTGTTATAAACAATAACCTTCCTCCATAGATGTCAATAAAGAGGGAGCACATTATGTTGGCAATGATTGTTCCTAGTATCTTATTATTTTATAGTTATCTACATGTAATTATAAGTCTTAGAATGAAATGGCCACAATAATTATCTGATATTGTTGTTAATTCAACTAGGTAAGTACCAAGTGAAAGATATGATTACATATATATTGCGCCTCTTATCGATGAGTTGTTGGTGTTATGGAATGCTTTCACTATGTTTGACATCTCCTGACCAATTAGACAAAGATAATTTCAATTCCATGCAATGCTTGTGTGGACAATTCATGATGCTCCAGGGTTGACACATTTCTATGGTATGTTATGGTGAATTGTAGTTGTACCGGATAATTCAAATTCTAAAAATATACATATTTAATCCAATTTTATCATTATCTTGTAGGTCTTCAAAAAAAGGAAAAATTTGCATGTCCAATGTGTGGTCCAAAGATGAAATCCCATCATTCCAAAATTTTAAGAAAATAGGTGTTTGATGAGTATAGGCAGTTCCTCTCTAGAAATCATAAGTATCAAAGTGCAGAAAGTCATCTTTTCAATGGGAAAGAAGAGACTACATCAAAGCCCTGAAGAATGACACCTCACCTATGGCAGTTGGAATATAATAGAATTCAAGGTAATATCATTCACGTAATGGTCGATATTTGAAAATTATATATTTTGATTGTATTTTTTTTTCTAATTATGTAGTTGATGATCTTGAAGGTCATGAAGGCATCACCAAATAGCTTACAAATGGGCTAAAATGTTATCCCAGAGAATTTAGTAGGCTACCCTACTATGATCATCTACAAATTGTGCATTTGTTTGATACTATGCATATTGGAAACAATGTAATAGAAAGGCTGTGGAAAATATTGGATGAAAGACATGACAAAGAAAAACTTGGCAAAATTTGTAGTGACATTCATCATTCCAATCATGCAATGAAAAATATCATTGAATCAAATAGCAATGGAGACCGGATCAATGCAAGTGCTCTTCCTTGGTTATTAACAAAGAAAAAAGTAATGTCATAAAACAAGTGATCCGAAAAATTTGATTTCCTACAGGATTTGCTGCAGATATAAGCAATTTCATATCAAAGAAAAATGATTTTGGGTCAGGGATGAAAATACATTATTGACATACCTTCATCAAGGTAAGTCATATTCTTTTGTATTTACAATATATTTATGTAATTGTATTCAATTTTCATTGTATGAAATGATCAGTTGATAATTGTTGTAGTATTTACTACCCCTATCTCTCCCAGAGAACTCTGACAATAATATCAAACAAGTGATATATGATCTTGGAAAATACATGAGGTAAGCAATGGTATTTGTTCAATATATCAAACAAGTAATATATTGTAAAGTCTCGTATTTATATATTTATGCCTTGAATCCCTTGTAGGTGGTTGTCATCTAAAGAAATTCATAAAAAAGATATAAAATATTGGAAGAAAATAATTTGTCGATTAATGTGTGAAATGCAAAAGTGTTTACCTCCAGCTTTTTTCAATGCACAAGAACACTACCTCATACACCAAGTTGAGAAGATTGAATTGTGTGGACCTGTACATGCTAGGTCAATGTGGATGGTTAAGAGACACTTAAAAAATTTTAAGGGTTTGGTACGAAAAAAAGAACGTCCCGAGGGTTTTATGGTTGAGGGATATATGGTATACCAGATGATGGTGTGCATTACTCAATATATTCCTAATCTTGTAGCAAAGACCCATATAGATTGCATTTGGGATCTCAACTCAATTAAAAAATTTGAAGGGGAGTACTTGGTGGGCAACGGT
This sequence comes from Chamaecyparis obtusa, assembly GCA_027943335.1. NCBI lineage: Eukaryota > Viridiplantae > Streptophyta > Pinopsida > Cupressales > Cupressaceae > Chamaecyparis > Chamaecyparis obtusa. Next base: position 158,487 of record BSBK01011408.1, read on the forward strand.
AGATTTAGGAAACTGAAAGGTAATAAATTATGAGATGTTATTGTAGTAAATTAATTCTTAATCTTCAAAATAAATCTGTTGTAAGTCATCTATTTACTTTTGTATAGCTGCTAAAGAGTGGGATGCAATATATTTGTTTATTGCAAACAATCAATATTGGATGATGGCATGGATTGAATGATGTCAACATGATGGTTATAGATTAACATGGGAATCCATGTCTTCATTGGTTATACAAGCTCATCACAATGAAGATCTCAATGTTACACAAAAGGAAATAGATTTAGCATATGGTTTAAGAGATCACTAGGTACTTATAAATTTGTTAATTAATCAATCGCATGTTTTTCAACTTGTGATGCAATAATTTATACATGTTTGACATCATTGTAGGTGAAACACCATAAGGCTATATTTTGCAATAGTTATAAATTTTGCATCAAAAAGTTGGATGACACAAAGAGAACTTGTGATTCTGGGATAAGTGCAGTGTTCCAAGTGACTAATATTTCATCTAGAAATGACTTACATCCTCGAGAGTCACAAAATTGATACTATGGTATTTTGGTTGATATACTTGACTGCAACTTCAATTCTTTCAAATTAGTTATTTATGTTGTGAAATGGTATAGACTACGACTCAATAAAAATGATCCTGATAGAACTATTATTGAACATGACAATAGATTTTCAATAATTAATACAAGGTTGTTTGAGCCAGTTGGAGAAGAGCCCTATGTTTTTCCAAGCCAATATGAGTAGGTATTTTATTCGGAGGTTCCACATAAACCAGTTTGGTCATTTATTGTTAGACATGATCCAAGAGGAAGATCGATAAAGTATAATGTGATGGAAGAAGATACCGAGGAAGATGAAGAAGTGGAAGATGATGTAGAACCAGATCATGATCGAGAGCTAGTCAAAGAAGAATATGAAGAAGAAGATGATGATGATGCTACTACTGATGACAATGATGCTACTACTGATGCTGCTACTAATGAGGATGATGCTACTACTTATGATGATGATGATGATGATGATGATGACAATAGTGGTGGTGATGATGTCATCGATGATGATGATCTTGATGATAAGATGGATGAAGAAGAATATCAATGACATGAATGAAATGTACAATTATGCCAGATGTTTGGCATGTTCTAATGATTTTTTTATATGTACTACTCTTATTCACCTTATTTTATATGTCCTACTTATATATCTTTGATCTTTTGTTAAGAGAAATTTCATTCCAAAAGAGTGTATTTAATCTTTATATGCTTAAACAACCTCACTAGTTAAGACTATTCTCATTTGTAGTGGGCATGACAAGAATCAAATCACTTGAAAGACACTAGTATTTAGGCATGCACAAATTAGTGACATGATTTAGCAAATTACCTTTCTTTACAATTGCATGGTTGTCTTTGGTTTGTCATTTTGTTTTGAGTGTCTAGTGATTTAAACCAAAGACTTCGACTTAGCTAAAAAATGTGCAAGTCTACATTAGTATGTTTCTTATTATTGTAATTATAATTTGTATGAATGAACAAAATAATGATAATGCAATATTTGTGATAATGGAATATTTGTCGAAATAGCATCGATGACTTTGGTCGATGTGCCTATGTGTCAATGTGGTGTTGGCCCATGCATGTTGAAGATGTCATGCAAAACAAGTAATCCTGGGCATCAATTTTGGGTTTTTCCAAATAGGAAAAAGGTCTGGATACATAATTATATTTTATGTTTAAAAATAAAGTGACAACTAATCATTTTATGAAGAACTGATGTACATTTGGTATTGTCAGTGAAATACTGGATGTCAATACTTTTAGTGGGTCGATCAAACCATAATTACATCTACCCCATCTACATCTATACTTGATGTAGGAAATGAGTGCAACTTGTGCAAGGCTCAAAAGGAAGCTAGTGCCGCCAAGATTGCTTCAATGGTGAAAGCAGAAATCATAATTTTGCGATGCCTTTTTTGTGTATTTTGTGCACTACTTTTTGGGGACCATATGCATAAATGTGGTTAACAAAGGGCTATTGTAGATAATGAATTTTTTTTAGAATTTCTAGTAGATACATATAAAGAACATGCACATAAACACGAAAAATGAGAAACATAAATGTAGATATCACAATAGTTGACTAACATAAATGTAGGCATCATAATCACAATTTTTTGGAGACACAACATAATTGAATGGTATACCCAAACGATGCAACACAACTATATATCACTCCTCTGGTTCCAAGTTTACACTGCGGTAAACAAAATTCATAGATAAAAAATAAATTTAGAGAGAGGAGGAGGGCAAGAATGACCAAAGAAATATAGATCCCTATATTATTTTGGTCATTATCGCTCTCCTCCTATGCTCTCTAAATTTATTCTTTATCTTTGGGTTTTGTTTACGCAGTGTAGACATGGAACTGGAGGAGTAGTTGCGTTGCATCATCTGAGTATACCACTCAATTATGTTATGTTTCCAAAAAATTGTGACCGTGATGCCTACATTTATGTTTCTCAGCTGTTGTGTCCCAGGACCCCTTATGACCCTTTACGACCCTTTATGATCCCTAAGAATATATCTTAGAGATCTTAAAATATCATAAAGGGTCATAAGAGGCTACTAGGAGGGGTTAGATGAGCTTCCACCTTCACGTGGTTGTCCCTGTTAAGTAGAGAATGTTAAAATATTTTCAAAACAAAGAGAATCTCAATAATTTAAGATCTCAATCCATGTACGAAAAATATATATCGATCCATCTCAATGGCTACCAAATCAACAAATCTCTGTCAAGAACCCAGTTGCAAAGAAATACCATAGGCCGCACTGTAAACCCATACATCAAATTTGGACCAAAGAAGTCAAGAAGTCACTCAAATCAAATTCGAATGCAATCAAGTTCGCATATATCCCATGAACACATTAGGAAGAATGCATCTCTGATCACCGCACTAGCTTCTTGTGCTGGAGTAGTCACTGTCACAAGTCTTGATTTGGTAGGATCCAATGCAAATCCAAGTCTCTAGACTCGACTCAATAATCCACAAGCTGCAACTGAATCTACTGCAAAGTTATCTCTGAATTGTGCTGGAGCAATCGCTGTCACAAGTCTTGATTCGGTAGGATCCATTCCAAATCCAAGTCTCTAGACTCAACTCAATAATCCCTGAGTCACTACTGAATTATGCTGGAGTAGTCACTATCACAAGTCTTGATTCGATAGGATTCATTCCAAATACAAGTCTCTAGACTCGAATCAATAATCCATGAGCCGCTACCAAATCTACTACAAAGTTATCTTTGACTGATCCATAACCAAATCAAAAGCAGGAACCAGATCTGCAAGAACACCATTCTGAATTGATACCAACTCGATCGACAAATATATATATATATATATATATATATATATATATATATATATATATATATATATATATATATATATATATATATATATATATATATATATATATATATATATATATATATATATATATATATATATATATTCATTGTCATCATAACTATGACGGCTTTAAAATAGCGACAATTTTTCATTGCAAACATTTGACATCCATCCATCGCATTAATAGCATCGATGTCAAAAAATAACCATAAACGATGGATATTTTTTGTAAATGTCCAATGCATGTTCGTCACATGTACAACATAGTTGTCATTACAAACCACAAATGATGAATATGAATTTTAAACTTTTGACGGATATTTGTTGCATTAAAAGCATTTTCATCAGTGAACATGTTACAAACGACGGCTACCTGTCGGAAGATTCTGACGGGTAGCTGTCATTTGTTATTTGTTGCGACGGGTAGGTGTCCCAATTGTGACAGCCATAAATAGGTTCGATGGTAGACTCGCTATGTTGGCACCCTCTTTTAGTGATGGCCAAGGTTGTCGTAATTACGACGCCTAACAGAACCGTCAATTTTTTCGACTACAAAACTGCGATGTCGAGTGGTGTCCCTTAATCAACAATTTACTATTTAAATTCAGACGTTTGGCTGGCAGAAAAAGGTCTTAAATGTACTAGTGAGAGAATAGATTGATAGAAATTTTGGAGAAGTTATATTTAATATATAACTATTTAAATAGTTGTTTTAAGGAGGCCAAAAAAAAATTATTAATTCAAATTTGATGGTTATATAGTTTTATCTTGTTATTTTAATTATAAAATACAATTAAATTTTTTAAGAGATTAAATTAAATAAGTTAAAATTATATTATATATTAACTAGTACTTCAATATAAGGAGGTTAAAGGGATATGCTAATAGGAAATGATAGGTATTTTTGTGAAAAGTAAAAAATTAAAGTTTTATATAAAAAATTAAATTTGGTTGGGTAATGTAATTTGGTAGTAAATATTATACAAAAGTTTTTTAATTAGTCCCTAAGAGTCCTATAACTATTAGAGTGGTAAAGTGTTTACTGATTAATTGAATCATATTGATTTAATTATTCAGTCACTTATTACCTCTTTCTACTTAAGCTAAACTTTGGGCATATAATAATTAATTACTTTATTAATTATTATTATGCAACCTAGGGTTTTACCTTTTTAGGTTTTCTGATCTCCTTTTATAAGGATTGATCTCATAACACTTTGTAACTTTTTCTGACATTTTCATTATTGATTGCAACTTTTGTTTTTGTACATCAAGGATTTCTCCTCTCTCGTGGATCCATACGTTCAGACCTCCATAGCTATTTGCTTCTCTCCCTTTCTCTGACAGGTGTTTGCGTGCAGGTGTTCTTGGGAGCTGTGGGTTGTTTTTATCAACTCCAACACTAACAATCAACCTTTGATGAGTGGTTTCAAATGACCATAGTGCCATCTTTGAGTATGTGTTGTAACATGTCAAAAGGTGTCCAAAGACTATATCATTTAAAATTATATGTCGTATGAATTTCATAGAATGAACAAATTGGATCAACTTTAAATTCTAATTATTTACATTTCAAAGTATTAAGACATACACACAATGAGTAAATTGGATCACATTTCAATTGCTAATATTTAAGTTTTGAAGTACAAATATATGCACACAATGAATAAATTGGATCATATATATGAAAATAAACATTAATTGTGTACATATGTACAAAAATGGCATAAATACCAACTTAAAAATAGAGTTACAAAAATGTGGCATGTTCCATGTCAAGGTCGATTTATACAATACATATGTCAAGTATATACATAAATGGTCCTTCAATGACCACGAATATAACTATATGTCTGTATCAATATATATTCAACTATGGTGGATCTTCAAAATTGAGCCTCCTCAATGCAGTACATGGCTACGCAACAACTCAAATTCCAAATCAAATATATTTTATTAATTAATAGACTAGAGTTCTAAAAATAACTAAATATTGAATTGTAATTTGTTTGTAATTGAATTGTTGATTACCTCATGTCTTTCTACTGTGTCATGCCCAAAAATTAGGGCAAAACACACATAACAATTTTTTTTAAAACACGAACAACTAGGTTGCATACAAGGGTACACAAGAACTTGGACATATATTAATTAAAATAAATAAGTGAATTAAAATTGTAATCCCCTTATGTTTAATTATATTTGAATTAAAGATATAAATACATAATTATTAATCCCACTTAGAGATTTTAAACAATTAATAATATTATAAATTTTATAATCAAATAAATATTAATAAGGATTAATTTCTTACCTAGGCCCCACCAAGGGTTTACAAGAATATTAATCCCCTTAATAACTTAGTATCCAAGAAAATTGTGCTAAGGCATTAAATTATTAAAATTAATTAAATCGTAAATAATAAATAATATATGTTCAATAATGTTAAAATATAAAAATATAAAATCTAATATCACAAATCTCAACAAATTAAATAAATAAATGAAAGGACCATAGCACTCATTATATATATGATTTTGAAATAAGAGTCTAAATAACATCATTGCCCAAAAATCAATTCAAATCCCCAATAATAGGGAATCTAGAGAATCTAAAAGACAGATGTAATTAGTTAAAAGAAATTTAAATTATTTAAGGATAAAGGAAAAGTCAACATAATAAAAGGCTCAATAACTTTTTTAGAATTAAATGAATTTTCAAAATAAAATTTAAAAATGATAATGGCCCATTGGCCAACCCTAACCCTAATTCGAAATTAGGATTTGGGCCAAAATAAAACATGGCCCAAAACCCTAATTTCATTGTTTTTGGGTTTGCAGGTTGGGCCAAAGGCTAAGAATATGGAAAATGTAGGCATGAGTATACACCCAAGTATACATGAATGTATATACACACTCAAGTGCATATATACTTCCAAATATACTTGAGTATATACAAAATAAGAGGTCTACTACAATGGGAAAAGTCCAGATCACATCATGCATCCTCTTCATAATCAGCAAGATAAAATGCTGTAATAATTTCTTTTATTTTCATATTTAAAAATCGTTGTATAGAATAAATCTTCATTATTACTCTTAGGTTTTGGGGCATTGATGTTTTCTAGTTAAACATATTTTCTTGAAAATATTTTTAAAATAAAAATTTTATTCACTAGGGTGAATAAACATGTTATAAATTACATTACTTTACTTGTATTTTTTATTTGTTTTTTTATTGATTTAATTTCATTATAAATAATATAACCTAAGGTAGGTTCTTTTATTAAAAAAAAGCTTCACTAAATAAAAAATTTATTTATTTTTTTACAAATTAAACCATAACAAAATATAATAATCTCTAAAATATTTTATAAAGAAAATAATTCATAGCAAAATTAAATAACACTATATTAAATAATAATACATTACTAAAAAGAAACTTATCCAAAAAAAAATATTATTAAAAGGAAAATCTAAAAAAATATATAATAAGCCATACAATCTTTACCTTTAAAAAGAAAATCTAAAAAAAATATAATAAACAATAAAATCTTTAACTTTTAAAAGAAAATCTAAAAAAGAAAATATAATAAACAATATAATATGTTGCTTTTACTTTTATATTGGGGTTTTCTTCAATAGTGAAATTTTTGTGGTAGTATTATGTTTATTAGATTTGTTTAATATAGAATATATTATTATTATATATATATATATATATATATATATATATATATATATATATATATATATATATAATAATAATAATAATTGAGCTATACTAGAGAATTTAATTATGAATAACCAAGTACTTTCCTATATACTTGATGAATATACATTCCTAGAAATAAACAATGTGAAATAAGATTTTCTTTTATAACTTAGAGATATAGAGAGTGCATTTCTTTAAAAGTAATATAGTGAGGACATTGCTTTAAATTTAATGTGCATCTTATAATATCTATTTAGGATAAATATATGGATGTATATGTAAGGGAAACATATATTTCTTTTTATTGAAAACCCATTGACACATAGAAGAGATTTCTCCTTTTTTTTGTAGTTCAAATATACTTACTATTTCTTGTAAAGTAATGAACATTAAAAGAGGATGTCACCTTTAAGAAAATAAAGAAGATCCTTATTATTTCCTATTGCATTTGGATAATAATAAAACAACAACTCTCTTTCTTTTTTCTTTTGCAAATTAAGAACACAAATAAGGATTTTCACACTAGAGAGAGATAAATTATTTTTCCTTCATTTCTTTCCAACTAGAAAACCCCAAACAACAACATAACATTTCTTTCATCTAACTTTAAATATCATCACTAACTCTTCTTTTCTAACATAAGGAAAGATAATACATTTCTCTGTTATTCATTTTAATGCAAGAGATTGAGGACAATAAATGACCTACTAACTATTACAAGCATTACATATACTAGGCATTTTACATAGCCTCTTTTAAAAACAGCTTTCACAAAAGACATCAAAGCAAAGAAAAACTCAAATAATTTGTAGAAGATCTATCCAAAGCCTCATTTAGCTCCATGAAAACTAGCAAGTCTTGCCTTTAAAAATCTGCAAAACAAATCAAACAGACCATGGAGGCTCACCTCCCAACCTAGGTCATTTCATGGCCACCCATGAGCTAGGGGAAATAAAGATGGATAGGGTTTTACATGCATTCAACCAATACATAAACAAACATAAACTAGCAACAACCATAAACAACAAATTCCCTTTCCCAAGGCTAGCACAACATGAGTCACCTTTGGACCCATAGTAGGGGTGAATGTGGAAGCTACTCAACTAGGAGAATGCCAAAGTACAAAAGAAAACCAGCCTTCAACAAGGCTCCAAATTCTGCATAATATGTCTTCACAAGGCCATAGAAACAACCATCCACCCTTCTCATACTCTTCACCATAACAACACCCTTATGACCCCCAAAAGTATACACAAGATGACACATGGATGCCCATACATCCATGCTTTATCCCCTTCCTCCCAGAGGAAGGACTCTACACTAGAAAAGTAGTCCCAACTTATGCCCTTCACCCATCAAGGCTCTCTTCCCTCCCAAGGGTGAGCTTGCCTTGCACAACCCCAAGAAAACAATGCACAAAAGAAAATACACATACAAGAAAAGACAAGAAGCCATGAACTTTTACATGAATAACTATCATTCACACAACATAGGAAAAGAAGAAAAAATGTACATAGCAATAAGAACCAGGGATTACAAGAATCCAACCTTGATCCAAGATAATGGCAAGAGGGTTGAGATGAGCTTTCCAACAAGTCTCCTCTTTTTCTATGCAACACTAAAATCTTCCAAGAACAAAACCAAAATTCTCACAAACTCTGAAGTCTCCAAAAATTGGAGAGTGGGCAATTAGCCAAAAAATTTCCCTCCATCTCCTTAAGAAGACAAACCCTAAACCTATCAAACCAAAAGAGGGAAATTCAAATTCAAATTTCAAATGAGGAGTGGGCTTAACATGCCTCTTCCAATTTTCGTCACTTTTCAAAAGAGCATCTTTTGGAAGGGCAAAAATAGTCAAAATGAATCAAAATGGTCAAAACTTGACCCCCAACATATGGCACCACTATGGGGTAGCCTATTTTTAATCTCCACTATCATAAATGGTCATTAAAAGCCACTCAAAAGACCACTCAAAGATTGAATCCGAAAATGAAAGAGATTCCCACTCATGGCCCCTAAAAATAGAGACCACTTACACACATTAAACACTTGGGCATGCCAACTCACATGACATGTGTCAATTGACACCACAAATAAATCACATTATACACAATACACATGGCATGCCAAGTAGACTAAATAATAAAGTAAAATAGCATAACTCAATAATCACATTCATCCACCACTTTACAAAACTTACACTTTACAATGAGGTTAATTTCTCCCCTTGGAGTTAACCTTGGCTTAACATGATTTTACAAATATCCATCTTTAATTTCACTCGAAAATTCCATGGTCTTACCTGCACACTTGACAAAATATTAGTAGCTCATGAAATGTCAAATATCATATATATATATATATGCAAATAGAATACATCTAAAAATCACATTCTTCACATCATAAATTTCTAACTGCATTTCATAATAATTCTCATCATTTTCAACATAGCATTTCTAAAGCATATAAAGTCAAGAATAAAATGATACATGTTAATTCACCTAACATAATAATCAAACTCAAGTACATCATATAGTTCAACCGCATCCACACTTTATCACAAGAAAATCACTCACTTCCAATAATACATTTCTTAATTTCAAATCAAGCTATTTCAAGAACATAAATATATCAATTAACCTAATTTATTAACCATGATTACCCCACCTAAACTCTTCTTGTATAAATATGAAATTATGACATAATTTTCTAAATTAAATAATTCATCAATACCATAAGTCAAGACCTAATAATCCAGCATGAAAATAAGTCTTGAATTATTTACAAGCTACATTTCAAATGATTCGCTCTTCTTGCATTATTATTCATCAAACCGTTATATGCAAAATCTCCCACTCAACATTAGGACCTAATAATCACTTTTCTATTAATACTTGTCTCAACTTAAAATAAATTCAAATAGTCCTTTATGTAAGCATTCATATCTAAATAGAAACATTTCAAGATTCAGTAGTGGTACACTCACATGTTCCCTATTACATTTCTTCTAGAGATTACATACACACGGGAACAATATTTAAATACATTAGAATATACACATATTGCACCCCTTTTATTATTTAACTACCCTATTCCAATACAATTTCTATAAAATATGCGGGTATGTGCAAGATCATGAGGGGCCAAAAAGTGGCAATGTCAGTTCAAAACTTTGACAATGTTGCTGACGACTTTTTTTTCACCCGAATTTGATAAAATGAAAAGGGTATCTTAAGGAGATTATCATCTTTCTATTGATATAATTGCTATCAAATTTTGAATTTAGTAAGTAATTATTAGTTATTTTCTAATTGAGCTACTTCTAAAGTGTTGATTTATATACTGATTGAAAAATGACTATAACTTTCAGACGGTATAACATTTTTGAAATCTAAAAAATGTGTCACATTCTATGCTTCTCCTACTATCAAGAAAAAACAAAAAAATTTGAATTTTGTAAAGTTTTGAATGAGTTAAAGTGGTCAGACACAGGAGTTTTTTTGTTCTAAAAATGTTGTAGCAATCATAATTAATTATTTTTTTGGAATAAAATTACAAAAAAATATGCGACACATCCAGACATGGGTCTATTACTTATATATAAAATATTATAATAAAATATTATCATTTGATTATGATTAAGGTGGTCAGACATACACCTACTTCTTATTTTTTTCTTAAAATTTTTGTACTGCTGCATTGAAATCTATACTTTTCACCAATCATACTAACTTTTTCTCAAAAAAGGCCTAGTAGTTTAGAAACTAAATTCAATTTTCTATAGATTCTATTCTTACAAATTTTTGAAATTAGGTTCATAGCTAGTTGAAATTTTCACGTCAAGTTGACTAACCCTGATTTGTTGATTTTTAATTGCCACTTAAGGGCATAGTTTGGCCCCTCATGATCTTGCACATACCCATGCACTTGATAGTATTATCACAAAGATCATTTGAATTCAATTAATCTTATTTTAAACATAGAGCATCCTAGGATTTGAGTGTATAAGTAACATGAAAAGAGTACATCACAATGGTAATCAAACCTCTATCCACCAGGACACAAATCATGATGAAACAACATAAATTTATAATTACTGAGTCTATTATGCAGAAAGATAATACCAAGGTAGAATCTCTTAAAACCCCTGACATGACTTCGAAAGATAAACTCTTGATAAACATAAGAAAAATTCGGCAAAGAGCATCTCATGATGCCATCGACCATTATGTGGGTAACAATCACTGCATCCATATGAATGACTCATCCCTACTCTAAGGGTCTCCAAAAATGTGATTCAAGACCATATCCTATGTCTCCTAGTTCAAGCAAAACATCGATACCCACTCCAAAATAATCCTCCTAGCGGATTCTCCCTCACATAGGACCAACATGACCTTACCCTTCGAGAATGACAATCAAAACCACAACATAAGGATATTCACGTAAAGAGGTAAATGAGGGAGGCATTACATACTGCTCTTGGGTTGTGTAGTAAAGCTGATAGACCCCTTCTTGGATGATAAGGACTCCTAACAAAATATAATGGTAGAGGATATGTGGGAAGTCATGAGGGGTCCATAGCAGGTAAAAAGAAATTAATACAAGAATGCAATCCAATAGGATTTGACAAGAGGGTTTCAACTAAGAAGACATACATACATGTCCCCTTTGATGTGTTGGACGCCCTCTTCAATGATTGGTATTCCTAATGAAGTCACGAAGGGGGTTGCAATAGGTAAAAGGCAATTAATACAAGTTAATAACCAAAGTTGTTGACAAAGACTAAAAAACTAAAAATACACGTACTTATATCTAAATGCATATGTTTAACATATATAGAACAAATGCATATCAGAGACTCATATTGTTCTCTTGTACTATTTCGTATCATCATTGATGAAGCATCTATGACCATTTCTTGTATGAAAAATGATAACAAATGTTATAGTCATAGAGGAAGGATTCAGAGCTTCTGAACAAACAAGAATGCAATCCAAGAGGAGTGGAGAAGAGGTTTTCAACTAAGAATAGGAGATTAAAGTGAAGATAAATTTTTTACCTCTTCCCTCTCCTGAACCTTTTTGACATAAGGTGTGTTCATCAATTATGCAAATCCCAATTTTTTCTATATATAAAACAAACAAAAAAGACTTTAAATCAATCTATAACATGTACATGTTTAATCATAATACATTTGAACAAATAAATTTAAATTGCGCTAAATTACCTTTTGGCATTTGGGTGTTTGTGAGGATTTCTTTTTCTATCTCAGTCTACTCGAAGACATCTTTCACACATGAGATATTTTAGAGTCATGTGGGGTAACCTAAGAGAAAAAAAAATTAACATAAGAGATATGATTGTATAATATTAAATATAAGTCAAAAAATCTTAATCTAAATGACTCGCACATGTTCAAGTAATATTGTAAATAAGAGATGTTTAAAATATAATACCGCAAATCTTTCTAGGACAAAATCAATGGCCAAATGCATGATATCATCAACTTGGGACATCTGAGTCCCTAATGAACCCTATAAAACACCAAACAAATATACATTAGAGAGTTACTAAATAATTACAAAAATTATTTTGAAATCAATGTATTATTCTATTTTTAACATATTAAATTTTTTACCTCTGGTGTTAAAGGTACATGTGGGCATGATGTAGTGCCAAGGTGGGAGAATCCCTAAACGAGATGCACAACCTCACAACTAAGAGTAACACAAGAAAGAAACAACACAAAAGTTGAGAGAGAATGAATGGTCGAATATATTCATTCAGAGAACAAACAACATACATGTCGAGTTGTTAGACCTTCTCGATTACAACCATGTACAATGAAAATAAACTCAATCCTAATTTTGATCTAGAAAAATCCAAGAACTAGGTTTCTCTAATCAAGTGGACCTCTCCTTACAAGATACATCGAGTTATTACATATAGGAAATGCTTCTAAAGGTCGACCAAGGGAAAACTACATTCCCTAAGAAGGAAACATGTACAAACAAATAGGTCTGACAAAAAATGAATGAAAGATCCATGAAAAGGAACAATAAGATGTGCGATCATAGGAAATGATTCATAAGAGATCCAAAAACCACACACTACAATCACAATAGTCAGAATCCAAAGATCAACGATCACACATCGAATTTCTAAATGGGTCCAAGCGAGAAATGAACATGTTATCCATGGATAGAAAATGGATCAAATACTGACCAACCATGAAAAATAGGAGGTGTGACCATAGGAAGATGATCCTAGATAGGTCTAGAATAATACTTTATGATCATACATTCTATCTTTAATAAATGACGATTGGCCAACATAATCTCTCCAACCAGTAAAGAAGAACACAGATTTAACAAAAAAAATATTTTTGGTTGATACAAGATTGCCATGAATCCAAGATGCTCTTGCATAAGGGAATGGAGTGGATCAAATACTATGTGGTGTACTTGGACCACCAGCAATGCATATTTTTCATATATCAGTTTAAATTGTTCTATAAATAAAAAAATATTTACACTACATATTTTCATATATCAGTTTAAATTGTTCTTTAAATAAAAAAATATTTACAAATTTCTAAGATTTAAGTGATTAATAAATAACATGTCATAAAAACAAATAAACACACCTACATCTTCTCTCCACCGAAAAACACCCTGGTCATTAGGTCATCGGTGAGGGCCACATTCTCTACAATGGAAGCATGACATCGTCTCCCACAATGTGTACATGAATGGGATGTGGAACCATCCTCATTTAAGCCAATATCTATCCCATATCATATATTCCAATAGATAACACACATATGATCAATGGGTTGCGCTAAGCCAAACTATGCATCTGATTATGAGCTAGGTGGCACATGTACTAATCTCTCCTCTAATCCAACTAACTATGTACCATGTTGAAAAATGACATGAGTGAATGATGTAGCCATGCGAAGAGTTTTTAACTCCATAGATTCCTTCAGGGCTACTGGGACCATGATCTGAATCATCAGTTTAGGAGCTAAAGAAATCCTATTCTGGGGGTCTACCACCCTCTAAGCCCCATGTCTATCCTTCACATAACCTCTCCCTCTACCCTTGAACTAGTGCATGTCAAAGTAATTCAAATTCAAGATGAGGATAAACTCACAATATAACTTTCTCAAGAAATATAAAGGCACCTCATAATTGTTATAAGGTGGTTGGTTAGTTGGAAAATCACAATATAAATTTATCAAGAAATATATAAGAAACCTCTTCAAATCATGCTCTAGGGTCAGATTAGTTTTAGGTTTAGAGAAAAAAGAACATATGTCATCTTTACTTATGGGTTTTCTTTTCACCTCATCATATGACAACCCATCAGCATAAAATGTCTGACATCCATCCCTATATGTGCCCCATTTCATAACCTATCTAGATACCCCCTTGACACTATTAGCCATAGATCTTGGGTTGTGACAAGGGATGATTAGTGCTCATGAGTAGGGATTAGTAGTGCTCATGTGTAGAGGACCTCAACCTATTCACTATCATAGAGATTTGAATAGTATTCTATAACAGGTGATTTATAAGCACCTCCTTTGTGGCTTCTACAAGTTCTACTAGAGGAGATGGAGGGTTTTGGGATGGTGGTTGTTGTTGATGAGTGACATTTTGAGGGTTTTCTTATGATGATTGTTCAAGAAGAGGTTGTTCTTATCTATTTTGTTGTTAGACATTGTTTTGAAAATTTGACATAAATTTAATAAAAAAAAAACTTAAATCAATTGAACAAACCATATTTCAATTCAATAACAAACAAAAGAAATAAAAAAATTAAATTCTTACCTCTTCGACAACGTGACATTATCACAAATTGGTGTAAACATTGAAAAAAATCCAAAATAGAGTGGAACATGATTGAGTTATCTCAAATTTTCCCTCAAACAAGCTACCACTATGTCATTGAGTTTGTTGGAAATGAGTTTGGCTATGGGAAAACGCAAAACTTAAAGTTCTTCAAAACCTTATCGGGTTTTGAAGAACTTAAAGTTACTTTTTTAGTTCTTCAAAACTTGATGGAGTTTTGAATAACTAAATGTTACTTTTCTAGCTCTTCAAAACCCAATCGGGTTTTGAAGAAATTTAGGCTTGGTTTTACCAAGCCGTAAATTGATTGAGTTATTTCAAATTTTAAATAACCTAAATGAGTTACAAATAATTTTGGGTTTTTTTGCATGTGGCCACTTTTCTGACCTACAAGTTCATGCATTCACCCAATCATCTCTCTGGCTATAGGAATAGATGATGGAAGTGTTGAGTATAGGTAGGGTCATTGTCTATGAGACTATGAAGGTGACATCAAGGCTTCGTCCTTTCTTTTAAAATATTTTAATAATTAATAAAATATTTAAAATTTGTATGCACACACACGCATGCATGTGCACGCACACACATACGTGCTCACACACACACACACACACACACACACACACAAAGAGAGTCATACAAGTTTTATAGGAGGTATGATGATGGTGTATGCTAAAATATAGTTATATGAGCATTGTTGAAAACAATTCAATGTTTTTGAAGGTTTTATAAATTGTTAAGGTTTCTTGTGTTAATAAATATTAAGAAAAAAATTAACAAAATAATTTAAAATTATAATAGTTGCATTGAAAGGCATTCTTACAATCACAATGCTATGGAAATATATGGTGCAAAAAATAATCCCTCAGAAATAAAATTCAAGATGTTTTCCAAACCTCGACATCCCTATTATAGAAAATCATCACTTGGAAAATTGGGTGTCCATGAAGTCATAGACTTTCATTCCTGAAACGATTGTCATCTCAAACAAAAAGAAGAATGGTGAAATTTTAACCCACTAGGCCAAAGAAGCATGTAGTCTGTTTTATATTAATGGAGATTGTTGAATAATGAAACTAATTGAAATTTGTATCTTAATTAGCCTTGCACATATACTTGATGGAATGAATTTTAATTCATCAAATCAATTGGGATTCATCTCTTTTGAATTCATAAAATAGGTGTCATCTTTGTTTCACTCAAATAGTGGTAGTTTGGATAATCATATAAGAAAAAAGGAAAAATATCTATTGTTGTTATACATAGATTGTCTAAATATTTTAAGAGAAATATTTTAAATGGCACAAAAGAAAAATTACATATTGTTTCACATCACACATATCTTCTCCACAATATATCTTACTAAATTTTAAATCTCAATGTTTCCACCGATTTATGCATAGCTTATTATTAATGACATACCTATTTATATATAATTAATTATTAATAAATAGCATAAATTTAACTTATTTTATTTAGTTTTCTTAAAATATAACTGCATTTTACAATGAAAATAAATTAAATATAATTATATGATCATCAAATTTAAGAATTTGAGAATTTTGTCTACTTTTAAAATTTATTAAACTAATTATAAAATAATTTAACTATCTCATTCTCAAATAGATATATATATATATATATATATATATATATATATATATATATATATATATATATATATATATATATATATATATATATATATATATATATATATATATATATATATATATATATATATATATATATATATGATATCAAATCAATCTAAGTTGGCATCTATGGAAAATGTAGCTTCTCATGCTAGAAAAATTGAAGCTCAATGCAAAAGAATTTTTTTTCATTAAATCTATGTTTTTATAAGGCTATTGTAATTATTTGGATATGTCAATATATGACTCTAATGTAAACATTGTTAAAAGGTTTTAGGTCTTATCTAATGGGTTACAATGGGAGGGTTTCTTCTTAATTCTTCTTTTGAACCAGGAATTATGTAATGTTTTGATTTTATAATTAATAACAAATTTCAACTTTAGTCTATTATCTTTAAAAAATAAATAAATTAAAAATCAAAAAATTTATTAAATTAGGCTCTTGGTGTACTGGTGAATTTGAAAGGCTCTTAATGAGCCCATGAGGGATCAAGTCTTCTTGAGGACAACACTCCAACATCTAGAAAGAATGAGTTTAAGATTGTGCCCATCTAAATTTGAGAATGAATTGGTATAATATATAACTAACATATTATTTAACAATGTTTTGATGTTGGTGGCTTTAAATTTTAAGATGTGTTGAATAGATTAATTTTCATTTTGAGAATTCTAATTTCTAGGAGAAAGTTGTTTTCATAGCATTTTCAATTATTGAATGTCAAAAAATCTTGTTTAAAAATTATTACAATTTAACCTTTCTATAGAAAAGATTATATATATATATATATATATATATATATATATATATATATATATATATATATATATATATATATATATATATATATATATATATATATATATCAATCTCTCTCTCTCTCTCTCTCTCTCTCTCTCTCTCTCTCTCTCTCTCTAGATATAGATATAGATATAGATATATATATATATATATATATATATATATATATATATATATATATATATATATATATATATATATATATATATATATATATATATATATGACTTTCTTTATACGATCCATTAAAAAATGTTTATTTTGGTTGTAGGCAAGTCATTAGAGATTTGATCATTGGAACTTCATAGATTTTGTGCATGATGAGGAGCTTCTAGTTTCTTTCAAACAAGGAGATTTTGATTATGTTGAAGGACTTGTGATAAAAAATGATAAAAATGGTTAGACTTCGATCTAAGACTACATTTAATTCTAGTCTAGTTCTCTTATTTAATTATTTTCCACCTTGAATAACAAAATTAATGTTTTATTTATTTTCCTAAGCACTCACACCTCATCTTATCCTTATACCTTGTTAACTTATGTACATTTTAGATCCCACCCTTCATAAAATTTAGCATTTCTCAATCAAATTAAATAAATTTAATTAATTTACTTAATTTTTTTACTTTAAATAAACAAAAATTAATATTTTATTTATTTTCTGTATGCATTTATACCTCACTTTATCCTGCATAGATCATACCCAACTATATAAAAGATCTTTATTCCTAACTATTGATTTTGCCTCTTAATCCCTACTATTGATCAAATATAGATGACGTGTATAAAAAAACACGGTCATTCCCAACCGTTCATTTTGCCTCTTAATCCCTACTATCGATCAAATATAGATGACGTGTATAAAAAAACACAGTCATTCCCAACCGTTCATTTTGCCTCTTAATCGCTACCATTGATCAAATGTAAATGAAGTGTATAAATAAGACTTTCATCTCCCTCATCTTCTATCTAGCACTTTTGAACACGTATGACAAAATCAGAAGCATCTATCAAGCATTCCCAACCAAAAATATTCAAGTAAGTCTCAAATAACAATAGAATCTCTAAAGATTTATTTATTTTACTATTGTTTATCATTTAATTTAGCCATATATCTTAGATTCCATTTGATATTGTAAATTGTTTCTCTGAATCTTGTTTTACCATTATTTTGATTCACTGTTCACATCATTAAAAAGCTGCAGACCAACCACAAATTAGAGATCCATTTACTTAAAAATCATCTCCATAGTACAAGCTACTTGTGAAGACCACAAATCCCAATATAAAACTGCCCCAAGCTGATAAACAAAAACGACCCCATGGCTTTCCCTTCTCCTGCCCGGAGAGGGCAACGCCATTACCAGAGTAGGTCACAGGATCGAAACAGCTCCACAGAAACCCATTTTCAGCGTGACAGACACAGCAGGCATCACCATGAAAGCCCAATAGTGAGGTCATGTCCATTATTACTGTACAGAGATTTCCTCAACCGCCTCAATGATGAAATATTGCCAGAGGAAGCACACGGCATGTACAAACCCTACCTGTGCGAGCTCAAAAGGCGCCTTTTCGCAGCCCATAAAGATAACCAGAGGTTAAAAGATATGTACCATCCTTCCCACTTAGAGGCCGCCATTAACAAACGCAATGAATATGCAAATACAGTGGCAAAACACTTCTTCAAAGATCTCCAAAATGGTACTTTGCTGCTCTTGAACATGTAACCCACCTGAAAATGCTGTGAGACATTTGAAGGACTTGAACCAGGCGCGCTGCCTCATTGCCAAAGTTGATGCAGAGAAGAATATTCATGAAAATCTTCTGCTTTCCTCTGCGCAAGATGGGTTCTTTGCCCAGTTTGTCCCTGTAAAAAACCCAGATCAGAGCATTAGGATTCTTGGTGGGATTGAGCTTCTGAATGTGGTGATTACATATTTGTGGGATGTTCATGGAATCCATTACTATGGTATGGCTGAACTAGGCAAGGATTTAATCACTGGAAACGAAAAGAATTTGCCAGATTCTGAAATTGAACAGAGGTTGGATTCTGTGTGGCAGAAGAGGTTGCAGGCCAGGGATCCCTTGCATGTCCCTCTGTGTAAAGAAAAGCTGGAATGTTTGGTTAACAGAAATTTGTGTGCCCACTTACCGTAGTGGAAAAAGAGAGAGAAGATGGGCATATTAAAACCAGGTATGTTTGTAAAAAGAATTCTTGTGGCAAACGCTGTAAAGCATTTCATATTCATGGTAAAACCAAGCCTAGCATGATTTTGAAAATTATAGAATCTGCTGGTTATGGAAAATTTCATTTTTTTAATGTGGCCATTAAATTATCCACCATCTTGGTGCATATAAAAATCATTTATGTGACATTGAGATGGAATCATGTGTATTAAGTGGATGTGTTATAACATCACCATCAAATAGAGTTGTCCAAGAATTTGAAAGAGTTTCAAATCCGGCTACATTAGAGACAATGGGTATGATGGAAATTTCAAATATACATAACATTATAACTGATTTTGAAGTTGCGATGAATAATGGCATTAGTGGTTACTATTTCTAGGTTGTCACTGAGCATGATCACAAGATGAAGGTGAGTCATGGTGCAGTTGTAGATTTGAGATCACTTCAAAATGAAAAATATTATGAATTTAAATATCTATAATGGTACATGAGAGTTTAGAGCTTCACAATTACATGACAGAGACTAGGGATAATTATGAAATTCATAATAGCAGTGATAAAAAAAAAAGATTGTAATAATGATGAAATATTGTTTTATTTTCATAAGTTTTCTTTGAAATATTTTATGTGGATATGGAAAGGGATTTGAGAAATAAATCAGGTATGCAACTTGATAAGGATGGGTATCATGACATCGACAATGAGGTTTTGTATGAATTCTTTTGGTCCTCTAACCACTATGATTCCCATTAGGTGAAACATGAATGTAAGATTGATAGTGAGAAGTTTTACATTAAATATGAATATAACAAATATGTGTTACTTCATGATGACTATTTTTAGTTTATACACAACTATGAAATATGGATCAACAAGAAGCATGCTGACAATGGTAAGAAGTCTTAGTGGCAATCATATATTTGCCAAAGATGTTTTTAGATGTGTCATAATGTTACAAGATGAGAATCAAATATTTGATTGCGGAAAGAGTTGGTTTTGACTCTTGGGGACTTAGATCCACCAAACAAAAGAATGATTCAATCTTGAAAGTAGAACAATTAGCTATTTGAAGAACCAAATAAGAGAGGAACATGGTTTTCTCCACCAAAGAACTAGATTCTTGCTATGCCTAGAAGGGACATACATCCCCAAATAGAGCCACTCTTGGAACACTAATTTCTTTTCAAAAATTAGGGTTTCTTAAATAAGAAAACAATAAAAGAAACCCTAAAAAATATCCTTTTGAATCCCAAGTTTGACAAGTGAACTTACATTGAAATCAGGTTCGACTCTTATAAATGAGCATGTGTGTCCAGCTTTCATCCCCGTAGTAAAATTTGATACATTTATAAAGTGGCAAGTTATCAAATTTTAGGGTGTGCAACAAATTTGCAATCTAAATATCATAACTTTTCAAGTAGCTATTTTCAAAACTAAATGTTTTGATACCTATTGTTTTTATTGCCAACCCAACTGTTCCTTTCAATTTTTTACATGACCATGTATCCCTTTACCCATTTCCATAACCCAATAATTTGTTTTATATTTCTTGAAGCCCAATCTATTTCCAATTTATTTATATTATTGACTACAAACTAAAAAATCTACCGAAGTAGCTTTCTATTGAAATTGATATTTCACAACTAGATGACTTTCAAGACAAACCAATTGATCCCCAATGTTTTCTATATCAAAATGAACAATTGTGCAAATTTTTAGATTCCTAGCAATCCATTTGACAGTATTTCAAAATTCAAACGATACATAAATTTTTCAGTTTTGCAAAATAAAAAGTTCACAAGATCGTGAAAGGTCGACTTTGATAATTAATTTCTCGTCACTTGTTGATTGTCAGAAAAAACTACTTTGTGAACCTTTACATACTACTTCCACTACACGCTTGCAAGTTTTCATGGTTGTCAAACATAATTTGATATGTTTTCAAACCTCATACTTTTCACACTTTCAACAACTTAAAGAACAATGTTTGATCAAAATAGCCCTGGAGGCCAACTTTGATAAGTAACACCTCACACCTCTAGATGAATTTATCATATTCATTTTTTTGGTATGCTCTCGGGATAAATGTCTACATGCTTGTCAGTTTTGATGATCTTGGAAGGAAGTCTAACTAGTTTTTGAGACTGATTCTGAATAGAATTTTTGGTTTGGAAGTTTAAAATGTACTATTTGATGATAGATAGTATCATTTTTTCAATCAGAACACATTCTAGATCACTCTCAATACCAATTCGGAGAGAACAGCCAATTGTTCAAAATAGTTTTTTAGTTGAACCCACATTCGGACCTGACATACATCATTAATGTGATGCCAAATTTTATATTGTCTAAAATCTTTCGATTTAAATAATAATATAGACAGGTGAAGGTCACTCGTGTTTTAATTTCGCAACGTATCAAATGAGAAATAATGAGAAATAATTTAGTGGATAAAAGGAAAAAGGGGCTAAGTTTTAGCCATACACTTCACACATAAAATTAGAAGTCAATAGATTACTAGAGGAATCAATGTATGTTACTTCATCAATGAATATTGGTGGACCCCATTCCCTTGTCTTCACATAGCACATTCTAATGTTTATAATAGTTATCATTCTATAGTTCTAATGCACATTTTATAGTTTATAATACTTATTAGGCAATTATCATTATACATATTACACATTATCTTTCAATTGTTCCTTAGGACCTAAATTTGTAAAACTATTAAAATTATAAATTTATAGTGAAAATGTTTGATTAGTGTATCTTAAGAAACTTAAATGTGATTGAATAGTAGATTTACTATTGTATTGAAGATTTATGTTTTCTAATTTACATTATTGTTGGTGTAAAAAATGTATATTATCTAATTAGTTAATTTTGAAGTCACACTCACCTAAGCTTAATCAATCTTACTCCAACAATGTATTTTTTTATGTCTCATGTGATGCAATTAAGGCACATGCCATAAACTAGTTTAATTTTAGGATTTCATTCCTATCTCATTAACAATGCGTTATTTTTGTATATTATATTTTTAATCATTCAAACCTAATAAATTTTTAGCTTTCATGAAAAATCAATTTCTTGCTTCTTGTGTAAAAAGGTGTTTTGATTCTCCCTCACCTTAGACTGCCATAGAGTTAAATCAACAATTCTCACAATTATAATTGTTTAAAAAATAAGATCTTAATTCGTGGAAAACATAATTCCTTCAGTATATTAATAAGAACAAAAAAAATTCAAGATAAATGCAATATAATAAATCATAATATGTCAATATTGTACAATGCACCATTATGAATAATAAAAATAAGTCACTAGATAAAAAATACAATCATTCATTAAACTATTATATTAAGACTATTCTTAAACATCACATAATATAACAATAATTATTTTTTTCAAATATAATAAGAATATACACATGAACAAAACCATTTACTATTTAACAGTTAAAAAACACAAATAAAATACTTTTTTCAATTATAATAAAAGTTTACACATGAACAAAATACTAAATTACCATTCACTATTTAATGGTTAGAAAACACAAGATTAGCGGTGAAGAATTATTCTTTTATTCCAATGACATGTTGACCAATTATTCCAATTATAACAGAAACAATGGCGCCATGATTCCCTGGTTTATAAATTGTTTCTGTTTTAAGTTCTTAACCAGCTAAAATTCACCAAAATTTGTTGAGCCTGCGCATAAATTCATCATAATTCACTACCACAATCTTCTATGCATTGAAGTTGTCTCCATCTCAAATCAGGGAAGAAGCTTATCCTCCAGAAATCAGCGAAGAAATTGTTTCCACAAGGAATATCTATCAACAGCCACTGCACAGTACGAGAAATAATTTCCACAAGGAAAAACTATCCACCATTAATTAACAGTACATGGTGCAAAGGGATCATTCATATAATTCTCCAAGTAAATTTCCTCCCTTGCCTGTACCCTGTAACCTTCCACAATCCCACTGTGTTCATCATGGATATGAGTTATGATATCCCCAAATGATTTACAGCATTTGCCACAAGAATTCTCCTTACAAACATACCTAATTTTAATATGCCCATCTTCTCTCTCTTTTTCCACTATGGTAAAGTGGGCACACAGATTTCTGTTTACCAAACATTCCAGCTTATATTTCCCCAGACAGACATTCAAAGGATCCCCGGCCTGCACCCTCCCCTGCCACACAGAATCCAACCTCTGTTCAACTTCACCAGCTGCCAGATTTTTTTCCTTTCTACTGATTAAATCCTTACCTAGTTCAGCCATCCCATAGTAATTTATGGCATGAACATCCCACAAATATGTAATCACCACACTTAAAAGTTCAATCCCACCAAGAGTTGTAATGCTTTGATCTGAATTTTTTACATTGACAAACTGGGCAAAAGACCCATCTTGCTGGGAGGAAAGCAAGAGATTTTGTTTAATACCCTTTTCTGCATCAACCTTGGCAATAAGACAGCGCGCCTGGTTCAAGTCCTTCAAATATCTCGCAGCATTTCCAGGTGGGTTCAAAGTAAAGAGCATCAAAGTACCATTTTGGAGATCTTTAAAGAATTCTCGTGCCACTTCATTTGCATATTCATTCCGCTTGTTAATGGCGATCTCTATGTGGGAAGGATGGTACATATGTTTTAACCTGAGGTCATCTTTATGTGCACCAAAAAAGCCCTTTTTGAGCTGGTGCAGGTAGGGTTTGTACCTGCGGTATGCTTCGTCTGGTAGTATGTTATCATCGAGGCCATTGATATAATGTTTATGAAGTAACAATGGAGATGACCTTACTATTGGGCTTTCACTCCTCCTCTCCAAAGGATAATTTCTCATATACCTTGAAGGCCTCGAAAGGTATTCATGGCGGTGCCTGCTGTGTCTATCATGGCTTTTACCGCGCCTCATATGGGATTCTCCGAAACTGTGTCGGATTGGGATTCTATCCCGTGACCTTTCAGTTGAAGATGATGTGGATCTGTGCCTGCGATGGTAATGGCGGTGCCGTTTTTGGGGAGGAGAATGAGAATGAGAAGATCGGTGCTTGCTATGGTAATCTCGTGAAGGTCTTGAAGTGTACTCATGGCGATCCCTGCTGTGTCTGTCACGGCTTCTGCTACGCCTCAAATGGGTTTCTCTGGAGCGGTGTCGTAGTGGGATTCGATCCCGTGACCTTTCAGTTGAAGACGATTGGAATCTGTGCCTGCGATGGTAATGGCGGTGCCGTTTCCATGGATGAGAATCTGAATGGGAATGGGAATGGGAATGGGAATGGTAATGTCGCGGAGCAGGAAGAGGAGAAGGAGAAGGAGAATGATAATACTGTGGAGATGAAGGAGATGAAGGAGAGGGAGAATGGTAATGGCGTCTTTTTTGTGAAGAAGGGGAAGTCATGTTATTTTTGGTTGGCAGTATAGGGTAGATTTTTTATTGGAAATCTTTGATCTTCACTCTCTATGGATGTGAAATCTGAATAAAACTAATAGAAAAACAATTTAATGGAAGGTCTAAGCTTACAATCAAATGATAAATAATAACATCAACATAAAGACTTTAAGAGGCTTACTTGAATGCTTTGGATGCTAGTTCTTGATTGAGAGTGCTTGATGGTAAATGAGGGGGTGAAGGTCTCATTTATACACATCACATAAATTTGATTAATGGTAGAGATTAAGAGGCAAAATCAATGGTTGAGAAATTTTGAGAGATGGTAAAGATTAAGAGGCAAAATCAATGAGTAAGAAATTTTGGGAGAAGGTATGACCCATGATGGATTGATAAGGTGGAGGAATAAGTTGAGTTGTAAATGCATAGAAAAAATAAATAAATAAATAATAATTTTATTTGTTCCATATGAAAAATTAAATAAATTTATTGAATTTAATTAATTTGAGGGTGAAATGTTAAATTATATGGATGGATCTAAGATGGACATGAATTGATAAAGCATATGGATAAGAGGGGTAAGTGCACAAAAAATAAATAAAATATTAATTTTAAATATTAAAGATAGGAAATCAATTACATATTAAAATTATTTAATTAATATTAGGATTAATTCTAAAATTAATTAATTAAATAATTAAATAATTTAAAAAATTATTCAATCTTGAGAGGAAAATTACCTTACTTAAAAACATAATCTTTTCTCCACCAAATTTTAAAACAGAAAATTATTCAAATAATCATGATTAAACAACTTTTTTTGTTATAACATACTTTGCAACAACATCAAAATTGTTTCCTCTTTCAAATGAGAACTCATATCTTGAATAATATTTGCATCAACTATAAATTCCTACTCTTGTCAAACCTTAGTCCTGCACATAGAAAATGAAATAAAATATTGATTTATTTATTTCAAATAAAAATTAAATAAATCAAATTTATTTGATTCAATAGGAAATTTTTCAATTTTGTTTTTATTATTTGCTACAACAAATATTTCTACATAATTAACAAGCCCTTCTTGTTTGAAAGTGTATCGTCTTAAAATGGGAGCACTTCCATGATAAGAACATTTAGCCCTTCGAGTAAGTGGTCTGGGGTCATGTCAAGTGCCTTGATTAGGTCTTTGCCTAGATCTGGCTATTTCCTCCATGTTCTGCTTCTCTCCCATGTTTTCAGCCTCTTTCTGACAACTTTCTTTGAGAAACTGAAGATTTTGACTTTTTGGGTCAATGACGACCTAATGGGTCAAGGTTGACCTCAACCCTGACCTAGGTCAAAGTTGACCTCGTCTCTAACCTAGGGTAGATTCAACCTCAACCCTAACCCCAGGTCCAATTTTCAAGTTCTGAGAGTTTTGGGATGTCAGGCTTCAGAAAGTTTTATTTCCCTACTTCTAGGTCGGCTGTTTTGGGTTTCGAAATGGTAAACTCTTAAATTGCATTTAATCTAGGTCCATTTCTAGGGGTTAAGGTTAATTGGGATTTAATTCTCTAATGTCGGTCTCTCTAGAAGTTTGTGCCCTAGATCACTATAAAAGGAAGCCTTCCTCTCTCATTTCAATCCATCTCTCATCCTCATAATCTCTCAAGCAAGCAAGAAGGAGAAGGAAAGCAAGAAAGAATTCATTCATCTTCAAGCATTCATCAAGGAGATCCATGGTTAGCTGTTGAATGATTCAATCTCTATGAAGCCCTCTTGTTGAAGATTTCTCCATCCACATTCATCCAAGCCTCTTCTTATTGTAAGATTCATTCAAGATTGGTGTTGAAGATCTAATGCCACTAATTTGAGACATCCTACATACATTCTTACATTCATTTGGAGCATCCATACTTGTGGATTCAAGGATTCAAATCCTCCATAAGGATTTCAACATAAGCAAGGTGAATAGTTTCATTTACTTTGTTTATACATATTGCAAATTCAATTACATTTCAAAATTGATTCCAAACTGGGGTTTGACCAAGGCAAACCCCCCATCCAAACAAAAAAAACTATTTTTCTTGCAGGTACAGGTATAGGATAGCGAATTGAAGTTCACATCTAGATACCCTTTTCGGAGAACTTTCGAGATTCGCAAAAAAATAAAATTTCAGAGCTGTTTCAGGTCAGGGACGACCTTCAGTAGGGGTAAGATTGTGCCCCACTATCTAGCTCAAAGTTGACCTAACCTCAAGAGGAAAATTTTTTTATGGGTTTTCTCTGTCTTGACATTTCCAGTCTGGAGCAGATTGCAGAATTCCCTAAAACTGTGCACATACATCAGAAATCAACATTTTCTAGGTTTACCCTATTTTGAGGTTAGTATTTTCCTTCTTCAAGAATATAGTTTCTATAGTGAATTATAAGATTTCCTCCTTTCTTCATATTCTCCATTGTTTGATTCATTTGTGCATTGATCATTTCTTTGTGATTAATCATTTTGGATCTCTCTTTTTGGGAATTTGGATTAGGAATAGATCTTATACTTTCACCCATTTCTCACATAGATACAACAATATAAATGTAATATGGGAAAAGATATCCCCTACATCTTTATCCACCATTACATTTTGGTGAACCCGAGATAGACAACTCTTTCTTTTTGGTGTTAGATTCTCCTTTGCATTATCTTGTGTGTTCACCACCATTACATTTTGGTGAACCCGATAAGTTTACCCACTTTTATTTTGTGGAATTAGATGCCCTATTGTGTTTATGGTGTTAGATTTACCTTTATATCTTTTTGGTGTTACATTTTCCTTTTATGTTGAATCTTGCATGCTCCTTTCTATTTTAAAATATAAAAAAATTGCAAAATCTCTTTAAAATACAAAAATATTCATTTATTTATGCTTTGTGTGTTATTAGTTTAGTTCATTTGTGTTGTATTGGTATATGAGCTTTACTACCATTAGTCCTACTTATAACATTCTGGTTAGAAGAAGTCGTAGACTCATGGGTGCCTTTGATCCTGAATCTTCCTCTCATTTCCTTAGGATCCTGGATGACAATTTGATTATTCATGATTCCAATCCTATTATGGAAAGAAACTCTTCTCACTCATCTCATGATGAGGATGATGCTTTAAGAGTTCCTCCTGAACAAGTCCAAAAACTTTTAACTGAACTTGATAAAATCGGTAATTGGCTTATTCAAGAAAACCATAATCAAGATTCCAATCAAGCTATAGAGGCTCTTAAGAAAGTTCTTTGTGATAGTGATCAAAGTGTTAATCTCTTGCATGGTATTACTCATCTTGTGCATTCAAATTTTAAACCTTTAGCTCAAGAAGCTCAAGGTTTAGGGTTGATTCCTCTGGTGACTAGTGTCAAAAATTATTCTGTTCCTTTATCTAGTATTCCAACCTATACTCCTTTGGTGATTGTGATGGTTCCCTCCGTTTCTATTCCAATGTTCCTCCCATGATCCTTCCTACATAAAGAACCTTCTTATCATAATGTTCCTTTTACTTATTCTAATCCTCTTCCAAATGTAGTTCCAAGTGTTCTTCCAATTGTGTCTTCCATTCCTGCAACTTCATACACTTTACCTAGTGTTTCTAATGTTGCTACTCTTATTTCCTCCAATGATTCAACAATCATCAGTTTGGCTCAAACTGTGTCATCCTTACAACAACAACTAGCATTCTTGACTCAAAACAAGTTTATAATTCCTACATGTGACAAGGGAAGTCCTTTGTTGCGAGACATCATTCGTACTCTTGTTCCTCAGCAAGTTGATATGCCTCATCTTGATAATTACAACAGAAAAGGAGACCATGTTCATCATGTTAAAACATTTCAAATCATGTGTATTGATTATGCTCATGACCATAGGATTTTAGCCAAGCTGTTTGGTAGAACATTTTGCAACAAGGCCTTACAATGGTATTTCCCCTTGCCTCCTTATTCTATTAACTCATTTCCACAACTTGTCAATGCTTTTATTCAACAATTTCAAAATAACATTAGTCCGCAAGTGTTTTTGACTGATTTGATGCATTGTAAACAAAGTGCTAAGGAAAATTTGACTAAATTTATTGGTAGATTTAAGTATTTACATGCTCAGATTTCCTATCATGTTCTTGATATTGATATTCAACGTATGTTTATTTCAAATTTGAAAAAGGATATTAGAGATAAGACTCTACTTACTGAATTTACCTCTTCTCAACAACTTTGTCCAGTGCTTTATCATTATCAATTACAAGTTAGTCAATTTGAGAGCAACACTCCAATGGCTCCTGTTCCAGTTGATAAAAGTGATGTTGCTCCTAATCGAAACAAATTTCAAAAATTTAACAACTATGTCAAGATAAACAAACAAGCGAATGCAGTTGCATCTCACAATGCCACTTCTGCATCCACTGCTTTTCAATTAAATCGTACGTTTACTCCTCTTTCTGAATCCTTACACTAGTACAAAAATAACAATATATGACTAAATAAACTACTAAAAATTGTAGATAAATGACTAATTTTGTTCATGTGACCATTAGTAGTATATTGCCGGTCATTTATCTTGTGACCAAATTTATGACTAAACTACTTTAATCATTGATATGGTCATTTATTTAGTCATTTATTTGGTCATTTATTTGGTTGTTTATTTGGTCATTTATTTGGTCATTTATTTGGTTGTTTATTTGGTCATTTATTTAGTCATTTATTTGATCATTTATTTGGTCCTTTATTTGACTGTTTATTTGGTCATTTATTTGGTCATTTATTTGGTCCTTAATTTAGTCATATTAAGGCACGATGAAATTGAACCATCATCCTCCTACTTGTAAAGTAGGTGCTCTTCCATTGAGCTAGTACCCTTTAAAGAATAATCATACCATGTATACGAGTACTTTCCATTAAACATGATTTTAAGTTTTTCCATCTATAGTTCAAGGGTAGCAAAGCCTAAGGGGAGGATGAATAGTGATACTTTAAATTCAATGGTGAAGTTATTCAATGTGTAATATAAGAATGAAGGGAATGATGCCATTGGAAAATACATTACATGTGGCTAGTTCCCATTATTATAATGACAAACATATATCTTTAGGGGAAACCAGCCACATTAAATAGAGATAAAGTATGTACCAATGATCATACCTTCTACATTTTCACTCATAATTAACCCATCAAAAGCTTTACTACTTTATAAGTCCACACTCCTGATAACCTACCAATCTATTGCACTTCTATCCAATAGCACATCAATCATAAAATTAGTATTATTAAAAAAATTCGATAAGCAAAAACCTCTTAGGTTTTGTAGTCAATTTACAAATATTTTCATACACACTGATGTCACCAAATTTTCAAAGTGGGATATGAAACAAAAATCCATTAGGAACCAAATCAATAGTGCCAAGTATAGTGAAAAAAATTATATGTGCAAAAAATTTATTGATCAGATATCAACTAAATCCTCTTTAGTTGAGACACAAATCAAATACATAGTTCAAAATTTTAAGATGGCTTCTTAAAAATATACCAATTCAGTATGAAGAACAACCTGCATGTGAGATTTGGTGACAACCCTACATCCAACTCTTATCAACTAGCTGATAACAAATAATAACAGTTGAGAAAGAAGAAAGAAAAATGCAAACTAAAATTAATCACTTAATGATCAGAGTGGTGAAAGAAAGTTGGGATTATTTTCCATACTAACATTCAAGTTAGAATAGTTTTATAGTTTGGAGGGGGTTGTGTAAAAATTCTATGACCATTGCTATTGATGCTATACCTAGAGCTGGTTATGCAAATTCTCTTCAAATAAATGGTGTTGGGTAAGTTGCTACCCCTGCTTCTTACTCTGCTGCCAAAGATGGTAGCTTACTGCTAAAGATGGTAGCTTAGATGTTGTTATTGGTACTGGATATGCTATTGGATCTGCTTATGTATATACTCTATAGGTAAATTGATAGTACTAGTGCTTCATCTACTGAATATGCTAATGGATATGCTTATACACATGGGCTTGGGTATTGATATTATATACGTCTATTCAGTGCTTGGTGGATAAACAATTGTGAGTGTTGCTTTAATAGAATCAACAACTGGTACGTATGTTGTTGGTCGATAAGCTATATGTTGTCGGTGCTGGATCAAGCACCGAATATGGTTAGTCAAAAGAATCTCCTACTTAGTTTACTGAATCTAATGAGTAAATTGTGTATGCCTTTGCCTCTGCTGCCTGCTATTTTTTAGTTTCTAGCTTAGATGTTTGCGCCCATGCTACTGAATACGCTATGTGGAGGGATGATGTGTTACAATGTACAGTTTGTATGGTGTGGGATGATGTATAGAAAGGCATGAATTGTTATGTATAAGGGATCAACACCAAACACAATGTATTTCTCTTGTATACTCTTGCTAGTTATATCAGCACCATTAGTGGAGAGCCATTCGAAGGTGCCAAATCTCCTTGTTGTCATCTTGTTTTTACTTGTTATCCAGGGTTGTGATCAATAAGATGTGATATTTACCAAAGGAAGCATAAATATATTATAATATGTAATATTTGGTCCATTTTGAGTTGTTAAAGGTGTCCGTGCAAAATTGTAGCAAGCTAGGAATTCAAACTCAAAAGTTGTCAAGCCAAAATACACTAAACGTTGTCAAAATTGAGAAATTTGGTCTTAGAAAGTGGTTGGATCAGTTAGGGAGCTGAAAGAGTCTTATGTAATTCATGTTTCGGTCAAATTCAAGATAGCGGTTGAGTTAGAGGGGATGATAGCAAGGTGTATTCAATAAAACCTCTAAACTGCCACCTTTTTCTGCAGAATTTGGGTAGATACTAGAGTGTTTTAACTTTTGGGTAATGGTTTGGATGCAATACTTTATGGAATGATGAAATAAGGGCTGATAAGGGAAGGAAATATCATGTAAGCCATTTCAAATGTATTTTTTTTAAAGATTCAATGAGTAATGTTGAAGGTTTTGTCTGATATTTCTAACTGTTCTCTATAACAACACATTTCTTTCTGATTCCAAGGCATATTTATCATTGTAATTGGATGGATATAATTCAAAAACATATTTGAGATCATAGAAAAATGATTTAACTTTGTTTCTAGCCTTATTTGAGCACTATCCATGAATTATAGGAGGATGAATGGATTTTCCAAAATCAGCCATATAACCCTCATTTCTCGGGGTTTGATGAGATCTTTTAGTTTCTCTTATTTCAACCATTAAAAAAGTTGTGATCTTTTGGTATTTGATAGAAAATTGAATTAAATTAAACATTTTTAATTTATCTCAGTCCAAATGGTTTTGTGTATGATGAGAAAATGGATGTCCTAGGCAGGTTGTACATTCATTTCTTTTGTTGCTTTTATGACAGCCATTACCAGTTTTGGAAGAAACGTTGTAACTTTTTTTTAAACTGTTGGATCGGGCTATAAATTGGGGAACACATCTATAACTAGGCCATATATAATCTAATTGAAGCGATTGGAGTTATTTTCAGTTTTGCAGAAGTTATTAATGATTGTTTGTTGCAGATTATAATGAAAATCAGAATGGAAATCAATATGTATGACAGTAGATTGGTTTGTTTGAATTGTTAATGACTCTCAAAGGGACTTTTAATGATTTTAAGTGATGAAGTAATGTTATATAACCCACCATTTGTGCTTGAGAAATCTATCTTCGTGATTTGATCATTCAAAGTTGGATTATGTTGGAGACAACCATAACTGTCATGCCAATGACAGTTAAGTTTATGGCATATTAATGTTTGTTTGATTGGCCCTTGATCAAGTGCTTACCAATACAGATGAAATAATTTTTTCATTGATTTAACAACCTTGTAAGCTGAGGATGTGGATCTCATAAGTGTTTGGTTGGATTTTTGTGAACTTTGATCAGATAGTTGAATGGAACAGTGACAGTTGTGACTATTTAGTATGTGAAATACTAATAAAATGCATATGCCCATGTGACTAGAACTCCTCATTCCCTTATTGTGTTAAAGGAAACTGTAATGGAGCCTCAAGCAATTGAGTAACTAAAATATAACACCTCAAGTAATTGAATGACTATAACTCCTCATTCCTTTAAGGTCATCATGGAGCCTCAAGTAATTAACTAAAATATCTATGAAGTTAAACAATGCAATGGGAAGTTTTCCAGTAAACTATAAAAGAAATTCAATAACCATTGGCAACAAACTCAAAAATTACAAAAACAAAATAAGCTTGCAATGACAAGCTAGAAAAAATAACTTACTCTTCCATAAAGTTTCTCCACTAGCCTATTCAAATTATTTTCCACACAATCCTTTAAAGCCTGTAGCAAGGACCCAGAAAATTCAGTAACACATAAGATTCATAAAAATGAAGACACAAGAATTTGTAGTTAATTATTTCTATACTCTAAACACATTGCTACATGTCTAAAATTCAAAGAAGCATTCAAATAAGTACTAAAACTTGGAACAAATAATTTAATGCCTATTGAAACTTACATCAGTAATCAAGGAACTCATATAATAATTAGATAATGCTTTGCTAACCAGCTAGTCTATGATACTTGCCACAAATATTTGGTTTTTTATATTGTTTCTAATCCCACTCATGCAGAATTTTCTCATTCAAGTAGCAATTTTGTTTCAGTATATTAGTTTTTCTATAAAGATCTTTGTGCATGGTGAAGACTCTTTAACAATTGCCATCTTTTTTTTCTTGATGGATACTCTACACAAGTCCTACAAACAAGGCTACTACTATGGGCAAAACATTTATAAATACTCACAAAACTTACAAGTACTCAAGAAATATGTTTTGCTTTCTTAAAATCTGTTAGGTTTTATAACTACTCATATAAGATTCTACATTTGCATTAGACTTCCATACAATAGAGAGGCTTGCATAATTTTGTATGATATTTGAACATGCCTAGACTCACACTCAGGATGCCAAGAAATCAATTAAGAAAGGGAACTAGATTGAAAATGTCCCTCAGAATATTACTACTAAGAGTTGAATTTAATAAGGGATTAAAGAGTGATAGTCAATATTTATGAGGACCAGTGATAGCATGAATGTTAAAACATGTTAAACTATTGGGAAATCATCACACAATAAGTGTTTAGAGAAGATTAACATCCAATCAATATTTTTTTGTATAACTATTAATAAGTGTGTTGGTTGTCACTAATTAACAACATATAAATTTTATATTCTTACCTTATTTCCTTTGAAATGGCCTTGAGGATTTTAAGTTCTACCATGTCCATAGGAGCAGAAAGTTGAATGAATCCACTTAACATATCATTGACACCAATGAAAATGAAATACAAACCACTGCCAAAGTCATCTACAAGAGGAAGCTTCAAATCCAAACAACCTACAAGAAAAATTATGCATATATGAATAGCAACAAATCTAAAATGCAAGAATCAAACTTTAGCTATCCGTGAATATTAAAACAAAGACTTCTACTTATTTTCTAAATCTTCTGATGAGTTTGAATCATTAGAGTTTATGGGCATGGAAAAGAATATTCTCAAAATTGTTGGATAAAAATTGTGGCATTATAAAGGTGGGTATAATTACAACATCCTACTCATTTAAAGATACTGAGGTGCTAGTTGGCTGCGCCCATTCTAACTACCACACTTTACTATAAACAATGTACCTGGTCAATAAGCACTTAATCTTGCAATAAAAAAATGAACATTACAGAAATGACATTTGCTAAACCATCTCAGTGCCATAGAAAATTCAATATAAGAATGGCAGAAAGTTGATAGACCAAAAAGATTCAAGACTTGTATCCTGAAACTTGTTTCCGGATTGGCAAGATTTGGGTTACAAAAAATGCTTACTAATAGACTATTCTTTAGTTTACAATTAGAAAATAGGGAAATGATGTATAAACACTAAAATCCATACTCTAAAGTCTAAAATTTAAGACCTTCTATTTCAAATGATTTTTTCTTCTACTCCAATGTTTGCGACCTTTATCTATCTTGGTACCAATATCCACACCAATGAGGAAGTTTCCATTAAGCTAGAAAATGTGAAGACCAAACACCCACAGATTTTATACAAAACTAAGGTTTTCAAGATTCTAATGGGAGGACCTGGAATTCCAAATATAAGATGGTTTGGTATTGAAGGAGACTATAATGTTCTTGTAATGGACTCATTGGGGCTGAGTCTTGAGGATCTCTTTAACTTTTGCAATAGGAAGTTTTCTCTTAAAACTATACTCATGATTGCAGAGAAGATTTTGAATAGGTTGAGTTTATGCATTCAAAGGGCTTTATTCACATGGACAATAAGCTTGAGAACTTTCTGATGGGTCTTGGGAAGAAATAAAGCCAGATATTATGATTGATTTTGGGCTAGCAAAGAAGTTTAAGGAACCAATCACTCATCATCATATTTCATACAGGGACAAAAAAAATTGACTAGGACCGCTCGATATGGAGTGTGATCCAAAATGTTGACATAAAAAAGAACACACAACAAAATTTAGATACTATAAGAAATTCATGTGGTAATTGTCTATGTTAATTTTAATTTCTACTGATATTTTAAAGTAGGACTTGGAATTGTGTTGCATTGTGTGTTTCTATGTTATTGAGAGTTTCATGGTGAGTAGTTTTTTTGAATAACAGTGCTTGTTTTGATCAGTTTCCTCATTGAATTTTCCTATGAGTACCTATTAATAGATATTTCTTTTGGAATTCTCTAGTTATCCTATTCTTTGAGTTCTATGACTATCAGATTACTTGGTTCTTCTATATCCTCATAAAATTACTGATATGAACTTG
Organism: Chamaecyparis obtusa; assembly: GCA_027943335.1. Lineage (NCBI taxonomy): Eukaryota > Viridiplantae > Streptophyta > Pinopsida > Cupressales > Cupressaceae > Chamaecyparis > Chamaecyparis obtusa. The sequence goes on from BSBK01011408.1 coordinate 194,373, forward strand.
GAATAGTTTGTGTTGTGAATAGTAATAAGCAGAATTAATGTAGTGCTAAAAAAAACTAAGCACAAGTTTTTGTTTATGCATAATCTTCCCTAGGATATTTGAAAGAGACTCAAATGCAGAAGGCTTTATGTTTCTCAAAGGATAACATGATACTCAATTACTGGAATCTTGTTCAAGTAGATAAAAAAAAGCTCTAGATTACTCAGAAGGTTAATTTTAATTTTTTATTTAGCTTTAGCCTAAGAGGATTTTTTACTTTTAGCTGGTGATATTTCCTTGGTGGTTGTACTACCAAGTCAATCAATTTTGATCAAGTATTTTCTAAATTCTCCTCCAGGTTTCAACATCTTGGGAAAAAGTAAGTCTGGATTCTAATAACACAGAATGATATTTCAAAGATGGTGGTTGAGACCTTGTGAAGAATCTTTTGAGTGATTTACCTGTCCACCTTCAGATAAAATATAGAGAAATCATGGATGAGATAAGTTTTTTTGTTTCTAATTCTGAAGTATTTTATGTTCCACGTTGTTTTGTTGGAGACTTTGTAGATCTGGTCTCTCTAGTGGGTGATTCAAATCTTCACCATGAGGTTGCAGTGCCTATATTTTTTCTTGCAATAGATACACCTAATATGTTTGATTCTGATGTCCTAACCAATAGCATTTACCAGAGATGGAACTTCTAATTCTTTGAGCTATTATTCAGCAGAAGTGCATGTTGTGTATCCTTGGAAGGTGTTTAATGAGTTAGATTTTGTACGGATGCTAAAAGAAATGTCTTTTGGTGATCCTCTTGATAGTTACAAAACTACTCAACAACTACCATGCCCATCAGATTCTCTTTTAGCATACTTTGGTACAACATTGCAAAATTCTAATTTTGCAATTTTTGTACATTTACATTATAAATAGATAATGGTAGTTGTTGAGCAGTTTTGTAACTATCAAGAAACATATTAAAAGAGGAATTGTATTGCATTGAAAAGGAGGAGGAATGAAGATGTAAAAAATTATTATAGCCTCTCACTGTCGGCAGTCTAAGGCCTTTAAAATGAAGGCACTATAAATCAAAGATGGCAAGTTTGATAATAGCTATTCAAGAATGATATTTTGTATTATATGTTTTTGGATTCTCTGTTTATTTGAAATTCCAAATCAAGTCAAGTTTTTGAAAGTTACAATTTGAGTTAGAAAGTTTGGTTATTAACAACTCCCTAGTAGTTGTAATCATCTAAAAATGGTCATCTAGACTATTAGCCCCTTTTGCTAAAATTATCAATTGTTTATTCTTGATCAAATCCTAGTTCTATCATTTATTCGATTATTTTCTATGGGCTAACCATTTTATCCTAAAGTCTTTATTTATTTAAAAGGAATTTTCTCCTCTTTTAATTAAATAAAAAGCCCCCCACTTTTCCTCTTATCCTAAGTTGCACAAATAAAGCATTATTCTTATTTTATAAAAAGGGAAAAAACACTTTTTGTCTCATATGGACACAAAAGTCAACTCTTATTTTCTCATTGGCTGACCTTTCGATCTTTAGATCTTCTGCGTAGTTGGCTGACCATTTGAGGCCTGATCTTTCAAATCTTCACTGGGGCATCTTCATTTCTTCATCTCCATCTCTCTCACCCTTCTAGTCTTTCATCCATTTTATCTCTCTCTCTAAGGCCTTGACTGGGGCATATCTTCACTACTTGATGGTTATTCTCTTATCTTTCATCTTCGATTATGATTTCTAGTGATTTCATCATGTTGCTCTTGCTTTTGCATTCCCTCTACTTGGTTTCACTTTCGATCCTGAGGGGGCAAACACATCATATCTTATCGGTTATTCTCCAGAGCATATGCTTGACCATTCCATTTGCTCTGATTGATCTATCTTTGCGCTTGACATGTTAGTTCTCGTCTCGAGTTCTGATACTGTCCATCTCTTTCCTAAGTGATCAGTACTATCGCTACCAGGCTGACCATGCAGGATTTGCTATTTCTTTGCACTTCATTCTTTGGAGTCAGACTGCTATCTATTGCTTTCTCGGCTAATCTATTATTTGATGTAATGTGTTCCTAAATCGATCACACATTACTCAAAGAGGGGTAAATGTAATCATCTAAAAATGGTCATCTAGACTATTAGCCCCTTTTGCTAAAATCATCAATTGCTTATTCTTGATCAAATCCTAGTTCTATCATTTATTCGATTATTTTCTATGGGCTAACCATTTTATCCTTAAGTCTTTATTTATTTAAAAAGAATTTCCTCCTCTTTTAATTAAATAAAAAGCCCCCCACTTTTCCTCTTATCCTAAGTTGCACAAATAAAGCATTATTCTTATTTTATAAAAAGGGAAAAAGCACTTTTTGTCTCATATGAACACAAAAGTAAACTCTTATTTTCTCATTGGAGGATACTTGTGCACATGGATTGCTCCTCTTTGATGCTCCACCATTGATTAAATCTTTTGTCTCTTAATCTCCATGGTCCATTCCTTCTCATTTATTATAAAAGGAGAGATCTCTTCTTCATTCTAGAACCCTAAATTTTTATGCTAATGTTATGCTGCAAGTTTTCTAGGTCACTTTGGAGCTTTTTGAAGATTTGGAGCATTCTTGGCTTTTGCATCTACATGTTATCATAGTTTCATTTCTAGTTTCATTTATCATGGCATTCATAGCTTCATACTTAGCTTAGTTTCCTTTATGCTTTAGATTAATTCATCTAGCTTAACTAGGAAGCTTTGTAATACTTCTTCTTTTATTTCCCTAGTTTTGCTTGCATATTCATCTTAATCTAGCTTGCATTGCATTTCATTTGATTCTTAAGGATATTGGCATTCTTGCCCTTGTCTTCATTTGAATCTCCCATTGCATGGTTTATTAGCAAGGTTATTGGCTTAATAGCTTCAGCTGAAAGCATTCTTAAACACCCTTGCACTCCATGCCTAGGGAGCTATGGATCGATTTTTGAGACCTCATTCTTGAGTGTTCTTGATTGTAATGATTCATAGAAGTGCACTATTTTATGTGTACATTTTTTGCACCCACCGCTTAACACTATTCTAGATCTTAACACTTTCAGACCTTACCCTATAGGCTCGACCTCTCTTGTCACCAGAGATGACATCCCTCACATAAATGCTATTGAACTAGTCACTTCATTTCATCTTGCAAAATCAAATCTCATAGCTTGGTCCACCCAAGATGAACATGCCATTGAACCTATTACTTTTTCCACCAGCGAACCAGCAACAAAAAGGACTGAATCAAAAATAAAGTATCTCAATCATCAAATCAAAAGAAAAGAGCAATGGTCCGATGGCAAAAACCACATTGTGGCGGTATCCGAACCTAAAAAAAGTAAAAATAAAGACCTGCTAAAAAATGATGATTATTCAATAAAAGATGAAAAGCTGATTCTTTACAAGAACATGGTGAACTTATCTGAAAATAAAGTTTCTAATGTCATGGTTACTTTGACATCCATTTTCCAATTTAAAAAGCATAAATTCCGCTTCTCATTCTTGGTGGAAGAATTATGCTATCTTGCTCATAGTCCTTACAATGCCATCATATTTTCCTATCTCCAAGATCATGTTATTCCTAAAAATCTAGCACATAGTATGAAGCGCCATCTCATCCATCATGCCTCACACCTTACCCTTGTCTCTGGTGACTTGTATAGGATGGGTTTAGACAGAACTCTCCTTAAGTGTCTAGAAATAGAGGAGTCAAACAAAGTGTTAGCTGAAGTCCATGATGGTATATGTGGATCACACTTTAATGACTTTGTGTTAGCTTGGAAATTACTTAGGGCCGACTACTATTAGTTAGGACCTTATCTTATCATTGTAGCAGTTGGGTCCGAAGTCTATCAGTTATCTATGCCAGAGGAAGAACTTACCAAGCTTATCAATGTTCTACATCTGAAAAAGTGCTATGTCTGACATTCTTGAGCTTTGTACATACCTTATTGATCCTAAGAAAATCTAAAAAAATGATATATTGTTAAAAATCTTTAAAATTGGAAAATGTCCTAAAAAAATGATCATCTTAGTGAAAACCTAGCAATAGGCGCTTTGATGTATCTCCAAAAAAATTATATATTTCAAAAATACCAAAAAATCAAAAAATGCAAAAATTCAAAAAAAAATAGAAAAAGTGCCTTGGTGAAAACTTGGAAACAGGCGCCTTGGTAGCAAAAATACAAAAAAATTGAAAAAATTCCTGAAAAAATCTATCAAGTGGTGAAAACTTGGAAATAGGTGCTGCTTGAGACCCTTGCACCTATGTCTATCAGTCTTGCATGGCGCTCCTCCGCTCCACTTTCTGCTTTGCCTCTCCTAGCCGAGTATTGACTCTTGTCTTAGTCTGGGGGGTATACATTGTTCTAGCTTATCTTGGGTCTCTTTGTGCATCTGGGTTTCTTAGGCACCTCACAAATGGTGTTTTTCAACACCACCCCAATTGTTTTTTTCAACACTTTCCTAGCGTCGAGTGTTTCTCAACACTTATTAGATATCCTATCCGTAGTCTCGAATGATGCAATACTTCTCACTAGCAGATGCAATACTCAAAGTTTGACTCTATGACCTACATACACGCACTTAAACCACTTGACTTGCTGAGACTTGTTGAACTTTCTTTCTTTGTGTGCTGTCTACGATGATTTCTTTGATGATTGTTCTATCCCTAAGAAGTTTTCGATGATGCATAGCTAGAAGACTGAGGGCATGCGAACATGTTTTATTTCCTTTTTCTGCTTATGGGTATATTTTGTTGGTCCTAACTATCATTAGCATTTATGCTTGTTACTCTTGATACTAGGATCTACAATGCATTATCCTTTATTATTTTTTGCAAGTGCATGCTTATAGTCATCTTGACTTTCCTTGTGTCTCGATGCGAGTATAATCTTGCTATATCAAACTTAGGTAATCTCACTACACTAGTCATCTTGACCTACATGTCTTTGATGCCTAGTTGGGATTTCCACATTTCTATCTGATATAGATCATATTTAGATTTACATAATTATGCTAGTGTGTATTGTATGATCTTGCGAGGCTACCAACAATGCTCGATGATGATTATTAGATGTCTATTAGCTTTGTGACCTTGCAAGTAAACCACTTTTCATAACAGCTTGCATTTTTAGGTTCATGTTAGTTAGTTTTGCATCTTGCATATGGAGAGAGCTCTCCTTTCATCTTTTGTGGACTTGTTGGTCAACTGCGCTCACCTTTCACTTCTTCCTGATCATGTCTTTCACTTCTTGTCTTTCATATCACATCATTTTTTCTTCATTTCAGGATCGAAACCGAAATCCGCATTCACCTTGATCGTCAAAATTGCATTTCACCCTCTTCTGCGTAGTTGGCTGACCATATGAGGCCTGATCTTTTGATCTTCATTGGGGCATCTTCATTTCTTCATCTCCATCTCTCTCACCCTTCTAGTCTTTCATCCATTTTATCTCTCTCTCTCTAAGGCCTTAACTGGGGCATATCTTCACTGCTTGATGGTTATTCTCTTATCTTTCATCTTTGATTATGATTTCTAGTGATTTGATCATGTTTCTCTTGCTTCTGCATTCCCTCTACTTGGTTTTTCTTTTGATCCCGAGGGGGTATGTTAGTCCATTTTCTAGTCAATGCAAAATCCTATGAAAATGGCCTCTTCCTTGCTAATTTTGAAGTTGTCCCACCCTGCTGCAAGCTTGTTTTAATGTACGAAGAAAATCCACAATGTTTCATGGTGTATGCTCTTAGCCCTGTGTTCTTCATGTTGTCACCTTTCTCCAGTTTAGATCGCATCTCCTAAATCACAAAACCCAAGGAGATATTCAAGTTTTAAGGTCTGCAGGGAATAATCTCAGAATTTGCCTAAGTGTCGAAAACCCACAATGTTTATGGCTTCCCATGATATTTTCAGTCTCCTTGCTACTTTTGGTCTGTATGAAAACCCTCGATGTTTTCGCATCCTTTGTTTACCTTTGTGTCAATGTCGAAAACCCTAGATGTTTTTGATCTTTCACTGAAAACCCTGTGTGTTTTCAACCTCACACCTTTTCCTCTTTATCAGTGTTTCCTATCTGCGCAGCTGCGATCTGTTGGTGGGCCCCATATTTTGGAGGAAAGCACTGTGAAAGTCTTTAAAACTACTAAAATCATAGTCCCACATTGATGCAAAAATAGGTCTTTCAATTATTTATAAGCAAGTCCGCTCATTGATAAGGTAAATTAAAATGGAGGCTGTGCCCATGTGAGCGCTCAACGCTGCCTCAATTTCTATGCTGGCGGGCCCGAACAAAACAAAATTTTGTAGAGTGGATGCAGGTGCTGACCGGACAAGAATGGACATGTGTCAGGAGGTCACATGATCGCAAGGGCCAACTTTATCCCTTGCGAACATGCGAAAGGCTGACATGTGGCAGCCCGATGAGGTGGCAAGGAGGCTGAGTTTTATGAAGGGTTTGTGATCGCAACTACGCGACTAAGTGGTTGCAGTCACATGATCGTAAGGGTGAGTAGGGTGTCTTGCGATCATGTGACAAGGTGACATGTGGTAGCTAGCGATGAGGTGGTGGATGAATCAGTGTTGAGGTGGCGCAGGTGGCGGTGACTGGTCAAAGATGGCCATGTGTCAAGTGGTCGCATGATCGCAATGGCCAACTTCAGCCCTTGTGAACATGCGACAGGCTGACACGTGTCAGTCTATTGAGGTGCGCGAGGAGGCTCTCGGTGGGCCCTTTGACTAGAGAAAATGTAGTGTGCGGTAATCTAAGGGTGGTCACATGATCTCATGGGCCATTTCTGGCCCATGCAATCATGCGACAAGGTGACACGTGTCACGCAGTCGTGAATTCACCGGATGAAACAGACGGTTAGTCAAACATTCCACGAATTGGAGGTAGCAGTTAGTCACGTGTTCGTGTAATGTCTGGCGGTTAAAGGCTAGAATTCCATGATTCAGAGATGACCGTGTTCGTGCATTCACCAATTGCTTGGCGGTTTAGGCAAAACATTCCAGTTTTGAGGTACCTTGTCGCATGATCTCATGGGCCATTTCTGGCCCATGCGATCATGCGACAAGGTGACACATGGCTGTTGGCGATGCGGTGGCAGTCAGATGGTGACAAATGGAAAACTGTTTAGGTGGACTTTTCTGAGCGAATAGGAATGCAACATGAGTCAAAGATGGTGATTGAGCACTCAGGTGGAGCTGAGGTGGCACAGGGTGGCAGACCGGCCAATCCGGGCCTGCCACATGGCATGTGGGTCCTAGTAGGGGCATTCAAAATAATATTTTAATCTTTTCTTCCGTGCATTTAGAATTCAAAAAATCAAAGTTATAAATGATAAAATTGTATAGTTCTGAATATATGATAAAATTCAAATATCAAAATGGCAGAGCATGGAAGATTGAAATTAATGGCTGGGGGCTTTGTTTTTCGCTCAAATACCAAGTATCATATACTGCCGGAAAGGTCTCGACACGAGGATTCCGATTCTGGAGTCAGATTTTGCACAGGTGGCCATTTGCTCATGACATTTGCAGTTGAACAAAATAGGGGCCGGGAAGATATTTTGAAAATATCTATTTTGTTCAATCCGATGATTCATAGTTTGTTTGAAGAGATGACAAGTGCTTTCCAGAGTTGATAGCAGGGTCCATTTCCAGTTTGAAGGTAGATGATTCATCCTATGAGTAGATGAGAGAAAGACAAGTGTCACTTTGTAATGATTTCAGAGTTTCTTCCTTCTCCTTCTTATTCTGCAATTCTTTGAGGGTAGAGAGTTTCCAATTTTGGAAGAACTCTGGTCTAGGTTCCAGATTCTGGGTAAACATCCATTGAATGGTTCCAGGTCTGTGGTGATTCCAGTAGGGGGTTCTCCAAGAAGAGGCTCCAAATAGAAGTTCAATTTTGGTTCATGATTGTCTAAGTGTAATGGTTTGTGTTCTTCATTTTTCTGTCATAGATTAAATGCAAGTATTTGTAAACTTGATTGCAAATCGAAATACATGTAAGGCATGTATGGTTTTCAGAGAATTGTCTTCATTGTATTAAGTTTTAATTTTAGTATGAATTCAGTGTTCAAGAGATATTGTGTTTGTCTTCTCCAAGGGAGAATGTATCTATTTGTATTTGGATATCCTTCAAGGAAGGATTGTAAAATCCTTAAATACAGATTGGAAATTAATCGGTGTTATGAATGTGTATGATTCTTCATATTGAGTGATGGAAATGTATTAATGTAAGGCATTAATGTAGGGATATTAATCAATGAAACATGGTTTGTAGTTTGGGTTTATATTTACTGGTTTTGACTCCATGCCCGGATTGAAGGCACTGATCTTTACTGTTAGAAGTCATTTGCCAAACTAGCATCAATTTAATCAATCAACTTTCTCTTTCTATTGATGAGTTTGAAAGATAGATTGAGCATGTGGGTAGGCTTCCCATAACAGAGATTCATCACAATTATGAATCCTATTGCAGGACATATTTATTCTATTTAATCCATTAGTGAATCTGCTTATTAGGTGTTTGTATTAGTTCATATCAGTTTGCATAAGCAAAGAAGTAAGGTACACCCACCTGGGTCTGTGGAGCTTGAAGTGAAGAAGGATTCCATCCTTGTCAATTAGCATTTCTCTTGCCAAGAAAAGAGCATCAAAAGGGAGAGATCAGGTTATGGTCTAGTTATTTACCCGTGCAAGAAAAATAGCCTTTTCAATTAGCCTTTTCCCTGTAAGAATCCAGAATTGGGAACCTGAGAGTCAAGCTTAATAGCTATATTGGTGATTCTACATGAAAAAGAGCTAACAAAATGGTGACTCTACTAGGGAAGTCATAAATGACAGCAAGTTGAAGATGTTCAATTCCTTGCTTTGCTGAATCATCCCAGGGTCTGGTCCAGTTTGGATATAGAGTCTATTCGTTTCATATTGTTATATGTCCTCTGAAAAGAGGTGGCAACTCTGAATCTCTATTTGATCAGTGTTTTGTAAAGAGATTGTAATGTATTTTTATCCTGACAAACAGTGCATCTTGTGAAGTGTTTTGTGTTTGCTGATAAAGACGGTTCAGATTTGAGATAGAAGGTTCTCAGCTGAATCCAGATTTGTCCTCTAAAAAGAGGTGGCGGCTCTACGAAGTTTTGGAAGGTGATTTGAAGGAAACTTTAAATCGGAATTTTACAAGCAGCAACACTTCTAGGTAATCCTTTGTCAAGTATAAAACAGTCCCTAAATAAGTGAATCAGTCACTAAGAAAAGGGAAATTTAATTTGAAAATTCTTGCCATATTTCTGGATAGAAGATTTAGTTTCTAAAGAATATCAGAAATATGTTGATGTTAAATGAAGTTGTGACTGCATAAGTTGTAGAAGAGAAAGGACACACTGTCAAGAAGTTATGTCATCTGAAACAACAAATTGTGTAAATCTAGATGTTATTCCTAGATCTTCTTTTCCTTTGTTTGGTTTTGAAGAAGATGAAAATAATCTTGTAATGATTAAGCATGAAATTCGAGCAAAGGAAATTGAGTTCCTGAAAATGGAAGTAGGGAGAAGGAAAGATGAATCAGTGTGTCTGTTTTATGAAAGGTTTGTAGCAGCATTCAATCAGCTTCAGGTTGATGATGTATTTCAAGAACTTTATTGTATTGATTTGTTTCTAGAACTATGTGTTCCTAAATCTATTCACTGGGATGCGAGAACAAAAGAGAAGTATATTGTGTGGGTAGAAGGATCTCAGTTTGAAAATGAATGTGAAAGTATTGTGGTCAAAGCTGAGAACAAGTGTGATCCTCAATCTGAAAAGGAAATTTATGAGGACAAATTTCTTTCTCCTATTGCATTCAAAAGTGAAGTATCTCAGTTTTTAGATGTACCTGATGAATGCAATGATGATACTAATGATGAATGTCAGTGATAGGGGTGAATCGGTTGATGGCGACTTTTATGACTCTGAAAAGGATAATGATTCTCAGTCCAGAAATGAATGTAGTTTAGAATATGATTACCCGAATGAAGATGGTGTAAGTAAATATAGTAATTCTCTCATTGATAAATGTGCTGATGTATTAGATTCAGATTTAAGTGATTTAGATTCAGATTTATCTTTTGCTGAGAGTATCCGTGATAGTGAGTCTGAATATGAGTATAATGATATCTCAAATCCTTTGTTTAATGAGAAGATTGATTGTGATCAGCCAACAATATGTACAAACTTCTATGATTCACATTTTCATTTGGTTTCTAACCTGCTGTTTGAAGAGTTTATTGAAGATCCAGTCCATGTTGAACCTGATACAGTACATTCATCTAATGATGAGTTTGGATATGAATGTGAATCTCGGGTCTCATCTCAGCCGGATGAGAAAGAGGTAATATGCGAGGAGCCGCCTGATTGTTTGATTTCTTTGCATGGGTGTGAATATGAGATTTTTTCTTTCGATTTGCAAGAGGATGCTGAAGATAATGGTAAATCTAAGGGTTGCAATCAGTAAGTTTGTGTGCTCCCATTTTGTGAAAATCAGTCTCGTATTAGTTTGTCAGACGTGGTGGATAGTATTTCTTTTTCTTTTGTGCAAATTAATGATATCAGTGAATGTGACCAGCACATTTATGAGAATGATCAATATATCTAGATTGAGTTTGATTCTCAGGCTTTGGATGGATATGAATATATGGATTATATGTTGCATAATGTGCTTGTGGAGAATATTCATGTTTTCAGCCATGCAGATGCAAGTGACATTTTCAGTTTATTTTCAAAGCATGGTGGAAAAGAGAATCATGTTTTTGATCGGGGTAAGTGAGCCTCAGTTGTTTTCCATCTATTAAAAGTTTTGTAAATACTTGTACAGTTGCTTTGCTTTGTGTAGTGTAGTTTCTTTCAATAGAGGACCCTCAGAACCAAATAATGGATTGGAGGGATAAGAAGAGAAGCTATTTTTTTGGGGGCTAGTCTACTCTTCCAGAAGATTCTGGTATTCTTGTACTGAACTTACATTCAACCATCCCCAGATAGAGCCACTGTTAGTCCATTTTCTAGTCAATGCAAAATCCTATGAAAATGGCCTCTTCCCTACTAATTTTGAAGTTGTCCCGCCCTACTACAAGCTTGTTTTAGTGTGTGAAGAAAATCCATAATGTTTCATGGTGTGTGCTCTTAGCCTTGTGTTCTTCATGTTGTCACCTTGCTCTAGTTCAGATCGCATCTCCTAAATCACAAAACCCAAGGAGATATTCAAGTTTTAAGGTCTACAGGGAATAATCTCAGAATTTGCCTAAGTGTCGAAAACCCACAATGTTTATGGCTTCCCATGATGTTTTCGGTCTCCCTGCTACTTTTGGTCTGCATGAAAACCCTCGATGTTTTTGCATCCTTTGTTTACCTTTGTGTCAATGTCGAAAACCCTAGATGTTTTCGATCTTTCACTGAAAACCCTATGTGTTTTCGACCTCGCACTTTTTCCTCTTTATCAACGTTTCCTATCTACGCAGCAGTGATCTATTGGTGGGCCCCATATTTTGGAGGAAAGCACTATGAAAGTCTTTAAAACTACTAAAATCATAGTCCCACATTGATGTGGAAATAGGTCTTTCAATTATTTATAAGCAAGTCTGCTCATTGATAAGGTAAATTGAAACGGAGGCTATACCCATGTGAGTGCTCAACACCACCTCAATTTCTATGCCAGCGGGCCCGAACAGAACAAAATTTTGTAGAGTGGATGCAGGTGCTGACCAGACAAGAATGGACATGTGTGAGGAGGTCGCATGATCGCAAGGGCCAACTTTAGCCCTTGCGAACATACGACAAGCTGACATGTGGCAGCTCGATGAGGTGGCGAGGAGGCTAAGTTTTATGAAGGGTTTGTGATCACAACTGCATGGCTAAGTGGTTGCGGTCGCATGATCACAAGGGTGAGTAGGGTGTCTTGAGATCATGCGACAAGGTGACATGTGGCAGCTAGCGATGAGGTGGTGAATGAGTCAGTGTTGAGGTGGCCCAGGTGGCGGTGACTGGTCAAAGATGGCCACGTGTCAAGTGGTCGCATGATCGCAAGGGCCAACTTCAACTCTTGCGAACATGCGACAGGCCGACACGTGTTAGTCTATTGAGGTGCGCGAGGAGGCTCTTGGTGGGCCCTTTGACTAGAGGAAATGTAGTGTGCGGTAATCTAAGGGTGGTCGCATGATCTCATGGGCCATTTCTTGCCCATGTGATCATGCGACAAGGTGACACGTGTCACGCAGTCATGAATTCGCCAGATGAAACAGATGGTTAGTCAAACATTCCATGAATTGGAGGTAGCAGTTAGTCATGTGTTCGCGTAATGTCTGGCGGTTAAAGGCTAGAATTCTATGATTCAAAGATGACCGTGTTTGCGCATTTGCCAATTTCTTGGTGGTTTAGGCAAAACATTCCAGTTTTGAGGTACCTTGTTGCATGATCTCATGGGACATTTCTGGCCCATGTGATCATGTGACAAGGCGACACATGGCAGTTGGCAATGTGGTGGCGGTCATATGGTGACAAATGGCAAGCCGTTTAGGTGGACTTTTCTAAGCGAATAGGAATGCAACATGAGTCAAAGATGGTGATTGAGCACTTAGGTGGAGCTGAGGTGGCATAGGGTGGCAGACCGGCCATTCCAGGCCTGCCACGTGGCATGTGGGTCCCAGTAGGGGCATTCAAAATAATATTTTATTCTTTTCTTCCATGCATTTAGAATTCAAAAAATCAAAGTTATAAATGATAAAATTGTATAGTTCTGAATATATGATAAAATTCAAATATCAAAATGGCAAAGCATGGAAGATTGAAATTAATGACTGGGGGCTTTGTTTTTTGCCCAAATACCAAGTGTCATATACTGCTGGAAAGGTCTCAACACAAGGATTCTGATTCTGGAGTCAAATTTTGCACAGGTGGCCATTTGCTTGTGATATTTGTAGTTGAACAAAATAGGGGGCCGGGAAGATATTTTGAAAATATCTATTTTGTTCAATCCGATGATTCACAATTTGTTTGAAGAGATGACAGGTGCTTTCCAGAGTTGATAGCAAGGTCCATTTCCAATTTGAAGGCAGATGATTCATCCTATGAGCAGATGAGAGAAAGACAAGTGTCACTTTGTAATGATAATGATTTGGGTTTAGTAAACCAGAGACAAGCCTTTGATAACATTGTCATCATTTTTCAAATAGACAATTTGTTTTTTTACATTTTATTTTAAAATGAATGAGGACATATTGAAAGATGCCAAGGTGTCTCTGCACCAGACATGTAGTTAATCTTGAAAAGGTCCATGGAGCATGGAGCTAATGTTCTGACAAGATTTTTTGCTCCCCTATATGTATCTACGATTTTCTTCTTCAAATGGGTCATCCTTAATGTAATTGGCCCTTAAGGGTTGATTTTTTAATTTGTTTGTGAATATTATTATTTGTTTGTCCACCAGATTATAGTTTCTATGAGACATTTCATCAAACAGTTCATGTATTTTCTATATTCTTCCACATTTTCCACACATGTCCATCAGGGCACTTCAAACTACAACATATGACAAAAATCCACTTTAAATTATATTTTTATGGAGATTCATTCCCTATTCCAAAGCTCCTATATTTCAACATGCACTAGGGGCCCGTTTGGTGCATGGAATACAGATTGCTGGATATAGTCAATTCTAGAATATGCTGCAATTCTGGAAGACACGTATCCTCAAAATGATATCCAGAATATGTATTGGAACCGTTTGGTTCACCTAGAAGATGACTGAAGATGACTGAGAAGATGTATTTTCTGTGTTTGAGTGCAACAATCTGGAATTGTCCTATGAGAGGACTACAGATGAAAGACTAAAGAATAGATCAGGGCATGCAAAGGTGCTCAGGGAAACCTGAATGGAGTAAGGTCAGCCGTCGATGAGATGTAGGAGTTGAGTTTGGAGTGCTCATGTCTTCACCACTGATTTGCCTGGTAATTATTTACAATCCTTTTCCTCCTCTTTCTAGGGTTTATTATTTCAATTGCAGCGACATGCTTAAAGATTCTAATTTTTTTTTCTTGCAGGACTGAGGAAGGAGGATTTGAAAATAGATTTGGTGGACAAGAGAACCCTATGCATAAGTGGGGAGAGGCACAAAAAAGAGGAAAAGATGGATCAGTGGCACCGTGTTGAGTGTTCCAGTGGGCAGTTTATGAGGCAATTCCATCTGCCAGAAAATGTGAATATCAATCGCATTTCAGCAAAGCTGGAGAATGGGGTTTTGACTATGAATGCTCCCAAAACATGTCCTGATGCTGCCAATGGTGATGATGTTAAAAGCATTGAAATTGGCAGTGCTTATATTAGAGTTACAGAGCATCGAAGACTTCTGGGGGAAACTTGTTGATGGTCTTCGACTGGTATAAACAGCAAGCGAACTAGATTACAAAAATTTTGGTGAATGAAAATGAACCACAAATTTTGGATGTCAAATATTATAAATAGCAAGCGGACCCGATGGGAAATTAAAAATGGGTATTTGAAAAGTGGAATTAGAATGAGAATTTCTAATTCCACCTTTTCAAATGGAAGATGAAATGCCTATTTTTTGGGCAAAATTGGAATTTGGTAATTCCAATTCCTGCTTCTTAAGATGGCCACAAACATAGAATAGAATATGCTAAAATTGCTGTTATGGAATATGGGCCCATATTCCATGTACCAAACGAGCCCTAGAAGTATGCTAGCAAATATAGTGGAATTTGGCTATTTATCACTTGGACAAAGCTATTAATGTTTCTAGCTTGTCCCAGGTTGTATTGGTTTGAGGGATTTTGAATATTTGCATCTCTTTAGGCATGTAGCTAGAAAGGATCTTACCTCATTGAGTGCACTCATGAGGTTGGTCCATAAAGTAATAAAATACTTTCCATTTGTGGTTTCAGCAGGGGGCTTTACCACTTCCTGTGTGTTTGTGTTCTTATTTCTTCCTTGACTCTTTAATTGTGATGCTTGTTTATAATAGATGTGTCATGTGGTGATCTTTGTTACTATTGATTACATGGATAACATGCACATAAAGTATATTGTGGGATTGAGCACATTATGGATAATAAATAGAGAAAAATGCAGTTATCTTTGAAGACAAGGATTAACTTATGCATATCATATGCGTGTTTTGGAGAGTTATAATACTCCTACCATTTATATAAAAGGATTGAACTAGTTGTTTTATCTGTGAGCTAAGGCATTGCAATAATCTCATCAATACTAATTGGAGCTTGACAACAATTTTAACCATGTCATTAATGAAACCAGTAGGCTCTTTCCAATTATTATAATTTGTTTTAACATGAATCTGTGGCTATACTTTGTCCCCTATAAAAAATAGCTCTGATGTCTTAAACAAAGATGTTTGTTAATGGCTAGTGATGCCCATCCTGAGATGCTTATTATTTTTCTTGTGGATTGGGATCTTTTGGGTCTTGAACATGTATCTTTTTTAAGACATCCAAGCTATAAGATATTTGAACTAGTGTATAAAGAAATCTAACAATGTAAGTGGTATATATTCATAGCTACAAAGTATTGTAGACAAAATGCAAAGAAACAGTTATAATTAGGTAAATTTGTATCACTAATTGTCAAAATTAGCATGCCTTGAAAGAAATTACATGCATGAAAAATTCACTTCTTCACACCTAAATACCTAATGTTGGATGGTCTATAACCTTTGTGGTATTTTGGGAAAATGATTGCCACATAATACACCTGGATACCTCTTGCATATCTACAAGGTTGGCATAAGGATTCAGTGTGCTAGAAAGAGTAAAATGATTTTGACTCATGCCATTCCACTTCACATACCTGAAAATAACTAGTGCCTCCTCATCCTCACCATTAGAGACACAACCTGTAATCATTATATTCGATGAGACAATTTCAGGCTCAATCTTAGCTTCATTGGCCAATTTAACTTATACTAAATGACATGAAATAATTCTCTCCTATGTAAATTTGCATTCCTTAATAGGGAAATTGGTATATCTAAGGCTTCAAATGGTGGAATTGTTCATTATTCCTTCATTCAAGCTGGGGAAGTTAGTAGGGATGTTGACCAAAAAAACAAGATCCTTTGGAAGACATTCTAGATTCTATAAAGGCTAAAGTGACAAGTCAGAAAGAGTTATACATAGGCAAGGTTGAGAGTGCTTCTTTGGAAACTGCTTTAAGCTACAACTTTGGTGGGAACAATAGTTGGGAAAGTCCAAGCAAAAACAAAATACATAATTCCATGTTGCCTAGTTCACAAGAAGGCTTCGAACAAAGAGATGATATGAACTCCAAAGAATTATTACATACCTTGACTCTTCCAGAAGTAGAGAAATATGAGGAAAACGAGAAAGGTGAAGAATCTAACAAACATGGTAAAGGGCTTGGAGAGAAACAATATCTTTGGGATGTTACAAAAGATGTCCATTCATTTATTCATTCTTTAGGAAAATCATCAAAACCATTTGTGACTCAATCTAGAGCTAGTGAGAGATTAAAATAACATTATAACTTTAAAGATTAAACAAAATGGGTGAACTATATGTGATAAATCTTAATCTTTGACTCAAATACAAAATTAGCGAACATATGTGGGATGTGTTTCTTTATAAATTCTAGAAGGTTAGCATCACTACTAAATAATATTAATTATGATGACAGTGTTCTTCATTACTGTATATCTCTGATTGGTTTCTAAGAAATAGTGATGAAAATTGGTACATTACATTTCAAATCATCTATTTGTCCAAAAATAAAGTACTAACTAAAACTATTCAGTACTAGTATGCAAACTATTTGACTAAATGCCAATGATATGAAAGATGGGAAGTTTTTAGGTTTGGTAATAAGTAGGGCTATTACCAAGTCTATGATAAGTCAATCTGGAGCTATAGTTTATCTGCAACTATAGTCGATCTCCTTTCACAAATCTGCAACTATAGTTGATCTGTAGCTTTGGCAGACATATTGTAGGGTCTCAAATAGAATTTGTCATGCAATATTTTTAACTGGAATTTTCAAGTATGAAATATTTTTTCCACAACAAAATAGTTTTAAGCCAATATTTTTTAGATTGAACTACAAATACATTATTTCTAGGGCAAACGATAGGGTTTCAAATAAAGTGGGAAGAGCACTTCATAAGAATAATGAGGATCTTGCTTCAAATTTTTTTAAAATAAAAATGTTATTGCTAGGGCATAAATACAAATCAAATCATTTTGATGGTATCACATAAAAAACTACCAATTTAATAGCTTAAGATTTTAAATCCAAAGCATTGGAACAAAGAACGAATACCTTCTTTTGTGATGATTTTTTGGGGCAGAAATTACAGGGGCAAACCCTTTGAGAGTGCACTCTAAAAAATAAATCACAGGGGTTATTTGTTGGAATCGAAATCAACAATGCAGCCAATAGGGCAACCATGAAACTAAACTACTGAGCACCACATATTTTTGAAGCCTCGCCTATTAGGAGATTTTCATACAAAATAAACCAAAATAAATTTAGGGTACGATAAATTTAAATAGCACAAATAAAAACTAATACCAATTTACATGCCAAACACTTCCCGCCATTCCTCTTTTTGTGGTTAATTAGAAAATGAATGTTGTTTTTTGTCTTAATTTTTAATTTAAGACAACTAAAATATTTTTAATTTAAGAATTAAAATAATTAAAATAGTAATTCAAGAATTTTAAGATGAAATATTAATTTTGTCTTAAATAATTGTCTTAAACTACTTTCTAATGTGGTTGTGGGACCACTATAACATGATATAATCTTCAAACCAACATGCTTACTTTGGAACAATCTTGTGAACTATATTAACTATCCTTCATTTTAGGCCCGCAATTAGTCCTACTCTGCAAATGAAGTATTCAAAATACAACTTGTCACAGTAAACTATAATTGAGAATTATTTTGATGGTATAAACTATTCCTTTTGATTCTTATAATATCTCTAAATGGTTTATCAATCAATTTTGAAATCACTTGAAAGCCAAATTTCTAGCATGAGATAGGTGTAGATGGATTTCTCATGCAATAAGCCTATTGGAAAACAAGCATTTCTGATGAAATGGAAATTCTAAGTTTTTGTTTTTTATTAAAGAAAATACATTTTAATGGGGCTTTGAAACCCTTACAGAATTAAAAGTTTAACATAGATATAGCTTTAAAAGTATACAACAACAAGATAACCATGGAAAAAAACAATAGTCACAGTCCACCAGCAGGCAACAAATAAAACCAGAAAATAGAACCACGGACAGAAACAAAAAATCAGGACAGACCCAAAGCCAGGAGAGAGGCTCAGGAAAATTCTCTGAGGATCTCCGCAACATGAATCTCAAGTTCAGATGCCTTATCCACCGCCTCCTTGAGGTCAGATAGATCTTTATCAGGTTCCTGGGTGTCCTTCATAGTGCTGGATCTGGTTCTCTTCCTCAGGCCATCCTCCAGAGACTTATCTTTGCCACTATTTGGAGACTCCTCCTTGTTACCCCTATGTTCCTCTATTTTACTAATCAACACCTTTATATTGTCGTTAAAAGATTTAATAATGCTGTAGCTTTGTTCAACAATTTTCTGCAAGGTTCCCTCCATGCTCTGAACTCTTTTCTTTACTTCATCTATTTTGTTTTCCATATCATTCTTCTCCTTAGTAATTCTGATCTTGCTACTGCTATCCTCCCTCTCCAGTCTTCCCACCTTGTATTTTAACTCCTGGATTTCATGATAGGTCCATTTGGTATTTCTATCGCTATCAATAACATCATTTCTAGCATTTTTTAGCACATCCATCTAAGGGTTTTCTTTCATGATGTCACTCAAAATAACTAGGGCATGGTCAATTAGGTCCTCCATTTGAATATTTCCCTCCTTATTCTCCTTAACCAAAGTTTTCATCATTTCCCTCTTTAGACCCATTCCGAGAAAAACATTATGAAAATTTCTCCAAACCACACGCTTCTCTTTGTCCGTGATCTTGCTAGTGTACTGGTAAGTCCCATAATCATCATAGTCCTACTTGTGATCATCCTCTCTCCCCTAACTATCCTCTTCTAAGTTATATGTTAGTCTATGATTATATTATTGTTACTTAAAAAATACAGCATACAATACAATAAGCAATTAGGAAAAGGTTGCATTTGTTTGTCTAATTAACACTACCTTGTAGGTTTGTTAGTTTACATGTCCTCATTGCATTCATTCTAGATGATATTATTGTACTATAAGTATTGATTATCATTCCCAAAAATTCCAAAATTCATAAGTAATCATTAACATTGTGCTTTCAAACTGAATGTGATATACAAATATCCTTTCTTGTTTCATGTTTCATCAATAAATAGAGTACATTGCAGAATTAAAAGAAAGGACTGAAGTATGGAATAGGGGTCCCATGCATTGCCTTCTGTATTGCTTTGTGTTAGCTAGTTGTCTGCTAGGTCTCTACATTTAGGTCTTCATGAGTCTGAGTCTCCATCTGCATCTAGGTCTTTAGGGTTTCATATCTGCATGAGAAAGGAAAATATGGTTAGATCCTGTTGGATCTAAGCAATACACAAGAAATAAATAACATACTATAGCAATCACGTTTTCAATATTTCATATCAATCTAGAAAATTAATAAATAAGGAAATGTACACTGACACTCACTGCAAGGTAGTGTTAAAGGGACTATTTTCTCACATGAAAACCTTTTACTACTAATGATCATTGTGGTGTATGTTGTCCTTTTTATTAACCAGGTGTCTGAATTAAAGGGACTTAATATGTTTCAAATTGAGAAACCTTTTTTAGATAATGTATTTCATAATGATGTTATTTTAGAGCTTAACAGATTATCTTGCAGATAACAGCTGACTGGTTTTCATATTCAGTCATTGTTAAAGATGCAAATCAAGCTGGTTTCCATGATAAGAGTACTATAGGAAATGCCAATGATTGCCAATTTTCCAGTTCAAGATACAAATGGTGCTGCATAAAATACTCGTACAAATATGTCCTTACTATTCCATGGTACATTTTCAAATCATAAACATATTTGTTGTTGAATACAAAAGAGTGCTTCAATATTAAGCCATAAAATCATAAATGTCTACAATTTTAATTTTTTGAGTGTCACGAACCCATGTTTGATTCCTCATTAGTTAACATTCTAATGTTTTTTGAATGTCACAAGGCCATGCTCCAACTTCATTAATAGTGAAAAAACATTTTCATCATGTTGTACTTATCATATTAAGTGTAGGTTTAGCATCAATGAGAATTGTATACAGTGGACAAAGCTATAGGATGCAAGCTAAACATAAAGTGGAAAAATATTGTATAAACTAGAATAGAGTATGTGCAGCCAATAGTGGAATATAATAAAGGAGAAAGCTACTTATCTAATGTGGAAATAATGATAGTTATGTGTTGAACATCTCTCAGTCATAATCACCTTCTAAGGTTTGTGAAGGTTATGAGTGGAAAATGTGATAGTTTTGTTTATAACTGATTATATCTTTAACATTTTTCACTCATAAACTTACAACTTTAGCAAGTCATTAGAGGTG
>BSBK01011408.1:220000-227768 GCA_027943335.1 Chamaecyparis obtusa
AATAACATTTCTACTGACTGGTGTTTTCCATGTAATGAGCCACATGATCAGTCTACATGTTCTAATGGAATTCTTAATCAAGCTCTCATGGTACAAAATTCAATGAATCATAGCAGAATGTGTCTATTGAAGAAGTCCAAAATCAACCAGACCAAAGTGCTACAGATACTGGATTCTTAAACTGGCAAGAGGAATAATTTTGTGGACTTAATGAAGATTCATCAATTGTAGCAAATACAAGAGCAAAAAAGAGAGCCCTTAAAGTAGATCAATCTACTGGGAATGTTACTTCTCCACCAGTTTCTTTTTTAAAGAATCCATCAGCTTCCACTAATAAAGATCAAACTCAAAGGAATGTTGATCAGAGTTATCCTAGATCATCACATATGGTACAATTTACTGTTCCATTCAATATTGTTGATACAATGAAAAAAAAACAAATGTTACTTTGTCTACATTGGAAACTCTTTCTATTCCAGGACAGATTGAGATTTTGAAAGAAGAATTGTCCCAAACTGGCAACTAATTCTCAGCAAATAGTACAACAATCACCAAGTGTGGTCCATGACTAATTCTGAGCCTCCTAAGTTTTAGGAAAAGCCATTAAAAGAAGACAAAAAGCCTACTAAAGTTCAGCAGCCAGTAATACCAGAATTCAAGAAGGCTGCAAATATTGAAAAAACAATAGTAACTACTGATAAGAAACTGTCAAGTGTACAAAAGACATCAGAAAAGGAAGGTAAGAAATCTACAAATGAAAAGCCTCCTCATTTTTATGTCTCCTTGATTATTGGAAATAAATTAGTTCATAATTGTATGGTTGATAGTGGTGCAACCAGTACTGTCATGCCCAAGAAAGTGGCAGATTTGCTAAACTTAAAATATGAGCCTCTAGAGAAAGGTGTGGTCCACCTGGATGAAACTTCTATTAAGACTTAGGAGTTATTAAAAATGCAAGTTTGGACCCTACATTCTTGCCCAAATTTTTCAATTCCACTGGACATATATGTTATTGATTTACTAGCATATTTTGCTATGTGTCTGTCTTGAGATTTCACAACCAAAATAGATGGCTATTTTTCATCAGACTAGTCACATTTGTACTTTAGAACTAGATATGGTACTAAGGTAACCATAAAATCAAAATCATTAGCCAAAAATCACATAGAGCCCTTATAATCCAAGTCCTATTAATGCAAGTTGTGTGATCATGGATCAAGATGAAATACCTAATTATTCAGTATATAATACTCAAACTGAAGCATATCTAGATATTTTTCTAGATGAATGGGCTATGAGGAATGAACAGAATGATGACATGTTTGATGCTGGTTTTGGAAACTACATGATTTTGGAATCTGATTCAGTAGTTTCCTAATTTGATTAAAGATTCTGAATTTGAATCTGATGTGTCTAACCAGCTTTGGGATTTGTATTTAGATGGGTCAAGGAATAAGGATGGAGTTGTGTAGGGGTTATGTTGGTATCACCTGATGGTGATAAGTTTTATGCTACTTTTAAGTTGTCCTTTCCTTGTTCTAACAATGTGGCTGAATATGAGATTTTGATCCAAGGATTAGAGTGAGCAAGATTGAGAGGTATTAAGTGTTTGAGAGCATTTGGCGATAGTGAGCTTATTGTTAAGCAGGTGAGAGGCATCAATAGTATTAAAAATGATTTTCTTAAGATGTATAAATCTAGAGTTTCTGATATTCTAGATGAATTTGATGCTTTCAACTTGATTTCAATTCCTAGAAGGTGAAATATACATGTTGATAGGTTGGCTGGTATTGGTTCCCATATAGCAATAACAGAAAATAAAGGATTGATTTCAGATTAGTCACACATTAAGATAATTATTAGGCCATCCATTTTGGATAATGACACTTACTGGCAAGTTTTCACTACTGGATGAACATATCCTAAGTTTTTTGACAAAAAATATATGGTTTTTCAACTTCAAGAGATAACAAAAAAATTCAACAGATGGAGGACCAGATTATTCAATTGAAAACCAATAAGCTACCAAAGGGATTAGTCCATCTTGGAATCAACTTTTAATTCTGATGATCAGTTTAGGAAGGGTAAAACCAGCTTGCTGAGTAAAGAGATCATTATGAAGAAGTAGAAATTTTCAGAGATAAGCGGTTGAAGGTTGGTAAAATAAATTCTCCTAAAGAAAAAGAATTGTTTATTAATCTTTTAGAGAGTATAATGATGTTTTTGCATGGGATTACTCCTATTTGAAGGGTTTTGATCCCCAATTAACCCAGCATACTATAGAATTGGAGCCTAGTGCTAAGGCTAATTAGACAAAAACAAAGACCTATAAACCCCAAATTAGAGCCATTAATGTTAAAAGAGATAAGAAAAATCCTAGATGGTGGTATTATATTTCCTATTAAGCACACATCTTGGGTTTCTAACTTAGTTCCAGTAAGGAAGAAGAACGGAGAGATAAGACTTTGTGTAGACTTTAGAGACCTTAATAGGGCATCTCTGAAAGATAGACACCCTCTTCTTATCATGGAACATATTTTATAATATGTTTTAGGTTCTGAGAGATTCTCACTCTTAGATGGATATTCTGATTATAACCAGATTTTAGTCAAAGAATCTAATCAGTTTTAAAACAGCTTTTACAACTAAATGGGGTACCATGGCTTACAGAAGAATGCCATTTGGGTTATCGAATGCTGGAGATACTTTTCAAAAAGCAATGGACATGGCTTTCAAGAATTTAATGTATAATTTTTTTCTAGTATACCTAGATGATGCGACAATTTATAGCAAGATTGCAAATCAACAACATTGATCATTTGAGATAGATATTGCAAAGATGTAGAGAATTTGGAATTTCTTTAAATCCTAAGAAATCCATGTTTGCAGTTCATGAGGGAAAACTCTTAGGATATTAGGTGTCTATGGAGGGAAACCACAATAGATCCTGAAAGAATTCATGCAATTCTTGAGCTTTCATTACCTAAACACAAGAAAGGATTGTAGAGTTTTATTGGGAGAATTAATTTTGTAAGGAGGTTTATCCCTGATATTGCAAACTTACTAAAACCATTGACCACAACACTTAAAAAGGATATTCCTTTCAGCTGGACTGATGAAGGAAAAAAGAATTTCGAATTGATAAAACAGGCTTTGTCTTCAGCCCCTACTCTTGTTAATCCTGATTTTACTAAAGATTTTATTTGTATGCCTATGGTGGTTTTGATACTATTTCAACTATGCTGGTTCAAAAGAATGATGAAAAATAAGAGTAGTCAGTTGCTTTTTTTAGCAAAGGTATGGATGACTATGAGAGAAGGTACACTTTTATTGAAAACATGTATTAGCTGTTATTAAAGCTTTGAAGAAGTTTAAGCATTAATTGCTAGAAATAAGGTGCACTTAATGGTTGTTCATCCTAGTATCAAAGATTTTTTGTTGAACAAGGATATTAATGAAAAGAGGGTTGGTTGGATAACAAGGGTTATGGAGTATGATGTACAGATTCACATAACTAAGTTGATTAGAGGTAAGGGCCTTTGTGCTCAAATGGAAGATGAGGAAGGACAGATTGAAGCTTCTAAAGAATCTGAAAATTTTCAAGGTGATATGGTATTATTCAATGATCCTATGACTTGGTTGTCTGATATGACCAAATTCTTGCAAACTGGACAGTGCCCAAATAATATTGATAAGGCAAAAAGGAGGTACTACAAGTTACAATCTATTCCCTATGTTCTTATTGATGGTGTTCTATATAGAAAAGACTATTCTAGAATGTTTCTTAAATGTATTGATTCACTAGATCAAGGCAGAATTTTATCTAAGTTTCATGATGGATCTTGTGGAGGAAATTTCAGTCCTAAAACTATAGCTTGGAAAATAGTAAGGGTGGGCTATTATTGGCTTGATTTATTTAAGGATGCTCATGTTTGGGCCAGAAAATGTAAAAAATGTGCACTTTTTGCAGGTAAACAAAGGCTGGTAGCACTGCCATTAAAACCAATTGTGGTTGATCAACCATTTGCTAAGTGGGGTATGGATTTGTTGGTCCTATCAACCCTAATTCTAGTGGAGGTCATAAATGGATTTTAACTGCTACTAATTATTTTACAAGATGGACTGAGTCTATTGCACTAAAGGAGGCTTTTGGACCTGTTGTGTTAAAGTTTTATGAAGATATTACAACCAGGTTTGGAGTTCATCAATCAATTATTTTTGACAATACTATGGCTTTCATTGGTTTAGTTATTACCAAAATGGGTTGTGAAGAATGAGATTTATTTAAAACACTTCTTCTAACTATTATCCACAAGGTAATGGTCTTGCAGAATCTACAAACAAAAATCTAATTAGAATTATCAAAAAGACTCTGCAGGAAAATAAGAGAGATTGGCATTCTAAATTAAAGGTAGCCTTATGGTTGGATAGGATAACACCTAAACAGGTAATTGGAAATTCCCCTTATGTCTTGGTTTATGGTAAAGAGGCCAGATTGCTAGTTTCTACTAAATTTCTAGCCTTGCAGCTGGCTGACCAGATGTTATTATTTGGAGAAGAATATACTCTCAAACTAAGGTATGCTGATTTGTTACAGCTTGAAGAGGAAAGGAGAAAAAGCATTCGATACAATGGAATTTAAGCAAGCACAAACTAAAAGATCTTTTGATAGGAAAGCTAAGTTCAGAGAATTTAAGGAAGGAGATTTAGTACTCAAGTGGGATGTCCTAAGAGTAGGCTAGGGCAGCATGATAAGTTCGATAATTTTTGGTCAGGCCCTTTTGTATAACATCCTATAAGGACAACAATGCTTTCCAGTTGTCCACAACTAAAGGAGAAGAATTGCAGATTCCAGTTAATGGAATACACCTCAAGCTTTTCTTAAGGGTTAGGTTTGTTTCAATTTTTCAAATTCAATAAGTGTTGTCCAAGCACTACATCCTTAGGATGCATTGATTCTAGTTTAGATGCATTTTCATTTCAATAAAGGTTGCATTCATGGTTTAGCTTCCTAAATTCTGTTGCCCTATGATAAGCCTACAAGTCATGTCTAGCAGGTAGACATCCATGAGAAATCACCAAAATTGTTACTTAAAAAATACAGCATACAATACAATAAGCATAAGTAGGGAAAGGTTGCATTTTTTTTGTCTAATTAATACTACCTTGTAGGTTTTGTTAGTTTACATGTCCTCATTGCATTCATTCTAGATGTCATTATTGTACTCTAAGTATTGATTATCATTCCAAAAATTCCAAAATTCATAAGTAATCATTACATTGTGCTTTCAAACTGAATGTGATATACAAATGTCCTTTCTTGTTTCATGTTTCATCAATAAATAGAGTACATTGCAGAATTAAAAGAAAGACTGAAGTATGGAATAGGGGTCCCATGTATTGCCTTTTGTATTAGTTTGTGTCAGCTGGTTGTCTACTACTTCTCTACATTTAGGTCTTCATGAGTCCGAGTCTCCATCTGCATCTAGGTCTTTAGGGTTTCATATATGCACGAGAAAGGAAAATACGATTAGATCCTATTGGATCTAAGCAATACATGAGAAACAAATAACATACTCTAGCAATCAAGTTTTCAATACTGCATATCAATCTAGAAAATTAAATGAAATAAGGAAATGTACACTGACATTCACTGCAAGGTAGTGTTAAAGGGACTTGTTTCTCACATGAAACCTTTTACTACTAATGATCATTGTGGTGTATGTTGTCCTTTTTATTAACTAGGTGTCTGAATTAAAGGGACTTAGTATAATGTTTCAAACTGAGAAACCTTTTTCAGATAAATGTATTCATAATGATGTTATTTTAGAGCTTAACAGATTATCTTGCAGATAACAGCTGACTAGTTTTCATATTCAGTCATTGTCAAAGATGTAGATCAAGCTAGTTTCCATGATAAGAGTGCTACAGGAAATGCCAATGATTGAAAATTTTACAGTTCAAGATACAAATGGTACTGCATAAATACTTGTACAAATATGTCCTTACTATTCCAAGGGACATTTTCAAATCATAAACATATTTTTTGCTGAATACAAAAGAGTGCTTCAGATTAAGCCATAAAATCATAAAATGTCTACAGTTTGTTTTTTTAAGTGTCACGAACCCGTGTTCCAACCTCATTAGTTAACATTCTGATGTTTTTGAATGTCATGAGGCCATGCTTGAACTTCCATTAATAGTGAACAACCATTTTCATCTTGTTGTACGTATCATATTAAGTGCAGATTCAGCATCAATGAGAATTGTATATAATGGACAAAGCTATAGGATGCAAGCTGAACAGAAAGTGGAAAATATGTATAAACTACAATAGAGTATGTGTAGCCAATAGTGGAATATCATAAAGGAGAAATCTACTTATCTGATGTGGAAACAATGATAGTTATGTGTTGAACATCTCTCAGTCATAATCACCTTCTATGGTTTGCAAAGGTTATGAGTGGAAAATGTGATAGTTTTATTTATAACTGATTATATCTTTAACATTTTTTCACTCATAACCTTGCAACCTTAGTAAGTCATTAGAGGTGTTTTCATGGTTTCCTGGAGCAACTATCCATCATTGCCAATTTCATATTATATGGTTTGCAAAGGAACAAGTCCACCAGTTCATCAAATTTATAGCTATTGATTACACAGGTTCTTTTCATGTTAGCAAGATGAAACAATATTGGATGTTATATGCTATAATCATAGTTATGTGCAAGCTGTGGAAAATCTGTTAAATCAAGTTATAGTAACTATCTATTATGCAGAGTGTTTTTTAGAAGCTAATAAAAAAAAGAGCAGTTATCTGATATTTCCAAATTCTTAGTAAAATTCGGGTTTCATTTTTTGTCACAGTCATATGCTAAAAGAGAGACCAAATTTAACACCACTGTAACATAGTGAATTTAGATGTCCACACAAGGGTGGAATATGTGAACTTTAACATACAAAGAGCTTCATGTTTTATAAACCGAGTTCATTCTCATTCAGTGAAATCGAGCTTTCAAAGAAAAAGTGTAAAAGTCACTTTCAAACAAGACCCACAAGCTACATACTGGTCTTCTAGTTATCAGAAGTTATGAAGGATTAGTTTTTCTTTGGTAAATTGAAGTACCCAATAAATTTGTAACAGTCACGGCTTTATGTGCCAAATGGGAGATAATCTACAGTGGGTGTCATAACTGTTACTAGTTTACAAATGTGAGTCTCACGGTTCTATGTGAATAAAAGTATGGAAATTATGACTATAGCACATTGATGCATATGATTTTTTAATATCAGTAACATCAAGCCATGAATGTTAAGAAACAACAGTGGGTGCCGTGAGTGATAGTATAGAGGTCGCGGTGTGTGCATCAAATAAAAGAAATTTCAGTCACCCATAACCAACAGTTGAGCCCAGGTTTTGAAATGTGTGGAGCCCATGGAAATAAAATACAAATTGATATTATGAAGAAAATTCAAAGCCATGAAGCCACGGATAAGTCACAGTCCGGAAAAATAAAAGTGCAAACAAATAAAAGCTCTCAGGAAGGCATGTCCAAGTTTTACAAAATGAAGCAAGATACATATCAAGTCATGACTATGGACTTATTCGTGGCTTCATAGTTAAACAACAGTCATCTATTGAAAATAACAACAAGATATTATATAATATATATATATATATATATATATAGATATATTATATATATAGATTATATATAGATATATATATATTATACTATTTATATATATATATATCTATTTCATATAT
>BSBK01011409.1:0-115152 GCA_027943335.1 Chamaecyparis obtusa
TGATTGTCATGTCTACTAATATTGGGATTATAGAGCTACATATGTTCTCTCTCCTCACTAGTTGTCTATTTATCACATGATCCTACTATTTATCTAATATTGGGCTTAACTATCTTTATTAACCTTAGATCAACGTAAAGAAATGATCATTTTGATATTTTCATTAATCATATCATGTGATAGTTTAATCCACTCTCATACAAATGTATAGCTTTAAGGGATTTGATTTAAAAACTTAAGACTTGAGACAGATAAATTATTAGGTCAATTAAATTACTCCATTCATCAAAATAAAATGGTAAATAATTATATTACTAATAAAATAAAATAAAATAATATGAATTGCTAAGCTAAGTGTAACTAAGGTCCACATATATATAAATACATATATGAAATAATGTTTCATTCAAAAGTCAAGAAATCAATGTGATACAATGTGAAATCTATAAATTTGCTCTTCAAAGATCTAGATTTATTAGGTAATAGATGCAATATACCTAAAAATAGGGAGAGAAGCATTTCATATCATGGTGATAAAATAATATTCAAAAAAACTATATAGAACAAACATTTATTTTTAAAATATGAAAACTCTAATAAAAAAATAAATAAAATAGTTCTTGTAATAATTTGTTTTACTTTTTAATAAATAAAACTAATATTTTTTTAATCTTGGAATCCTTTTCCAACCTAAATAATATTTTTTTAATAAAAGCTTTTAACTATATTAATTAAATTGAATGTAAGGAACTCTTCAACCTAAATAGTAACATCTCTTCAATAGATAACTATATTAATTAAATTGAATGTAAGGAACTCTTCAGCCTAATTAAAAATTGACCAAGGAAAACTTCAAGCTACTATATCAGCATGCTCAAGTATATTGCAGATTGAATGTTGCTGAGACAATTTATGTGCTTTCTTTCTTTTTCTTTTTTCTTTTCCTTTAGAGGGTACCTTTAGTTTATTTGTTGTATAAACTTTTTAGAGTAATACAATTTTATTATCTTTTATAAAAAAATAATATAATTTTTAGGTTGATAGGCTATATTACGTGAGGTTTCAACTAATACTTGTCTAACGCTTTGAAACCTGACAAATGTACAATACAATGGTTTTCTAATTTGTAGGCAATGGTTTCACTCTAAAATTGTCCAACAATGACATACTGCTACTAGTATACTAATGGTGGTATACATTTTTCAATTTACACAATAACTGGAAAGAGCGGGGAAAGCCTCCGACAAAACATGGATTTCCCTTCTCCTTTGATTTGCCTTGAATCTATTTGATTTGTCCTAAATTTTCTTCACACAACAAACACACATAGAGACAAAGTAATTGATCATAATTTGAATCTGTTGCTTCAACATCTAAGGGTTGAGATTGTCGACGAGCTGCTTTTGTTGATAAAACATTGCCTTTTGAGGGTAAATGAGATGGAATTAAGACATCTCATGACATCTACAAGAATTTGATCATTGTCGATGTTGCCTCTGCCACCTTGAAGTTAAGATCAAGGCCATTGCAAATATGGCAAAGGCCACACAATTTGAAGCAGTGAATGGGGTTTTGATATCGTCGTCATTGGGAGCATTATTGTTGGACGTGAATTTGGGCTTCGGTTTTTGTAGGAAAACATGCATAATGATTCTTCTAATGCAACTAGGTTTTCCTTGGTAGGGAATTCGAAGGTTGGGATTTTGGTGCAAGAGCACCCTTAGGAGACCAGTTGGTTGTCCTATTTTGATGTGAGAAGACCCTCTTGAAGGGCATTGTAATTAGATAAGGTCATATTGACCAAGAGTGGTGTGGTGTGAGCTTAGATTAGTGTTTCTTCTAGGGCTAAGAGCTTAATTTGTCCTTCATTAATGCCCTGTACTTGTTGATGTTAGTAAGTGATCAAATGTTGTTATTAGTATTTTTTAGGGTCCTAGATTCCCTAGGAAGTCTAACTAAGGTTAGATAGGCTTGGATGGAGTTTAAAACACCTTAGTGGTGAAGAAGATGTAAAAGACGGTAAAATGTTGCTTGTGCAACATTTGCAACTTTTCAAAGTTGCTATGACAAAAGCCTAACTTTAAGGGTTTCAGCCTTAGTAGGGTTTAGAGATTCCTAGTAGGCCTAAACACATGAGATAAGGATATATATGTTGGAAAAAACCCTAATTTATGGTTGGTAATCACATTATGTACGGATTGACATTCTGTAACATCAAGTCTTTACTGTGAATAGAGAAAGACTTGAGTATCATAGCTATCTTTAAGCTTTGCATGGATTAAATTATCATTTGTAGCTAGTGGAATTCATGGTTTAACATGTCTTAGTGTGTTTTAAGCTTTGAGTTTGTTTTTTAGTTAAGTTTTCATAGCATTTGTAAATTCATTTTGTTTTTCACAATTCTCTATCCCATTTTGACAGTGTGTAAGAGATGTGAGCCTAGCTCCATTTCCCACTGTATTTTCTATACAAACTTTTGGGAATGGAGACTAGGGTTAATGAGCTTCAAGATGCCTCAAGTCTAGGCTCTCAAGATGCATGCAATGACTTTTAAGGTCTTGCTCTAGGTGAGCTATGAGTAAAGCTTGACTAGGAAGACCAAGAGTTTGAGTAGGAATATTGCAGGAGAAGTAGATTCAAGAGCCAAGAAGGCCTTGAATGTGTTGTTTGGTGATCTTTAGATACTCTATGAATAGGAGGAGTTCCCAAGAAAACATCTTACCAAGTTTTGAAGACAAAGACCAAGACTGGTCTAAAACCTAGTAGAAGGCCGTAATTATGAAACAGGATGTACAGACAGTGTCAGGACCCCAAACCAAGAAAATCTTGGAGGTCTTAGGACATACATGTGAACTGCCAACAAACATTTGGGGGTTCTTTAAGAAGATTTAGCAATGAAAGGTGAATCCTAGATTTTAGGAGGCCTAATTGGGGCAAAAAGACTACAAGGCCTAAATCTTAGGAATCTAGGAAGCGATGAAAAAATGGATGGACTTGGAAAGCACATACTCAATTTAGGAGTCAAAATTGAAGTTGAAAGAATCCCTTTGCCTCTTGAAATTCTAACCATTGGTTAGGGCTTGCGAGTTATGGAGTAGCAAAGTTCCCTTGAAGACAAAGAGTGGAAACCAAAGAAGATAGGAAGACTCTTGATAGTGGGAAAGTATTGATTCTTTCCAAGTGTTTGAGGGTGGATTGAGGAAGCCCTAAGAGGTCATAAGTGTGACCTAAGAAGAGTTCAAGACAACTCTAGGTGATTCTAGGAGTCTCCCTATCAGAGTGGTATCAGAGAAGGGTTAAAGATTTGGGATAAGGAGTGTTGCGGGAAGTGAATGTTGCAGCCCACCGAATCAAGTGGAGAATCAGTTGCATCTAGCAAGATGGTGACTAATGTCAAACTGGATAAGAAGGTTGAAGAGCAAGAGGAGGATAACTGATTGCTCAAAGAGAGATTGGCTCAATTAGAGCAGCTCTTGGGCAAAGTCCAAGACAAGACTGATAAAGTGAAGGACAAGGTAGACCAAAAAGAAGAATGAGAAGCTAAGGAGAAGGACATAGACTTGGAGGAAGAAGCTCCAACTCCTGACCTTGTCATAGTAGAAGAACCCTTCTTGAAGGTACTCAAGGCCTTAAGTGGTAAAGCATTAGAGGGTGTGCCACTTTTTAGTGGACAAATGAATCCTGATCTAGTTATGGACTAGATTGACAACATTGAAAATCACTTTGAATGTGATGGCATATCAAATGCTTAAAAGGTTAAGGTGGCTAAGTCTAGGTTGAGGGGATCAGCACTCACCTGATGGAAGTATGTGCAGACTAGGAGAGAGAAAGAGGGCAAGAATCCCATTGTCACATGGAAAGGCATGTTGATTAAGCTGAAGCAAACCTGTTTACAAGATGACTGTGAGGTTCAATTGCATAGGTGGAGACAAAACCTTAGGTAGAAAGACTTAGATGTCCAAGCATATACTGAGGAGTTCCAAAAATTATGCTTAAGGTCAAAAATAGTGGAGGATGAGAGTATCAGATTGGCTAGATATCAAAATGGACTTAAATGGTCTATCCAAGAAGACATGAGTCTTGCTACCTTCAAAAGTGTGAGATAATGTTATCAAATGGCTTTGAAAATAGAGGAGAAAAGCAAGAAGAAACATGATCAGTCCTCAAAAGGTAGAGGTATAGGAAAAGAAAATAGAGGGCATAGAGGTAGCTTTGCAGGTAGGAGCAGTGAATTTAGAGCTCAAGGAGAGTCCAAATTGATAGAGATAGTTAATGAAACTAGTGGAAGAGGAAGTATGAGTAGAGGAAGAGGTTTCCAAGGTGGAGGAAGAGGTAGGTTTGGAGGTTCAGGAAGAGCCTCACACTTTGCAACCATGAAATGTTTTCATTGCAACCAACTAGGTCATCCGACCTATAGATGCCCTGAGAAGGCTTATAGTTCACATGATGAGAAGAGGGTAAACTACATAGCCCAAGAAGACACTAGTAGTATTAAATCCCCTAAAATCAACCTTGATTCAGAAAGTGGGGAGAATCTCATGACTAGGAGGATTCTCATTAAAGAGCTTGTCAAAGAAGAAGCTAAGCAAAGGAGGGCACTTTTCAGAGTGAAGTGAAAAATACTTGGGAAGGTTTGCAAGATGATTATAAACTCAGGGTCTATTGATAATATCATCTTAGAGGAGGCAGTCAGCAAACTTGGATTGACCAAAATACCTCATACAAACCCTTATAGGGTTACATGGTTAAATAAGGGGCAGCATGTCCTTGTAAATGAGCAAGCATGGGTTGATTTCTCAATAGGGAAATATGTGGATAGAGTCTTGTGTGATATACTCCCAATGGATGCATGCCACCTACTCTTAGGTAGGCCATGGTAGTTTTATAGAAAGACAATACATGATGGAGGGAGGAACTCCTATTCTTTCAAGAAAGATGGGGTCACCTATAGGATTCAGTCACTCATGGATGATGAGGGGTCTACATCAGCAAGACCCAATATCTTGTTACAAGGGGGTAAGGAATACATCCAAGACATAAAGGATGGAGAAGGGACACACTTTGCTATCATGGTGAAGCCTAGTGAATAGAAGAAGGTGGAACAAGCACCATTGCCAAGGGAGGTGCAGGAGTTGTTGAAGGAGTTTAAGGACATAGCTAGTGATGGGTCACCTGCAATGTTACCACCTCCTAGAGCCATAAGTCATCAAATTTACTTCATACCAGGAGCATCTATGCCAAACAAAGAAGCATACAAGATGACTCTTGAACAAAACAAGGAGATAGCTAGACAAGTGCAAGAGCTTTTGGACCAAGGACTAATCAGGAAGAGCATTAGCCCATGTGTAGTGCCAGTAGTCCTAGCATCAAAGAAGGGAGGTAAGTGGAGACTTTGTATAGACTCAAGAGAAATTAATAGGATCGCTATCAGGTACAGATTTACCATTCCTAGGATTGAAGATATTATGGATTGTTTGGGAGGATCAAGGTACTACACCAAGTTGGATTTGAAGAGTGGGTACCATCAAATTAGGATTAAGGAGGGAGATGAATGAAAGACTACATTCAAGACCATAGAAGGGCTCTATGAATGGTTAGTCATGCCCTTTGGTATTATTAATGCTCCAAGAACCTTCATGAGGTTGATGAATGAGGTGTTGAAAGACTACATAGGCAGATTTGTAGTAGTGTACCTAGATGACATCCTAATTTTCAGCAAGACTAAAGAAGAACACCTCCAACATTTGTAGATTGTGATGAAGAGACTCCATGAGGAGAAGTTGTCCATTAACTTGGAAAAGTGTGAATTTATGAAGCAAGATTTGATCTATCTTGGTTTTGTGGTGTCCCAAGGAACCTTGAAGATGGATCCTAGCAAGGTGGAAGAAATACTCAATTGGCCTACACCTACAAGTAGGACTGAGGTAAGGAGTTTTCATGGACTTGCCCAATTCTATAGGAAGTTCATTAAAGGTTTTAGAGAGATTTTTGCACCAATCTTAGATACTATTAAAGGTGGAGTAAAAACTAAGTTCAAGTGGACCCCAGAGGCTAGAAAAGGTTTTGAGTTGTTGAAGAAGAGAGTGGCTACATAACCTATATTGGTTTTGCCAAACTTTGATAAGTTGTTCACCTTAGAGTGTGATGCAAGTGGCATAGTAGTTGGGGTAGTGCTGAATCAAGAGAATAGACTAGTAGCATTCTATAGTGAGAAGTTGATTCAAGCTAAGAAGAGGTATTGTTCTTATGACCTAGAGTTATATGCCTTGGTGCAATCCTTGAGAAAATGGAGACACTATTTGCTGCCTAAATAATTTGTGGTGTATACTGATAACAAGGCTTTAAGTTTCATCAATTCATAGGAGAAGTTGAGCAATAGACATCTCAAATGGATGGAATATTTACAGGCCTATACATTCACAATAAAGCATAAGAAAGGATAGTTGAACAAGGTGGTTGATGCCTTGAGTAGGAGACTTTTGACAGTCCAAGAGGTGCAGCTACAAAGTATAGGTATAGAGAGCTTCAAAGAGCTTTATGAAGGAGATGAGGACTTTGCAGAAGCATACAAGGTATGTAAAGAATTCAAGAATCACTTCCATAGCCAATTTGCAAATTTTACAAACCAGAGGAGGACAGTTATGTGTTCCTAATGGATCTATGAGGGAGAATATGATACAAGAGAAGCACAATGGGAGATTGAGTGGGCATTTTGGCCTAAATAAAAAACTAGAACTAGTGCAAAGGTTCTATTATTGGCCTAGGATGTAGAAGGACATCAGAAGGTATGTGGAGAAATGCTCAATTTGCCAAAAAGATAAAGGTACCTCATCTAATGCAGGTGTCTATCAACCTTTTCCCATTCCTAGCAGGCCTTGGGAATGCATTAGTATGGAGTTCATAGTTGGGTTGCCTAGAACCAAGACTAGTTTAGATAGTATTTTTGTGGTTGTAGATAGGTTTAGAAAGATGAGCCACTTTATTGCTTGCAAAACCACTCATGATGCTAGTCATATTGCACATTTGTTCTTTAAAGAGGTGGTACAGATTCATGGCTTGCCACTAAGCATAGTCTCTGACAGAGATGTCAAGTTTATGGGCCATTTTTGGAAGACCCTATGGAAGAGGTTAGATACTAACCTATTATTTGGATCAGCCTACCATCCCCAAACTAATGGTCAGACTGAGGTTATTAACAAAGTGCTAGGTAATCTCCTTCAATGTTTGACAAAGGAGTATGGAGTGATGTGGGATCAACTACTACCATAGGAAGAGTATGCCTACAATGACAGTGTGAATAGAACAACAGGGAAAAGCCCTTTTGAATTTTTTTATGGGCTTCATCCTAGAGGTGTGTGAGCTAAGACACTTGGAAAATGAAGAAGGAAGGAGTGCATATGCAAAAGACTTCACTCAATCAATGAAGAGGTTCATGATCAAGTGAAGAAGCAGCTCCAAGAGGCTACACAAAAGTTGAAAGCCAAAGTTGATGAAGGAAGGAAAGACCTTCAGTTTGCTGTGGGGGATCTTGTCATGGTTCATCTTAACAAATCCATATTGCATAAGGGCATCCCCACCAAACTCTAGATGAGAAGGATAGGTCCCTACAAGGTACTTGCAAAATATGGGCAGAATGCTTATAAACTGGACTTACCATTTGACTTGGCAATGTCTCATGTGTTCAATGTACATGATCTAATCCAGTATAGGGGACCTACACTAGCAAATGCAGAGTTACAGTCAGATAGTGGCAATATTAAAATGGATGTTCAGATTTCCCCAACACCTAAGCCAGTAGCAGTGAAGATATTAGACTCTAGAGAGAGGAAAAAGACCATGAAAGGTAGTTACAAGCAACATCTGATTCAATGGTAGGGAAAATTAGAAGCTGAAGCTACTTGGGTAGCAGAGAATGCCTTTAAGAAACATGGAGTTGATCCTAAACTCTTGTCACCAGAGGTGACTTAATTTCTTGTCTTTGGTAGCATGGTGTAGGAGCACCCTTAGGAGACCAGTTGGTTGTCCTATTTTGATGTGAGAAGACCCTCTTGAAGGGCATTGTAATTAGATAAGGTCATGTTGACCAAGAGTGGTGTGGTGTGAGCTTAGATTAGTGTTTCTTCTAGGCTAAGAGCTTAATTTGTCTTCATTAATGCCCTGTACTTATTGATGTCAGTAAGTGATCAAATGTTGTTATTATTTTTTTTAGGGTCCTAGATGCCCTAGGAAGTCTAACTAAGGTTAGATAGGCTTGGATGGAGTTAAAACACCTTAATGGTGAAGAAGATGTAAAAGATATAAAATGTTGCTTGTGCAACATTTGCAACTTTTCAAAGTTGCTATGACAAAAAGCCTAACTTTAAGGGTTTCAGCCTTAGTAGGGTTTAGAGATGCCTAATAGGCCTAAACACATGAATAAGGATATATATGTTGGAAAAACCCTAATTTAGGGTTGGTGATCACATTGTGTACAGACTAACATTCTGTAATAGCAAGTTTTTACTATGAATAGAGAAAGACTTGAGTATCAGAGCTATCTTTAAGCTTTGCATGGATTAAATTATCATTTGTAGCTAGTGGAATTCATGGTTTAACATGTCTTAGTGTGTTTTAAGCTTTGAGTTTGTTTTTTAGTTAAGTTTTCATAGCATTTGTAAATTCATTTTGTTTTTCACAATTCTCTGTCCCATTTTGACAGTGTGTAAGAGATGTGAGCCTAGCTCCATTTCCCACCGTAGTTTCTATATGGCCTTTTGGGAATGGAGACTAGGGTTAATGAGCTTCAAGATGCCTCAAGTCTTGGCTTTGAAGATGCATGCAATGATTTTTAAGGTCTTTCCCTAGGTGAGCTATGAGTAAAGCTCGACTAGGAAGACCAAGAGTTTGAGTAGGAATATTGTAGGAGGAGTAGAGTCAAGAGCCAAGAAGGCCTTGAATGTGTTTTTTGGTGATCTATAGGTACTCTATGAACAAGAATTCCCAAGAAAACATCTTGCCAAGTTTTGAAGACAAAGACCAAGACTGGTCTATAACCTAGTAGAAGGTCCTAATTCTGAAACAGGATGTACGGATAGTGTCAAGACCCCGAAAATCTTGGAGGTCTTAGGACATACATGTGAACTGCCAACAAACATTTGGGGTTCTTTAAGAAGATTTAGCAATGAAAGGTGAATCCTAGATTTTAGGAGGCCTAATTGGGGCAAAAAGGCTACAAGGCCTAAATCTTAGGAATCTAGGAAGTGATGGAAAAATGGATGGACTTGGAAAGCATAGACTTAATTTAGGAGTCAAAATTGAAGTTGAAATAAGCCCTTAGCCTCCTACAATTATAACCATTGGTTAGGGCTTGTGAGTTATGGAGTAGCAGAGTTCCCTTGAAGACAAAGAGTGGAAACCAAAGAAGATAGGAAGACTCTTGATAGTGGGAAATTAATTATTCTTTCCAAGTGTTTGAGGGTGGATTGAGAAATCCCTAAGAGGTCCTAAGTGTGACCTAAGAAGAGTTCAAGACAACTCTAGGTGATTCTAGGAGTCTCCCTATTAGATTTCTTTGAAGACTAGTATGGTGTTTTCTTTGGAAGGTGGCATCAGTAGTCTATACAAGGTGCTATCAATTTTTGCACTCAAGAGGATTAGGGTTTGCAGTCTTCAGAGTCACCTGAGGAAGGAGAATCCATTGAGGATTGTTGATGGTGGGGATAGAGCGAGTTTTAAGTATTTTGGCTATGTTTTTTTGTGGATTTGGAGGGGTTTGATGCAGATCCAACTGCTGAGGATGTGATGAAGGAGCTTGAAAATATTTCTCAATTTGTTAGAGTTTTGGGAAGTTATGACAACAATTCATATTTGAACGGCTAATTAGTTTTCATTTATTTTATTTTATGGTAAGAAATTATTTAGTACTTTCTAATATGAATAAGGTGATGGGATATGTTTTAAATAACCACAAAGGCCAAAATCTTGAGCAAAAATTTTGCCTTTCTATCTCTGCATGCACCCTCCACTATTTGCTACATGTTGCAGTTTTCCATTTTTCTTGCTTTTCAAGCTCTGAGATCAGAAAATTGAGGCTTTTCTATTCTAATCACTCATTTTAAGGGGAAGGATAGATAAGGTGATAATGTGGGGTAACACAAATGGCAATGGCTAAGCTCTCTACAAAATGTACCAAAGACAAAAAAAGAGTCAAACTTTTTTTTTCAGATTCGCAAAAACATGATTTTTTTGCAATTTTTTGTGTTGTTTTCAACCACAAATTATGCAGACCATAAAGAACAAATGATGAAAATCTATTATGTTTTCCATTTTTTGAAATTTGGTCAATGATGCATTTTGTAGGGAGCTTAGGCGTATCCAACACAAATGGCTAAGAGGTTGTACTTGGGAGGATTTGTAAAATTATGATATTGAAAGTTCTTTTGTTGTCAACGATGAATGTTCAGAGCAGATTTCATGGTGGATTTAATGTGATTATATCTCAAACTCATTCTAGTAGGTGGAGAATTTAACGTTCTAAATGATTGAAAGGTTTCGAGTTTGAGTCTCCAAAACATTTTCAAACTTGAAATCTTCACACCCCTTATAAACCCTTTCCTTGCGACATTTAAGAGAAGGTGGCTTGTTATTGAGCAATGAGTCAAGACAAGTTGTCTACAATGTAAATGGATGAAAGGAACTAATCTCCTACATCCAAGCATAAAATAACCTAATGAGTTTACATATTGACTTTCTAATTTCTATTTTTGAAAAAACCATTTATTCACCATACGCCAAATTGAGTGTTAAATGCAACCGTCCAATTGATTAAGGAAAAAAAGGGGACAAGATTACAAAAGTAAACATTACCCTTCCATTTTTTAACATTTCCAACTTTTTATCGCTATGTTGGTGCTCCTCTCTATTTTCACAATTTTTCATGTTGCTTATAAATAGTGAAATCCCTTGCATTCTAGACAGGGTCATCGTTTAAGATCTAATCCAATGCAAAAATAAATTGAATGAATTTTGTTCACAAGTTTTCAGAGTCCGTGACTTAGATTTAGTCAAACATCAAATCTTCTATTGAAATGAATTTCTATGCTAATATGCTAATGCACTAAGACATTCCCATCGAGATGGGCAGGAAACTAAATGGATGATGGATGTTGTATTAATGTCATTGTCACACTCCACCTCTAATTTCATGTGCATGGAAATCTAACATGATTGTACATTTTAAAATTTCATTAACATAGAGTAATAATGAGGTTCGGTAACCTTTTTTATGTAAAATTATCATTATAGAATAATATTACTCTTCTTAGATAAGGTGTTGAGTCTATATCTATAAAAATATATACTATATAAAACCTTAATCATAAAAAAGCATTAGTGACATTATATGAACCCCTATAATTGGTTAGATACAAAGTATGCAAGCAAAGACATAAAAACTGATACACAAATAATAATATTAATGAAAGAAACAATCTAATGGATTAAGATGCACAAATATAAACACAAGGAAGGTAAATGATGCCCTAGTTTAATTTCAAACAATAAGATGGCTCTAGAATAATGATACATAAATTTCAACATATAAATGACAACATAATGGTAAAAATGTTAATGGTGTGATAAGGATTATATGATCATAAAATACTAAAGAATAAAGGTGATAACTAAGAAATTCAATTTATAGGAACATAATACAAATTTTAGTGCATACAAATTTAATATGTTTGTGAAAACATTTGAATGATTCCTACACTTTTATTTAGTCTCACCGAATTGTAGGACATAAAACTTATATGAAGCATAAACATATAATCATAGTAAAGACAAAAATAGCATAGCATGGAAGTAGCATCGTAATCATGGAATATATAAATTAGGGTGACATCATAAGTCATGTATAATTGTAAAATAACAATGAACATGTGCAAAGCCAATTAGGGAGAGGACCCAATCATTGAGCATCCTAACTTTGTGTTTCTCAAAATCCTACATAGAAATTTCAAATCAATCCCAATTTTTGCAATAGCTTTCTTGAAAAATTCACTACTTATAACTAAGGTTTTAGCACCATATCATCATATATGATGCCACATCAACATGTTTTCTTGTGAAATTGTGTAAAAAACCCTACAAATGTGAGATTGATACATGTGCGCTAAGGCACATTTTAATCATACACTAATGGGATATCACATATTTTTTCCTTTTTAGATCTAAGAAATACATTTCATTCAATTATGAGTAGTAATCATCAACACTAACAACTTTAAAGTCACAACTATTGGTGTAATATTGGTAAAAATAATCGAGATTATATCAACAAATGCTATAACAACTATTGCAACATGTCCATATGAAAAAAAATATGACAATCATTGAGTATTTAAAAGGCTTAAATACTTCCTTTTCTTTTATCTTAAGCTTACACAAAACCATATGTACAAATTGAAGAGTCAATTAGAATATGGGATGAATAGTTTAGCTCATATATTTTAAAATTATGTACCAATAATACATACCCAGCTTTATGATTTTAATATGAATTATTTAGATCGATGGGATTGCTAACTATCAAAAAAGAATCCTTTAAGGTTCTTAAAAATGTTAGAAATATTTCACGCCATTTATTTAACCACTTTTAGAATCGAACATTATTAAATTTTGATATATAACTTATAAAAATTATAACATAGATCTCTCTTATGGTAGCTTTTTATGATTCACCACCAATTTTAACAATGCAAACTCTTTTTTTATTGAATTTAAATTTATATTCACAAAGCTAATCTAGAAATTGATGATTAAGCAAAGTAGTTTCCCAATTTTATTATTATTATTATTTTTATATTATAGATCATTTATAAACCTTGTGCTCATTCGAGCAACAACATGATTGACCAAGAGTCGCAACTTAGAATTTCACAAAGATGTCCCTCTTGGGATTTGAACTAGGGTTTCCACAATGCAAACTCATTGTTTCCCATTTTAATTTGTAGGGATTTTATTTAAGTTTTAGATAATTACTATAGAAAGTTATATGATGCACTTTTTAGTATACAAAATGCACATTTCTCTCTAACGTGTTCAACACCTTGAAATTTACTCTCTATGTACATGCAAACTATAAATCATCCTATTTTAAGGACCAAATCCATTAATACATGTCATAAACTTTTTAAAGATCTTTTAAAAAAATTCTTGATTTCTCTATTGACTCGATTTTAAGTTCAAATTGTAGAAAGAAATGATACCATGAAGAGAAATCATTAACCTAAACTTAAGACTTCATATCAAAATTGTACTTAAAAAATTTATTATACAGATTAATGTACCTTCTATACACATAAAATTATATTATCTAACATATTAACTTATATATATTTTCCTATTGGTTGCACCTCCTACTAGGGCAAGTGCTAGTTATATATGATTTCCCATCACTAACAGTATTGACTGTGAGAGAGAATCCTTTTGTTTCTAGCAGAGGAAGCTTATCAGGTGCAAATGAAATCTTATAATTATTATGATAAATAGATTCAAAATATTAGTTATGTTTGTTGGAGTAAAATCAAATTTAAAATAATGATCATAATTAAAGGTTTTTTAAAATATTTTATTTATTAATTTATGAAGAGAAATTATATTTGGAGTATTTTAAAAATTGATTAATCAAATGATATTTTTAAGTTTCTTTAAAATGTTAATGTAATGTTGATGATATACAATATACTTTTGATTTTCATAAATTTATGTGTTCTAGATTTGTTTACTTAGATCAATTCTAGATATTTTAAATGAATTAAGATTAGTCCTTAATATATCACCCTATGTATAATTTTCTATTAATTTGTTTTGTAATAGATTCATAATAGTTAGTTATAAAAGAAGGTATTGATCCATTTTACGAAATACAAATTTTTAAAGTTCGAAGTTTAGATTTGGTAAAAGTGATCTAAGTCATTTTGCCACTAGCAATTAACAAAATGAATAAATATAAAATTAGATCCAAATCTTGAAGATCAATAATTCAAACATACTTGTAATTATTTAACAACTTCAATATTAAAATAGGTCAATTCATCCACAAAATAATAAATTAGAAATAGACATTAGCTACAAACAATGATAAATGATTCATTCAAACTCTTGTAAACCATTTCTCATAAAATACAAATCATTAAATTTATCTTCAATCTAGACAATTAAATAAATTTAAAATAATGATCATAATTGAAGATTTCTTAAAATATTTTATTTATTAATTTATGAAGAAGCATTTTATTTGGAGTATTTAAAAAAAAATGTATTAAAGATGGAGGACTAAAAAAGAGATATACACAGTTAACTGGAGTACAAATCAAAGGCCATGCCTCAAGATAGAAAAGAGATCCAACTAGAAAATGCTAGACATAAAAAAGAAACTGAGAATCTAAGTGAGTAACGAGACAATAGGAGGTAAAGACAATATCTTATTGGAGCACATTCTCATATGATTCATCCCAAGACGTCCATCCAAGCGGACCCTCCATCAAGATGATATTCTTCTTTTCTTGGATTTGTGCATGCATCTCTATAAGCTTGCCAATAAGGGGTTTTCTATTTTCTCAGATTTCCTTTGTCAAGTGTGTAAGAGTTTCCTCAAAGTTGGCGAGGTTGTTCATGTTTCTTCTCCATTCATATCCATATTTCAGTTCATATACAAACATGGTAGCATGCCCATCCCTGAGAAACCGCATGAATTTATCATGTTCAACCATCATATTAATAGAAACCTGCATGGAAATTTTCAAATAAGCAAGTCTACGAAATGACTCAGTAAGAACTCTGGAAATGTTCTAGTATTATCTTCATTTATTATTTTCCAAATGTACCACAAAATTTTAGCAAATAAAATAAATCAAAACAAATTAGAATCCTTCTTTAACCCCTATATATGTCCTGTAATAATTTCCAAAGTATTGATATGCCACGGAAGAGAAATGCCAAACATTAACCAAATTTCTTTAGCAATGGAGCAGTAAAAAAGAATATGCCTACAAGTATCAGGAAGTCTACAAATGTTACATAATTCAGTATTAGCAATGTCTTTTCTTAATGATAGCTTGTCAAGGATCATAAGCCATTTAAAACATTTAACTTTTGGATCAAGAAGACTTTTCCATAGTCTATTAAAATGTTTCTGCTTTAAGATAGTCTCTAGGTTAGAGTACCAGATAGTATTAAAATGTTTGACAATTGAACCATCATAATAAATAATATTGTATATATTGTGAGCCTTAATTTTTGAGAGAATAGTACCATCAACCCATTTAAATTCAATAAATATATGAGAATCAACATGACAATTATTAGGAAAGGAGCGAAAAGTATTGGCAATCATGTTGTAGGTCTTCTTTTGAGACTATGGGAGGTTATATATGGATCTAAGGTTCTCCCAATTAATAAGAGTTTCTTACTCCAGGATATCAATGAGATGGGAGATGCCACATTTAGCCCAGGATTTGTCGAGCATCCCTGAGTGAAGGCAATGGGCTTGTTTAGATGGGAGAGATTCCACTAGAAAGATCTTTCACCATGCATGAGAT
Organism: Chamaecyparis obtusa; assembly: GCA_027943335.1. NCBI lineage: Eukaryota > Viridiplantae > Streptophyta > Pinopsida > Cupressales > Cupressaceae > Chamaecyparis > Chamaecyparis obtusa. Next base: position 15,582 of record BSBK01011409.1, read on the forward strand.
CATTACTATAGATACTAGTGTTAGTCATGTGTTTCCTAACATACTCCCAAGCCTTCCATATGGTTTTAAAGACACAAGAACCTTGGAAAGAAACATAAAAATCACCAACAATCAAGTCACTAAATGGAAGGGATTTCCAATATTTAGCAGCCTTGGGGACACCACAAACAATATTGTTTCTGATTAAAAATTTCCCAAGCTCCTACCCATCCAAAGCATGAAAAATCCATATAGCAGCAAGAGCAATACCTTGGGTTTTGAGATCTTTAAGTCCAAGACCACCAAGCTTCTTGTCAATGTGGGTACCAATCCCATTTAACAACATGCATTTTTCTATTACCTTTTCTGTCAGACCAAAGGAATTTTCTAATAGCCTTCTAGATCTCAAGAATTTGATAACTATTAAACATCCAAGCAGAAGAGTAGTAGACATTGTAGGAGGAGACAATCTTTTGACAAACTTGCACTCTTCTAGCCAAAGAAAGGAATCTGTAATGCCATTTATTCAACTTTTTATCAATTTTTTCCCTAATCCAAAGCCACATATCCTTGAGAGAGGGATCAATAGAGAAGGGTATACCAAGGTAATGAACAATTTTGTGAGGACCACCCCATTGGAAATAAAACTTATTAAGCCAGTGCGGGGGGTGTTCCTTCCATCCCAAAAAATGGATTTGGATTGGGAAATATGAGCACAAGAGATCTTACCAAATATTTGGATTTTGTTATGCATAGCCTCAAGGTTTTGAGCAGCGAGTTCAAGAAAGAGAGCAGTATCATCAACAAATTAGATATTAATCATGTCATAACCATGAGGAAGATTAATCCCATTAACTCTGGGGGAAAGGGTATTGTCCCTTAGAATATAAGAGAGGGCATCTAAGGCAATCAGAAAGAGGATAGGGGCTAAGGGACATTCTTGTCTGATAGATCTCCCAAGGGGGAACGATGTAGAAAGAGAGCCATTGACATCCACTTGAGCACATGCATCCTTAAGAAGCACTTTAACCACTTTGCAAAATTCAATAGGGAAGCCAAAGGCTTCCAACATCATAATAATGAAATCCCATTCCACTCTGTCATAGGATTTTTCAAAGTCAAGTAAAAACATGGCAGTGTCTTGATCAGAGCCTCTAGTCCAGTCCATATCTTCCCAGCTAGTGATAAGATTTTCAAGAATGTATCTACCTCTTATAAAACTAGTTTGAGTGGAGCAGATAAATTTGGGCAAAATTTCTCCAGTCGGAGGGCCAAGAGTTTAGAAACATTTTATAAGACACATTACGAAGCATAATGGGCCTCCAATTCTTAATCAAAGCTTTATCCCCTTCCTTGAGAATTAGTTTGATTATCCTATTATTAATGGAATCTCCAAGAGAACCAGAGGCAAGAGCCTCAATGTAGATCTCCAAAAAATCTTTACAGACCCAGCTAAGGTTAGTTTTATAGAATTCCAGTGGAAGGCCATCGGGACCTGGAGCCTTGTCACCCTTAAGGGACTTGCTTGCCCTCTCTATTTCCTCAATAGATATGCCCTTGCTGAGGATACAAGAATCCTCCTTCGAGATCCTATAGGGAATAATATTTTTGTACTTGTCTCTCGTGAACTTAGCCTCCTCACAACATTCTAAGGAGAAGAGATTTTTATAGAAGAGGAAGAAGGCCTCTTTGATATTATCAATATCAAGAACTTCTTTGTTATACACAATCACTCTGTCAATAGTCTCATTAGTCTGCTTTTGTTTAAGTAAATTGAAGAAGAATTTTGATCCTTTATCTCCAAATTGAAGCCAATGGGCCTGTGATCTAATCATGGCTCCCCTGATTTTAACTTGTTGGTGTCTTCTAAGAGCATCCCTGGCATGAGCCACTCGATCAGCAAGGTAGCTATTTGAGGGATTAAGTTGAATATTGGCTTCAGCAGCGTGGAGCTTTTGTGAGTGAGTTTTTTCCATGAATCTGTAATCTTTATCTTTGTTTTGACCAATAGTTTGAAAAATCTTTTGCCAAGAAGACACATTATGGTTCCATCTATTAATGTAAGTAGAGATATTTTTGTCTTTCTTATTTAAGATCCTTATAAAATTTATAGTGGCCAGGACATCAGGATCCTTAAGGAGATTGGTATTGAGAATGAATTTGTTTCTTTTGGTCTTGTCATGGGTAGGAGAGTTATTAATTCTGAATTGAGACATAATGGGATGGTGGTTTGAGAGGGTCATGGGCCAAATAATGACAATATTGCCATGGTTATCAGGGAGAAAGGATAAATAGTTTTTATTGGCATAGAATCAGTCAAGTTTGGAGTAAATTCTACTAGAGCCTTGCTGAAAGTTACACCAAGTAAACCAAATTCCAGGGGTCATAGCTCTATTTCTAGCAAGAGGATCAAACAAACTTTTGTTATGTTTCATTTTATCCCACTGGAATTTCTTAGGTCCCCTCCACTCAGCAAGAAGGCCACCAGATTTGTCCTCCTGAGACTCAATCATATTAAAGTCTCCTCCAAAGAACCAAGGAATGTCAGGAAGATTAGCAAGCCAGGTCCAGAGAGAAAACCTCTCTTTATAATCATTAGAAGCATATATAGAATAAATTCTGATGCACATGCCACTAAAGTTAATAGTGACCCAAACAACCCTATTGCGAGGGGAGATTCCTTTATTAGTGATGAACTTACTCCACTTGGGATTAACAAGCAAACCAACCCCACCACGACCTTTAGGATGATTTGAGAAGATTTTAATAGCGTCTTTCCATATGAAGTCAAGGTTCACCTCAAGGGTGAAGCCAGAAGAGTTTAGCTCTTACATCATGAAAAAATCAATATCTTTATAGGATTCTAAATAACACTTAATAATCTACTTTCTGTCTAGGGATTCCAGACCTCTAATATTTCAAGATATGCAGTTCATGAGGAAACTGAGGTAGGTTGAGAGCATGCTACAACCTTATCGCTACAGGAGGAATCTGTAGGTCCACTAGGGGAACCAGATTTATTTTTATTTATGGGGCCTTTATTCTTGGAGCCCAAAGGCCTTCCCCTCCTTTTGGGCATGGATGCCCCATCCTTGATTTCACCACCATCCTCATCTGACTCAATATTTGGTTGGGAACAAACAACAAAACCCAAGTCCATAGAATGACAAGTAATGTTGGGGGTTCCCTCAGTTCCTGTCAAAGGTACTTGTGGCAGCAGAGGGATAGGAGCACAAGTTGCTACCATTAGGGTCTACATTAATGACCTCTATAACACAGTCCTCTTTGAGTTCCTTAAAGATTTTTGGAGGAAGCCCACCAGAGGGATTATCAGTAGTGGTATTTCACGAGGAAGCATCTAAGGAAATGTTTTGGCTTGAACAAGGTATGGAGGAGTCAGGAACACATTTATCATTTTTGGAAATAGCCACAAAATTGTCATAAATGGGAGCCAAAGGAGTAACCATGTCAAAATCAGAGGAAGGAGGGGTATGAGAAACAGAGTTATGGTTGGAGATTGTTGTTAACATCCCTAATTTTATCCAAAGCAAGTTGTTGAGCATTTTTCCTTCTCCGTTTATTGGATTTACGTGCAATAATTTGAAAGTCATCTTGTTGATCCAAATCCATTTGATTAGGACTAGTAACAATGTCAGATACTGGGGGGTCAAGGGATTTCTCATTGCTTGGTCAAGGAGAGGGGAGGATAGGCTCCTTGATAGAATTCTTGGTGGTGTTTGCATTAGTAGAAGGAGGGAAAATTCCAAGGGTAGAAGATTTTGCTGGGGGGCCTCTTTTTTATAGAGGAAGTAGGCATTAAGGCCACTGAGGATTTCAAAAGGGAATGAAATCATTTCACCCATGATGTTAATGTTGAGGGTGCTAAGGATTTCAATACCTGGCTTAATCGAAACAAGAATTATGGCATCCATATGGGGAACAAGCCTGGACGAATCGCCCATCTTGATAGCCTTTCCCATAGGTTTGATAATTTGGGGGAGTAAGCGTCATATGAATGGCAGAACATTTTTTAGGAGAATCCATCTAAGGGAGGAGAGATCAAAAATTTCTTCGTGAATGGCTTCAGGGGTCCATCTTAGTGCACAAAAAGAAGTATTTCCAACTGTCCAATACTGCCTTTTAAGCACCGCAACCTGGGTTTCAGGGTTACTGAAAAAAATTACAAAAAACCCTTTTTTAATTTGTTGACATAAAGAAATATGGTACACAAGTTTCAGATTCCCAAAATTATAGAACCAATCATCCATTAATTTTCTAGCAGGAAACTTATCTATTTCAACAACCGCAAAGAAAATAGCAGAGTCCTTAAGCCTATTCTTTTCCTTAGCGATTTCATTAATCATGGCATCATTCGGTGAAATGGAGATAGAGATCAGAGGAGAACCAAAATTCATACCTTTTGTGCTTGCAATTCCAGTACTACCGAATAGGTCGAACTTGGCATTCACAGACATAGAGGGAGCAATGTTTGAAACCGCTTTAGAGAAGGATTTTTTTGTTTGGGAAGGAGGGGGTTAGTAGTTTAAACTTGAGAGTCAGGCACAATAATTGCGCCACCCGACTCAGGCTCCATAGGAGTCAAGGAACGATCACAGACGCGAGGAATAAGGGTTTACACAACAATAAGAAAAAGATGACTAATACTGGGTTAGAGTAACCAAACTAGCCTGGAGGAGGATGAGTCTCCTCCACCGCCACCTCAGTACGCAGGGTCCGTACACATCCACCACTTTCACAGGTCAAATCACCGCCAACAATATCCTCCAAGATTCAAAATCCATCAAGTATTTTAAAAATTGATTAATCAAATGATATTTTTAAGTATCTTTAAAATGTTAATGTAATGTTGATGCCCTACAATATACTTTTGATTTTCATAAATTTATGTGTTTTAGATTCTTTTTTTTGCTTAGATCAATTCTACATATTTTAAATAAATTAAGACCAGACCTTAATATATCACCCTATCTATAATTGTTCATTAATTTGTTTTCTAATAATTCATAATAGTTAGTTATAAAAAAAGGTATTGATCCATTTTAAGAAATCCAAATTTTTAAAGTTCAAAATTTAGATTTGGTAAAAGTGATCTAAGTCATTTTGCCACTAGCAATTAACAAAATGAATAAATATAAAATTAGATCCAAATCTTAAAGATCAATAATTAAAAATATACTTATAATTATTTAACAACTTCAATATTAAAATAAGTCAATTCATCCACAAAATAATAAACTGGAAATAAACATTAGCTACAAACAATGATAAATGGTTCATTCAAACTCGTGATAACCATTTCACATAAAATACAAATCAATAAATTTATCTTCAATCTAGACAATTAAATATATTTAAATTGAAACATGTATTATCAAATTATAATAAAACACCACTTACTAAAAAAAATAAAAATTTAATCAATATAATTCTACATTATTAAATAAACCACCACACTTTTTTAAGCACTAGCCCCTAAGTTAATGTTTGCCCTTATTCAGAAGTATAGTTCCAAAGAAAGTTTATCAAAATAAAAGGAAAGTTCCAAGCAACTGTCACCATGCTCAGTTTTTTAAAAGTTAATAGCAATAGGGCTTTGCAGATGAATGGTGAATGAAATAGACATCTTTTTCTTTTCCTTTAAAGGGCGGCTTCATTTGCTTTGGTTGTCCAAACTTTTGCAGAACAATGTCATATTCTTATCTTTTGTTAAAAACAATACTTTCATTCTATTTCAAGATAAATCACATGAAAACATGGTCTGAATCTGAGCTTCCAAGCTATCTATCCTGTCTCTGCATACATACATATCACACCATGTTGCCTGTCTCTCTCATCTGCAATCCCTGCCTCTCTCACATTTTATCGCCATCAGATAATAACTTGTTCTTCACCACCCATGAGAAAGATTATTACACACTCTACCATGACCACAACAATCTATCAATTTGCTTACTCTGCAACCCTAAATTAGTTCAGCTGCCTTCCATGCAATACAGTCTGCAATCCAAAGACAGGATTGTCTATTTGCCTGTTGTGGGTAAAGAATTTTGTTCATCATTACTAACAATATTGACTGTGAGAAAGAAGCCTCTTGTTTTTAGTGGAGGAGGTTTCACAGTGACAGATTCATCAAGTGGTCAGATTGTTTTCAGAGAGGAAGGCAGAGGACCCAGTTCAAAAAACAGATTGCTTCTTATGGACTCTCTTGGCAAACCTCTGCTCAGGTTGCACCGAAAAGTAATACTACTGTTTAGAGTGTTTTCTTTTCCTTCATCTTCAACACCCATTTCATAGATGTAGCATAAACTAAGAGATTTTGCAGATATATTTTTTTTAGTTCAAAGAATTTGTTTTCTGGTATGTAATTTAGCTGACTTATTGTGTAAAAGGGTTTTGCAATGTGCAACCATTGGTGGGGATTCAATGGGGAGAAATATGATGGGCAGAAGCCAATTTTCAGAGTGAAGAAACCATTAATGTTCAGTAAGAGTGGGGATATGGAGGTATTTTTAGGACCCAATACAGGAAAGAAGCAGGCTGATTATACAGTGCAAGGGAGTTACAGGGAACGCTACTGTAAGATCTACAATGGGTCTACCACAATAGTTGCTGAGGTATTTTTTCTATTAGATGATTATTGTTTTTTTATTATGGTAAATATTTGTGATTGGAGCTATGAATTCACTAAAACATCTTACAACAACTTATAACAACAAAAAACATCAAATCAAGAATCATGACAACTAGATAATTGTTAATTGATACAGGTTAATTATGCATAGATCAAGTATAAATTTTTTTATGAACTGCTTTTATGATTAAATATTAGAGCATGATGAATCTAGAGCATGATGAATCTAATAGAATTTATGAGTTGAATTTTATTTTGCAGGTGAAGAGGAAATTTGCTACATCAGACGTCATGTTGTCCAGAGATGTTTTCAGTGTTGTAGTGAAAATGGGGGTTGATCAAGCTTTCATCATGGGTTTGATTGTGATTCTCCATCAGATTAGCGGAGAAAATGATGAATTTTGTGTCTGAAATTGTTACTTAGCAAATTAATTTTCCATAGATATGTGGAGAAAATGATGAATTTTGTGTCTGAAATTGGTACTTAGCAAATTAATTTTCCATAAGATATGTGGAGAAAATGATGAATTTTGTGTCTGAATTTGGTGCTCAGCTAATGACAAAATTTGATCAGATAGTTGTCTGAGAAAACTTTTGAGTTTTCCTGTCTTATTACCAGGAATTGCCTACTTATTTCTTCCGGTGCCTGGGCTTGGATAATATCTGTTCTTTTTATTGGAAAAACTGTGTATGGAGAACTCTATACCAAAGAGAATAGATAAGTTCTTAGTTAATATTAAAAATTATGTGGGCAATTACAGATTTTAAATACCCAACAAATGTTGAATACTCAGGGAGATGCCCTCTTTCGCGTCATTGGTAATAGGTTTTGGTTTAAGTGTTTTTAAGAGATGGAAGACACATTAATATAAGAGGGATATAAGTGTAATGGTGTAAATGTATTTAAGTTTGCTTTTTATTTGATTTTGTATATAATTTAGGTTAATGTCTTAATATATTTGTTTAGTTATATTTTTGTGTATAGTCTTGTTTTTCTTAAATATTAAAAATTAAAATATTATTCTTATCTAACTAGTCCAATCTCACACTTCAATTTTGGTGTTGGTAATTTAAATTATAAATATTATAATTTGAAGGGATGAAATTCAAAAATTAGACCCATAAAACACATAGATATAGAAAACAAGACAAACTTATGACCAAAATATAGACAATTAAGAATCAATTAACAAAAATGAGATTACTCAAGTGTACAATTTGAACTCTACAAAATTTAAGAAGGTATTTTAGAAACATTTTAAAATTACATAAATTACAAGGTGGTTGTACAATTTAACTAATACATGTAGATATTCTTTAAATAGTTTGTCACTTCTTTTTCTTATATTAAGACAACAAATATCTCAACCAAATATATGAATGAGCAACTTGTAATACTAAATTAAATGCGAAAATTTCTATATCCCTATCAATATAATCAATAGAACTTCTTACTTCATCACTAACCTAGAAACTAATACAATGCTTTAAATAAACAGAGGTTATGCTTATAAGGTTATTAAAATTTAAGACTTTGAGAGGATGATTTATAAATTTTAATTTAGATTGTTAAATTAGTAACATCTTTTAGAATAGTTTTTGCTGCAATGATATATCAGTTTGATTACAATTTGAAATGTTATTTTTTCTCAGTAATTTTTTTTTATAGAATAAAGGCCTTCTTGACCATCTCACATACAAATAAATAATTATTTTATAAACTACCACTACTTAAATGGAGGACTAACTAATACCAACTCAAGACCAATGAATATATAACCTTAGAGATATGCTAGATCCTTAAAGAATAAATAATAATAATAGAAAATAATGTTTAAGAATATATATATATATATATATATATTTCAAAGTGAGTATACTAATAAAATGCCAGTCTAGAAATCAAATCGTAGTAGTGTATTTTCTCTCTTAAGCCTTGAATTGTACTTTTATATGTAGTGTTTACAAAATTTATTAAGATGATAATTTCTTTATCATTAAATATTATAGTTTAGATAAATGAGATATTTGTTCAGATGACACAAATCTTTTATATTTATCTCCTTTGACAAAGGGGAATAAAGAATATGTGAAAATAATTCACACTCATCTACATTTAACTTCTATCTCAAAGAGGAATAAGGCATATGCCAAAATAATTCACATCCATGCCAAAATATCACACCATTCTTTTTCATTAACTTTACACAATGAAATTTTACTCTACTATAAAAACAATGGCAGGTAAAAAAAACTACCTTGGAATTGGTTTCATGATTTTTTTCATAACTTTAGATCTGCTCTATTTTTGTAACATATGGTTTAGGAGATTAGTCTAGCCTTTCTTTCAATAATACTTCGATTTTGCATGCTTTTTGGATAGAGATTCTCTTTAACATTTGGAAAGATATAAATTGTATTGATTTTTCACTATATTATGTTCATTTTCATCTTTATACTAAAGTCATGATTTGATCCAAAGTGATTATGTAGATTCAAGAACAAGGTATTAAAGTTGCACTTGAGGTGACCCATTTGAAAGAGCTTTTGGACCACTAGGAAAATGCTCCTATAATGTCACCAGAGTTTTTTTGCAATGCCCTAGACCACTGAGGGGGGGTGAGGGTCAATCAGTGGTCTATAAAACCTAATTCATTCAAAAAATAAATTTATAAACATAATTACACACATATATCAACTCATAAGATACAAAATTATATCATCAAAGTATATCCAAACCACTAAACACATAAATGAGAGATGCATATCATATAAAACAGGTATTTGAGTGGAAAACCTTGGACTTGGGCAAAAAAATTATTATGAAAATAAACTTCATTGTGCCTCACTAGCTATAAACCTCACTAATTACCCTTAATGCCTCACTAGTTACAAACTTTATGCCTCATTGGCAACCTCGTTGGTTACAAACTTTATGACTCATTGGCAACCTCATTGACTATGAACTTTATGCTTCACTAAAAAGCTCATTAATTATAAACTTTATACTAGAGCACACACTCCATTTTGATAAAAAAAAACAAAATAAATAAAATATAGAGGATTTCTTTATTTCAATAAAATTCACAGATTTGTAATGCAACCATCACATGGAACTTTTGAGCCTAGGGTGTTTGTTGATCATGCACAGGGTGGATCACTTCAGCATGCCACAGTAGGGAAAGAGAGGAAAAAGGATGATCACTCTATGCATAACTCTTCCTATTTGTGGCCAGAGGAGGAGAACATTTGTGTGAACTAGTTTAATGGTACAAGAAATAGTGTATCTCTCCCAATAGAGTCCAAAGGATTGTGGTGTTTAGGGGCTTTGTTTATTGGTAACGATGGAACTATAGATGGGAATTTGAATGGTAGTCAGGGGGATAGCTCACACGACCCCTCTTCAGCTCTTGCGATGATGAACTAGGGTTTGAAGGGGAAGGAGATCACAAAGGTTAATGGTAGAGATGGTGCTCAAATTGGGGGAAGTGGAAAGATAGGTGCTAAGGTTGCCATTTTGAATGGATATTGTGGTGCCAATAAAACCCTTGGGAGAAAAGGGTCTGGCCCAAATGGGCCTTCTGGGTTTGGAGTGGTAGTTCATCAACGATCAGTACTGGCTTCGATAGAGACATTCAAGCTATAGTTGGAAAGGGCTATCATTGTAGATTTGGTAGAAGAGGTAGAAATGGAGGTTGATCATAAAATTGCAGTTTTGTCTGAGCTTGGTTGGATTGGAAGATTCTAGGGTTTCTGGCCAAGCTTATGTGAGCTCCACAAGTGGATTTCAGAGAACTAAGAGTTGATGTTAAATGGATGTGTTCAAATTTACCCAGGCACTTGGGGTTTTTTAACCATTGAACTAGTTCTTGCTTTAGCTTCTAAAATGAATTGGCCTATTCACCAAATGGATGTTAAAAGTGCCTTTTTAAATGGTGACTTGCATGAAGAAATCTATATGTCTCAACACCCTGGTTTTATTAAAGAAAGTAATGAACACTTTATTTGTAAATTGAAAAAATATATTTATGGTCTTAAATAATCTCCTTGAGAATGGTACTCCAAGATTAATGCATTATTTATTTCTCAAGGTTTTGTTAGAAGTAAAAATGATCCTAATCTTTATATTAATCATACTCAAGATGATATTGTCATTATAATTCTTTATGTAGATAATTGGATTCTTACTTCAAGTTCACATTCTTTAATTTTTTATATTAAGTTTCAACTTAAAAAATAAATCCAAATGACTGATTTAGGAATTTTACATTATTTCTTAGGAATGCAAATTTGGCAAACCCCTAAGGGTATTTTTCTCTCACAAAGTAAGTATGCTAAAGATCTTCTAGAAAAGTTTAAGATGAATGATGCTAGTCAGGTCTCAATTCCATGTGAGTTAGGAACTAAGTTAATGGTAGATATGCAAACTCCATTTGTGGATGCTACAATTTATAGATAACTAATAGGAAGTTTGAATTATCTAACTATTACTAGACCCGATATAGCTTTTAGTGTTAGTTTAGTTTCAAGATTTATGTCCAAACCTCAACAAACTCACTTTAAAGTTGCTAAAAGAATATTATTATATATTAAAGGCACCATTAATGTACATTTATTTTATGATGTGGGTATGTGTAGGATCATGGTATACCAAACTATGGCCTTAAGTGGCAATGAAAAATCAGAAAACCAGGGTTAGTCAACTTGACGTAAAATGTTGAACATCTTATGAACCTTATGTGAAAAAGTTATAAGAGTAGAATCTGTAGGAAATTGAATGTAGTTTCTAAACTACTAGCCCTTGTTTGAAATTTTTTTTGTCTAATTGTTCAAAATTTTAGATTTCAATGTAGTACTACAAAAATTTCAGGGAAAAGATAAGGAGTACGTGTATGTCTGACCACCTTAATCACAATCAAATGATGATATATTTTCCCAAGATTCTAGATATAAGTAGTAGACTCATGCCCGGATGTAACGCATATTTTTTTGTAATTTTTGGTCAAATAAATAATTAATTATGAATTTTCTGCTACAACTTTTTCAGAATAAAAAACTCTCGTGTTTGACCACCTTAACTGATTCAAAATTTTACCAAATTCAAAACTTTTTTTTTCTTATAGTAGCTGAAGCATAGAATGTGATGCATGTTTCAGATTTCAAAAAGGTTAAACGATTTGAAAGTTATAGTTGTTTTTCAATCAGTATATCAATTACGGCTGTAAAGATAACTCAATTGAAAATAAAGTAATAATTACTTACAAAACTCAAAATTTGACAGCAAATATATCGATGGAAAGCTGATAATGTGTTTAAGAAACCCTTTTCATTTCATCAATTTCGGGTGAAAAAATAGTCGTCAACTACATGGTTGAAGTCTCGGTATCAAGAACTATCTCCTGAAACACGCCTAAAGGGTTGACCACCCACGTTTGGTAATGCCTAAGCAAATACCAAGCCTAATCAAATATTTGATAAAATCGGATATCCAATATTTTCAGATATCTGATAATATCGGATATCTGAAAAAGCCTGCCTATTTTGAAATTTCAAATTTGAATTGCCCCACTTTTCCCAAATTCAAGTTTGATAATAAATGTATTTTTTTCATAGTAATATTAATTATGTTATACTAAGTTGTATTATTTTTATGTTTTTGAATTAGGTAAAAGCAGGTTTTGAATGGGCCCCGAAACCATATATAAGTAGTTTTTGGTGGGAACTATAACCTTGAGCTTAAAATAGGAAGAAATAGCTCAATCTAAAGAGAAATAGCTGGGGAAAAAATAAACCTAACAACACCCCCCAGCGCAACATGCTAGAAGAAACTGGCAGAACAAATAGCAATCCAACAGCAACCAGCAAGATTAAACACAGAAGGTAACAGACTGTAGAGACCAGTAGTGTAAAGCAAGCGCCTTACATCATCACTACATATCTAGAATTATCTAGTTCCCCAAACCAACCATAAGGGTTTTGATGGCTCCCATAACCAGACTTAATAAAATAGCATCTTAAGGAATTGTACATGTATAGCTTCAGCTACACCAACCTACCAGGGTTTTGAGAGGCTCCCCCAAACCAAGATGGAATTTATCAGCCAACAATGCTGGAAAACAAACCAAACCACCCTATTGAGACCGAACCAAAGAAGAAACAACAACTTAAAAATAAAGTCAAGACAATCTCCAGCTACACCATAGCATTTAGGGTTTTGAATGGCTCCCTCTACCATTTTAAAACCAAACCTCCTAAAAAATAGCAGCTTAAATATTTGAACTTTAACATCCTCAACTGCACCATAGCTTATGGGGTTTTGAAAGGCTCCCCCAACCATAACCGATGAAATGGGGAAGAGAAGTCCCCACATCACTAGATCACGAACAGCCAGAAAAAAGAATAGACCTTTAAAGATCTCTGGCAAGAACAAAGCTCTCCAGCTGAGGCTGAGCCCATTGGGGTTTTGAAAGGCTCCCCCTACCTTAAACAAAGAACTGGAATAGAGAAGGATTCCCCAAACCACCAAGTCACAACCTGCCAGGAAAAAGATAGGACCATTTAAGATCTCTGGCTTTAACAAAGCCCTCCAGCAATAGCCTTGCTCAATAAGGTCATTCTCCATCCAGACCCATAGCACCCTCATGTTCTTCAACGATGGAAAAAACCAATCCAAACTGTTATCCTCCACCCTCCAGCCACTATCCACCTCTATAGGATGAGCGTCCACCTCTATAGGTTTTTCCCCCTCAATAGGATTCATGGATGAAGAAAGAAGAGTCAGAGAAGATCTCTTCCACCAATAAATCATAGGAAAAGATCCCACCTCTGTAGGGATGAGCTCCCCCTCAATAGGAGTAACACTATGGAGCAAAAGAACAGAGATAGAATAGACCCTGCACCAAATGAGAAAGGCCAAAGGAGGAACAAAACCAACCAAGGCTGAATACAAAAAAGTTGAGAAGGAGACAGACTTAGCCATACTGAGTCTGGCAAGAGTAACCTCAAACCCCCAACAAAGAAGGACAAAGAAAGAAACCCAGAGAGGCGATCCCCCATAAGAACACCTCCCTCTATCACAAAATAGGCAGGATAAAAATAGAGCATTTTGATTTCCCACCTCTATAGACTCCAGAAAGGATAGGAAACAAAAAAGAGACAAACCACCATCACTGTTGGAAGATTTTACATTAGGTACGATCAAAGTTCCTTCCCAAGAAGAAACTTCAGCATCAACAAAAATGGGGGTATCCTTGATACCCATCTCTTCTTCACCTCTCCCCAGAGACCAAACACTCCAACCATTGAGGTGGAGGAAGAACACATCGTGCCCAAGATCTCTCAAGCAGAAAACCATAAATCGCTCCAGCAGAAAACCAGCATTCTGTGCACCAACAGGGTCGCCAATCTTCTCCATGTCTTCATCGGTACCATCTTCCCCTACTGCCCCTTCTCCGCTTCCACCACTGGACCCCCTGCCTTGCAAAAAACTCCTCCTCCCACTTGTAGCACGCCCTCTCGGTGCTCTCCCGCTCTCCTGCTCGACGCATTTTCAAACTTTTTTTTTGTATTATTTTTATGTTAATATTAATTAAAGTTTCATATTAAATTATATTTTTGTTATGTTAATATTAATTTCATTTTAAATATTAATATTAAATAATAATAATAGCATAGCATTAATATTATAATATAAATTTTTATATTAGTATGTATTATATTATTTGATATACAAAATGATTTCAAAAAAATACCTGCACAGTTGATTTGAGGACAGACAGTTTCAGCCCAAATCCTCTTGAAAGTATCCAGCACATGATTTTTGTACAGACTCCTTGTAATTTCGATGATCTGACTGTACTGAATAAGTAGATCATGTCAATGGACTTCCCCTCGATTGAATATAATCAATTGATTTTTTAACTCTCGAAAATAAATTTCACACAGATGTAGAACCATCGTACGCTCATCATCTGTTCTAGAAACTAACAATGGCATAAAAATTGATGTAAGAAAATTTAAGGTACATTGTCCACAAAAAGGTATATGAAACCTTTAAATATACATTAAAAAGTGGAGGTGAAGGCTCTAGATCAGAGAGAGAGAGAGAGAGCAACATCTGGTTCATCTACTCAACTGGGGAATATTTGGGAACAGACAGTCTCCATTTAAACTCAAGTCTCTAGAAGCAGTTATATTTGTCAGTGGAGGAGATACACCCATTGGATAACACTATGGTCACTGGAATTTCTATTTCTCTTCAATTGGGATACTCTTTCCAAAATTGCATCTACCCTTTTACCAATTTGGGAAATCAATGGGTCTATTTGTGAACCTTGAAGGATTTGGTCATCTAAATGAGAACCTTGAGATGAATCAGGAACTTTTCTATGAAAGAAATTAGTACCTTGAGAAGCTCTCCACTTGTCAGTTGAATTAAAACCTTGGACCATAGATGGCTACCCTTTGTTGTAAAATGAGGAGTGAGACTGCCTTGCCAAAGGTGGCAATGAACTTACATTTGAGGGATAATGCCCAACATGAGTAACCCAGTTTCCCAATTCCCGTAAATGCAAAGCCATTGACGAATAGGCATTTCTAATAGAAATATTTGTGGTAATAGAATGAAGTGCATGACCAAATTCTTTGCCTGCTAATGAACCAATTTTCAAGGCTTCATTTCACATTGCTCTGTGGATAATTCCACAGCACTTGTTACTTCTCTATCTCAATTTTTTGTGTCAGTGTACATGTGCACTAAAGAGCTTTTGTCACTACTTGAGCTACTAGCAAACGGTGAGTAATCATCATCATCATCTAACATAGGCTCACACACATAGCTTACTTCTTTCCTTTGCCACTTTCCCCTTCCTAGCTTTTCCTCCTTAACTGTAACTTCTATCATGGGTCCAAGAAGCTCTTCCCACTCTTTCCCATTAATATGCAAATATTTTTGTTCGTAACAATATTTTCTGCATTTATTATCATAATGATTCAATTTGATGCACCTTCGCTATTTGATCCATACTTCCCTTTCATTTCACTTGCTTTGCTCATTTTGCACATCATAGCCCATGATTTGACAGCAGGTATGACCTTGGTACTGCCAGTGTTAATGATAAATTTTACCTTTTAGCTATTAAATTTTTGTCATTTTTTATGTATGATGCTTTTGTATATGAATTGTGGATATTCTCTGGGAAACTATTCATTTTTTCCTGTAGGATGTCTTTTTATACAAATTTTATCATGTGTTAGGACCCCTAGGAAGTCCCCATGACCCCTTTTGACACATTTGAATGCTCAAGTGTGTCCTAAGAGGTCCTACGACTATTTAGGACACACTTGAGCATTCCAATGTGTCAAAAGGGGTCATGGGGACTTCCTAGGGGTCCTAGTATGCCTTATCACACGTTAGGACCCCTAAGAAGCCCCTGTGACCCCTATGGACACATTGGAATGCTCAAGTGTGTTCTAAGGGGTCCTATGACCCCTTCCGACACACTTAAGCATTCAAATGTGTCGAAAGGGATCGTGGGGACTTCCTAGGGGTCCTAGTATGCCTTATCACGTGTTAGGATCCCTAGGAAGCCCCCGTGACCCCTATGTACACATTGGAATGCTCAAGTGTGTCCTAAGGGCTCCTACGACCCCTTTCAACACACTTGAGCATTCAAATGTGTCAAAAGGGGTCATGGAGACTTCCCAGGGGTCCTCCTAAGCCTTATCACACGTTAGGAACTCTAGGAAGTCCCCATGACCCCTTTCAACACATTTGAATGCTCAAGTGTGTCCTAAGGAGTCCTATGACCCCTTTCGACACACTTGAAAATTCAAATGTGTCAAAAGGGGTCATGGGGACTTCCTAGGGGTCCTAGTATGGCTTATCACGTGTTAGGACCCCTAGGAAGTCCCCATGACCCCTTTCAACACATTTGAATGCTCAAGTGTGTCCTAAGGGGTCCTACAACTCGTTAGAACACACTTGATCATTCAAATGTGTCGAAAGGGGTCATGGGGACTTCCTAGGGGTCCTAGTACGCCTTATCATGTGTTAGGACCCATAGGAAGTCCCCATGACCCCTTTTGAAACATTTGAATGCTCAAGTGTGTCCTAAGGGGTCATATGACTCTTTGGGACACACTTGAGGATTCAACTATGTCGAAAGGGATAATGGGGACTTTCTAGGGGTCCTAATATGCCTTATCATGTGTTAGGACCCCTAGGAAGCCCCCGTGACCCCTATGGACACATTGGAATGCTCAAGTGTGTCCTAAGGGGTCCTATGACCCCTTTCGACACACTTGAGCATTCAAATGTGTTGAAAGGGGTCATGGGGACTTCCTAGGGGTCCTACTATGCCTTATCACACGTTAGGACCCCTAGGAAGTCCCCATGACCCCTTTCAACACACTTGAATACTCAAGTGTGTCCTACGGGGTCTTACAACTCTTTAGGACACACTTGAGCATTCCAATGTGTCAAAAAAGGTCATGGGGACTTCCTAGGGGTTCTAGTACACCTTATCACGCGTTACGACCCCTAGGAAGCCCCTGTGACCCCTATGGACACATTGGAATGCTCAAGTGTGTCCTAAGGGGTCCTACGACCCCTTTTGACACACTTGAGCATTCAACTATGTCGAAAGGGGTCATGGGGACTTCCTAATGGTCCTAGTATGCCTTATCACGCGTTAGGACCCCTAGGAAGTCCCCATGAACCCTTTCGACACATTTGAATGCTCAAGTGTGTACTAAGGGATCCTACAACTCGTTAAGACACACTTGAGCATCCAAATGTGCCAAAAAGGGTCATGGGGACTTCCTACAGGTCCTAACACATGATAAGGTGTACTAGGAGCCCTAGGAAGTCCTCATGACACCTTTTGACACATTGGAATGCTTAAGTGTGTCCTAAAGAGTCGTAAGACCCCTTAGGACACACTTGAGCATTAAAATGTGTCGAAAGGGGTCATGGGGACTTCCTAGGGGTCCTACTATGCCTTATCACGTGTTACAACCCCTAGGAAGTCCCCATGACCCATTTCGACACATTTGAATGCTCAAGTATGTCCTAAAGAGTTGTAGGACCCCTTAGGACACACTTGAGCATTCAAATGTGTCGAAAGGGGTCATGGGGACTTCTTAAGGGTCCTAACACATGATAAGGTGTACCAGGACCCCTATAAAGTCCCCATGACCCCTTTTGATGCATTTGAATGCTCAAGCATGTCCTAACGAGTTGTAGGACCCCTTAGGACACACTTGAGCATTCAAATGTGTCGAAAGGGGTCATGGGGACTTTCTATCGGTCCTAATGCATGATAAGGCATACTAGGACCCTTAGGAATTCCCCATGACACCTTTTGACACATTTTAATGCTCAAGTGTGTCCTAACAAGTTATAGGACCCCTTAGGACACACTTGAGCATTCAAATATGTCCATAGGGGTCACAGGGGCTTCCTAGGGGTCCTAACGTGTGATAAGCCATACTAGGACCCCTAGGAAGTCCCCATGGCCCCTTTTGACCCACTTGAATGCTCAAGTGTGTCGAAAGGGGTCGTAGGACCCCTTAGGACACACTTGAGCATTCAAATGTGTTGAAAGGGGTCAAGGGGACTTCCTAGGGTTCCTAACACGTGATAAGGCTTAGTAGGACCCCTAGGAAGTCCCCATGACCCCTTTCGAAACATTTGAATGCTCAAGTGTGTCGGAAGGGGTCCTAGGACCCCTTAGGACATACTTGAGCATTCCAATGTGTCCATAGGGGTCACAGGGGCTTCCTAGGGGTCCTAATGCGTGATAAGACGTACTGGGACCCCTAGGAAGTCCCCATGACCCCTTTCGACACAATTGAATGCTCAAGTGTGTCGAAAGGGGTCATAGGACCCCTTCGGACACACTTGAACATTCCAATGTGTCCGTAGGGGTCACTAGGGATTCCTGGGGGTCCTAACATGTGAAAAGGCATACTAGGACCCCTACGAAGTCCCCATGACCCCTTTCGACACATTGGAATGCTCAAGTGTGTCCTAAAGAGTCATAGGACCCCTTAGGACACACTTGAGCATTCCAATGTGTCAAAAGGGGTCATGGGGAGTTCCTAGGGGTCCTAACATGTGATAAGGCGTACTAGGACCCCTAGGAAGTTCCCATGACCCCTTTCAACATATTTGAATGCTCAAGTGTGTCGGAAGGGGTCGTAGGACCCCTCAGGACACACTTGAGCATTCCAATGTGTCAAAAGGGGTCATGGGGAATTCATAGGGGTGCTACTATGCCTTATCATGAGTTAGGACCCCTAGGAAGTCCCCATGACCCCTTTTGACATATTTGAATGCTCAAGTGTGTCCTAAAGACTCGTAGGACCCCTTAGGACACACTTAAGCAATCAAATGTGTTGAAAGGGGTCATGGGGACTTCCTAGGGGTCCTAATATCACGCATTAGGACCCCTAGTAAGTCCCCATGACCCCTTTCGACACATTTGAATGCTCAAGTGTGTCCTAACAAGTTGTAGGACCCCTTAGGATAGACTTGAGCATTCAAATGTGTCAAAAGGGGCCATGGGGACTTCGTAGGGGTCCTAACACGTGATAAGGCATACTAGGACCCCTAAGAAGTCCCCATGACCCCTTTCGATGCATTTGAATGCTCAAATGTGTCCTAATGAGTCGTAGGACCCCTTAGGACATACTTGAGCATTCAAATGTGTCGAAAGGGGTCATGGGGACTTCTTATGGGTTATAACGCATGATAAGGCATACTAGGACCCCTAGGAAGTCTCCATGACCCCTTTCGACACATTTGAATCCTCAATTATGTCAAAGGGGTCGTAGGAGCCCTTAGGACACACTTGAGCATTCCAATGTGTCCATAGGGGTCACGAGGGCTTCTCAGGGGTCCTAACATGTGATAAGGCATACTACGACCCCTAGGAAGTCCCCATGACCCCTTTCGACACATTGGAATGCTTAGGTGTGTCCTAAAGAGTCGTAGGACCCCTTAGGACACACTTGAGCATTCAAATGAGTTGAAAGGGGTCATGGGGACTTCCTAGGGGTTCTAACGCATGATAATGCATACTAGGACCCCT
The DNA here is from genome assembly GCA_027943335.1 of Chamaecyparis obtusa. NCBI lineage: Eukaryota > Viridiplantae > Streptophyta > Pinopsida > Cupressales > Cupressaceae > Chamaecyparis > Chamaecyparis obtusa. Next base: position 35,307 of record BSBK01011409.1, read on the forward strand.
AGGACGTCCCCATTGTGTGTGTGAAAACTGTACCTAATCTGTAGACACAACACTTCAATAAAACATTAGAGGTTAGTTGAAATCAAAATTGTGCAAAATAAAAATCTAATCTAACCAAGTGATTTATTGCCTTCTAGTAGGTGCAAGATTGATGTTCTCAGATTGTTATCGAGATCAGTGACCTAGACGACACCTAAATGAAGGATTTGAATGCAAAATTGATGGATATGGAATATGAATGCAATTAATCTATTTTTTTGGATTTTAGATGCAATGATATGATCAAAACTGATATGCTCTGATATGCTAAATGATCTAACAATAATATGCAATATGAAGCTAAAATGAATGTAAAAACAAGATTGATCTCACAACAATGTTGATTCGCAATAAGCTTTGATTCTCCAGATAGCAATTCTTCAATGTGATTATGCAAAATTATGAGATGCTTTGAGATGAGCTGAGGCTTTTAATTTATAGAAATCCAAGGCTTTGGAGGTGCATGGAAGAAAGCCATAAATCACTCAAATTAACTCAGCTTGATTTTTGAGTTATCTGATAATAAAGATAATTTAATTCACAAAAATATGCAAATCATGCAAAAATAGCTTTTTAACTCAAATTAGAAGTTTAGATCAATTTTAAAACTCAAAAATGATGTTGAGTTCCAAAAAGTCAATAACTTGCATTGATTTTCTAATTTGGAGTTTAATTGCTCTTTGATTGTGCACATGGATAATTATGAATTAATAAATAAATAAAGTGATTTATTCTCAACTTAACTAATTTTTGAAAAATAATTGATTTATGGGTTAATCAATCATTTAATCAAACTTTTATTCAAAAATAATATCATTAAATATGACAACTTGCTTTAATTAATTAAATAAGAATTTAATCAATTAATAATAGGAATTTTGATTTATTGTCAAATTTAAATAATAATACTTAGGAATAAATATAATTAAATTAAATTAAATAATTAAGTGGCAGAATTAAATCCAATTAATTAAATATTGAGAATATTCAATTAATCAAACTTTAGGATAAATGTGATTTATCGCCAAATAATTATAAAATTAAAGATAATTATGATAAATAGGAATATTGCTAGGAATATTCCCCGATGTAGAATTTATGATAATCAATCAGGATTTGATGATATGCAGATGTGCCTTAGGTTAGGACTTCTATGTCGATTTCATTCGATTTGAGGATGTAGGAGGTTAATGAACATATAGCCCATTTTTGGGGTATTACATTTTGCCACTCTTTGAATTGTTGTGTGAAGCGCAGTGATTCAAAGATAGTCTGTGTTTGATAGAGATATGAAACGGATTCAAAATTTATAATTGATATGAGACAGAAGCTGATTGATATTGATTTGATATGAAGATAATAGGTCCTGAATGACCAAAGATAATGTTAACTGTAGCAGCGATGAACCGAGGATTGTGAAAAAAAAGTGTCAAAACACCTGATTTTGAACCTTATGATTGCGAAGAAGTGAGTGACCAATTCTAGACTCGATTGTCTTAGCAGAACTAGCAGGTATCACATCTGAACCCTTCAGTTGCCGAAGAACCAAGGAAAGAACACTATGATCTGATGGTTGCAAAAACTGATACAATTTACAAGATTAGGAGAATACCAAATTGATATGGATCTTGATGAATCTGATATGCCCCAAGTGATGATAGATTTGCCTCGAGCGATGAGGTCTTTTTTGATGAATCAGTAACTAGACATGGTTGTTGTCTTGATTACTGATGAAAGATATGATTTCAAATTTGATTACAGACTTTGAATGATGTGCAATACCATGCCCCCTTCGGGATTAAAATTGAAATCTGACAAAAAAAGTCAGCGTTGATAGTTTAGAAGCATGCTAATTGATTTGAGAAGTGGTTAAACACGTCTGAGAATGCATTCTGCATCGTTTAGAGGTCCAAAAGACTAAGTTTGACTAGGTTAAACCATGAGTTGACCATAGTTGAAATTTTGATAGCTTGATGGAAGATAATCAATTAAGTTGAATTCTAGATTTATGTGATGATTGAAGGTTGATTTTGCAAGCAGTAGACCTTTTTGGGCCCAAAATGTTAAATCATGATTTTGACATATTAAATAATCTTAGATTTTGATTTTGATCCCGAAAATGGATTCAGAACATTGAAATTAGCCAGGGGTGCAATTTTCATGAAAAACGGAGCACTTTTGAAAATTAGGTCAAATGCTATATAAAGGCCTGAAGGGTCAATTTCAATTCATTTCAACCTTTTGACTTTGGAGATTTTGTGGAGCCCTCTGAGCAAGAAAATGACAGAATAGCGAGATCTGAAGGTTCCTGTGAGTTGGCATTGATTTGAGCACAGCCAGAGATACCAAAGACCCTGACAGTATGGACATCCGGTAGGTGGACCTCTATGCCCCTCTAAAAATGCAAATTTTTCATGTTTTATAGCATTTTTATTTTTTTCATACGCGTTTTGTTTTTTGAATTTTGCATGTGTGAAAACTCATACGAGTCCCAACCCAGACTCATACGACACTTCATTTGAAACTACTTTGTCATTTCAAGTCCACCTAAGTGTCGTATGAAGGGGACCCGTCTGTCGTACGACATTTCATCGGGTCCCTGAAAACTCATATGACAACATGTGTTGTGTCGTATGACCATGGATTGTCGTTTGGGCTTCTGTGGAGTGTCGTACGACTTTCAGAGCCAATCTGGAATGTCATTTGAGAGACAATGAGCCTAAAACTGATATTTAGGTCAAAATTTTGATTTTTCTGATAATTTTGCCGGATTGCTGATCCTTTGACTTACCTTCTGAAATATCAAACTATTCCATTTTTGTACTATTAGCTTGATTTTGAACTCAATATCTGATAAAACACCCTATTTCTATATGATTTAGGTCACATATCCAGACATCCATGTTCGTCATTCTTACCCGGTGACACAGAGACTGTGCGTCTCGCTTCCTGACCCTATGAGGGTTCATCTTGATGCATGTGGATTTGAGCATCTCATTCATTTACCTGATATTAGGGTAAATCATGGCCTATTGACTGCGTTGATAGAGAGATTTCACTCGAAGACTCAGACCTTTCATTTACCGACTGGAGAGATGACTGTGACTCCAAAGGATATGTATAGGATACTATGCATTCCATTCCATAGCAGTCGACGTCCTGAGTATGTGAGTTCCAGCCAGACTGGTCTTCATGCCTTCAGGCATCTATTTGGTGATGATACACAGTTGACGGGGTCCATTTCTTGGGAGACCCTTGTACAAAGATATGGTCAGATGCACCATTTAGAGTGCATTATTGCTAGGATGATCGGGGAGCTCATCATGCTAGGCCGTTAGCAAAATGGCTTTTTTATGGGATGGGCATCGATGGTAGCACTTCTTATGGCCACTCCCACTGAGTTTGCCTGGGGTCAGTGTCTTTTGGCCCACATGTTTTCAAAGATGCACGAGGTCATGTATCAGGATTGCAAGAGCTTCACTTTTGGAGCTCTTGTATTACAAATATGGGCATGGGAGCATATCCCAGTGTTGAGACCGATTTTCTAGACACAGTGGTAGCCACAGGAGCCAGTGATATATACGTATGTAGGTTATGTTACATAGGTTTGCATGGGTTAGACTGAGTACTTTCGACAATGCTTAGATGATATGACATTTGTGCATTGGAGACCCTACTTGCAGATAGAGGCTTGGCCCACTGCGAGGGAGCAGTATAGTTTTCTTTTTCAGAGTCGGGTACTTATTGGCTGGTCTCCCACCGTGTTGGAGAGATTCTTGATTACTAGAGTGTGGCGTCAGTATGGACATAGATAGGATGCCCCACAGGAGTATACTGCATATGCACGCATTGTTCGTGAGATCAACCTTGGATGGACAGCACGGCTTACATATTCTTTATGCTCAAATGAGTACAGTCGCATCATAGGGCGAGACTAGGATTACCATCCACAAGTTGTTGATGTAGGGGTTATAGATGGATACATTTCTTGGCTTGCGGATCACCCCATTTATAGATTCTCGAATCCCACTGAGGTTATACCCTCCATGGAGGAGGCGATGGATGTTACAGGTGCTCCAGTGGGATAGGGCCCGAGACCTCAGGTAGTGCATCCTACACCTCCTAGACAGAGAGCGGCAGCTCCACTTCAGAGACCATCAGGACACATGAGGCCCCCTCATCCTTCTACTTCTATAGCAGGTACATCCATAGGTTCATAGAGATTAAGCAGGGGGAGAGGGGTACTCTGGGCAGTGTTGGTTCTACAGATGAGGTTTTAGCAGCTGAGTAGTTTGTGGGTGGCGATGGAGATTCCTCGCAGGAAGATACCACTTTTGATCTAGGAGCTGAGGTTAGACGCCATAAGTCACACAGAGAAGATACCACTGGTCAGTAGCCAGAACAGCCACAGGACACAAACATGCCAGCAGTTGAGGTTGATCCTGCTGTTCCTCTCACTTCATCAGAGATTATTAGACGTCTCAGAGCTCAGGTTTGGGACTTGAAGGTACAGAGTGCTAGGTGGGAGGAGAGGTATCGAGAGGCAGATAGGTAGTGCACTGAGCTTCATGTAGAGTTTTTCTTAGAGGTTCAAATATTATAGATAGAGGTGACCCATCAGACCTCATGAGCTTCGTATTATGTGTCTGCATACTATGTTGTTGTCCCTGCTGCGCAGAGAGTATCTACGTATTCAGAGTACATGGCAGCCTTAGAGGGAGCTAGGGCACCGAGAGTAGAGGCCATACCACATGTACCACCACCTCCTCCACCAGATACCCAGGAGCATGCTGACAGTTGATTCATGTGCTTATGTTTTGATATATTCTGTTCTTTTTTATCACTGATATACTGTTCTGACTCTGATAGCTCTCCGGAGCTCATTCTTTTGTACATTGTGCCAGTAGTGCACCCCTGACTCATTTCGAGTTTATGATATATATGAGATCAATTTTTTTGGTTGTGACTTCATTTGTACTTGTCATGTTTTGGATTTATGATGATATCATGCTATGCTTATGCTATGAGTAGTGTAGAATGTATGTATGGATCAATGCAATGCAATGATTTCTTTCATATGTATGGATGTTATGCGAATGTAATTGTTTATGAAAAGATGTATGTATGATTTATGCTTATGTAATGGATGTAATGTAATGCAACAAATGATAATGATATGAGATGTAAATGCAATGATACACATGATATGTTTTTGTAGGTTGATGAAGACAAGTACTCAGTCTTATGTCAAAAGGATGTTTAACCCAGGAGGGTTATTGCTTGCGGTTCAATGAAGAGACCTTCAAGTGAGACTCAGCTCTTGGTAGATGTGAAGAATTGATATGAAGATTTGTTTAAGCTTTGAAGTGTTTCCAAACAATTGTGAGATCATACAGACATGCAAAATGCAAAGAGACATGCAAAATGAAATGCAACCTAAGACCTAGGACCTAGTCACTGATCATGTGTCAATTTGTTATCATCATTGAACTTTTAGGTAACCAAATAAATCAATACAATGCCCACTAGCTATGAAACCATAGACATATGAATATCAATTTGCATACGCAAGAATCAATACAACACCCACTGGTCAACAACCATGGATATATGAATATTGATTTTATTTTCAGAATGTCAGATTAGATATAAGCACCAAGGCACAAATGCCAGGATGACCTGAATATCATGTCCATTTTGATATAGCAATTTGTACAAGCATCAAAACATAAACATCATGATGACCTGAATACGCCTTGCATTACAAACACATCAAGTAGTCAAGAGATCATTCTAAATCCAATGTGAATTACCCGTGGTGACCCTTTATCGTTCACATCCTTAGGTAAGATCGCATTTCACAATAGGAGAAAGAACTCACTCAAAAAAGACAATAGTTAGATCAAACTTCCTTGTATTTTCTAGGTATCAATGGTTGAGGTATGCATGGCCATCCAATTTGAGATAGAGGCTCTTACAGTCGGACACTATTTCAATCCAGAATTTCCAAAGTTGTTAGATTTTCACATACAAGCAGAAGACAAAGAAAAGATTATGCCCCCAGTCATCACTCTCTAAATCCTGTAAAGGACATCATCGAAGAGCTCGAAGGGACACAATATGCAAAAATCTCAATGTGAATCAATAAGCATACAAGGAGATAAAAGTATGTAAAAAGCACAGATTGTTTTCAGTTTGCGTTTGATGTTTGATTGCGTTGTTGTAGATGCAAAATCCTTTCTGGAGATGAGACAAACTTGACTGACTCAAATGAAGCTTCAAAGGACTCTGACTGGATATGATACGTCTAAGATATACTGGAGGCCATAGGATATAACATTGATTGCCCCCAAGTGTTAAGCATTGATAGGATACAGATGCCTGAACTGAGTGGTGTACAGACGGACTTATTGAAAACTGGAAATGCAGAAACAAACTGGGAGATATGTACAAACTAAAGCAAGACTGAAAGCTAGGAAAGACCAAGATTGCACTGATAGATGGAGCATTTTGAAACAAGTGGTGCCCATTTGCCGGGTTTTCACCATCTTGGAAGAGATTCTATTTTTGCTACCAAGGCGCCTGTTTCCAGGTTTTCACCAAGGCACTTTTTCTTTTTCTCATTTTTTTTTTTCATTTTTTTTAAATTTTTTTGTACTTTTGATATTTTTTAATTTTTTTGTGAATCATCAAGGTGCCTATTGCTAGGTTTTCACCAAGATGTTCATTTTTTCAGGACTTTTTCCAATTTTTAAGATTTTTTCAGGACATTTTACCATAGACTGAATGCCTTAGGCATAGAATTTCTTCAGATGGAGAACGTTGATTGGTTCTTAGAGCTGTTCTCCTTCAGTCATTGAGAGTTGATAGGCACCAGAGCTGAAAGTAGCAGTGACAACAAAGGGACCCAGCAAGTTGGGTTCAAACTTTCCCTTGCGCTCTCTATGTGATTGATTTTTAGGATTTTCTCTCAAGACAAGACCCCCAACCTGAAATTCTCTATGTCTGACTTTCTTGTTGTAACCTCTAGACATTCTCTTCTGATATACTCTGAGATGATCATACGTTGCTTGTTTGCGCTCATCTAGTAGTTCAAGTTCTTGCAACCTAGACACTTTGTAGTCATCATCAGTTACTAGACCATGCATTCTGATTCTTAGTGATGGGATTTCAACCTCAATAGGTAGTACCACCTCCGACCCATAAACTAAAGCAAAAGGTTTAGCCCCAGTAGGTGTTTTGATACTTGTTTTGTAGGCCCATAGAGCTGGATTAATCATGAGATTCCAGTCTCTGCCAGTTTTGCTTACTGTTCTGTGCAAGATCTTCAATAGATTTTTGTTAGAGGCCTCAGCTTGTCCATTCCCTTGAGGATAGTAGATAGAAGACCAATGTTGTGTGATCTTGAATTTGGCACATAGATCATCTAGGTCTTTGTTCTTGAATTGTCCACCATTATCTGTGATTATGGAATGAGGTATCCCATATCTACATATGATATAGTTCAATATGAACATAGATATTTGCTTTCTAGTTGCTTGTGTCAAAGGGACCACCTCTACCCATTTTGTAAAATAATCTATAACAGTGATTATATGGGTATTTCCATTAGAAGAGTGAGGATGAATCATCCCGATAAGATCAAATGCCCATTGATGGAAAGGCCATTGTGTTGTAAAGGGAATTAGATCTCTCCCTGGAGCATGAATTAGGTTGCCATGTACTTGACTCTTTTGAGAATTCTTAGCAAATTTGATAGACTCTTTCTCCATTTCAGGCCAATAGTACACAGCCCTAATAAGTTTTCGAGCTAGTGTTAAACCATTTGAGTGTGACCCACAAATACCATCATGGACTTCCTCTAATGCACATTGAGACTCTTCTTGTTCTAAACATCTAAGTAGCATACCATCTAGACCTCATTTATATAGATCGTGACCAATGATGACATATTGGGAGGCATTATGGATAAGGTATCTCTTTTCATGGCAGTTGAAGGTATCGGGAATGATTTGGTCTTGGAGATAGGAAAAGAGGTCTTTGTATCTGGATGAATCATGACCAACAATGGTGCAGATCATGCGGGTTTCGGGGGAGTCATATGCAGGATAAGAGAGTGCTTCCACCAAGAACTCATAGCGTAGCTCATGTTCAGGCTACTGTAATAAAGTAGATAGTGTTGCCATTGCATCGGTAGCCTTGTTCTCCATTCTAGGAATTTGCTCAAATGTGATAGAAATGAAATATTTCTTAAGATCATCTACCATTCTCTTGTAAGGAATGAGCTTTTCATCTTTAGTTTGGTACACATCATTGACTTGATGAATAACAAGTTGAGAGTCTCCATGAATGTGTAGCTCTGTTACTCTCCATTCAATTGCTATTTTCATACCATTCAAAAGGGCTTCATATTCTACAATATTGTTTGTGCAGGGGAACTTTAGTTTGAATGCTTTTGGGATGGAGTATCCTTGAGGAGTTATGAATAATATGCCTGCTCCAAATCCATTCTGTGTATAGGAGCCATCAAAGAACAATTGCCATTCTCTTGAAGATAGGTGCATAATAGAGGAGTATGGAAATTCCATTTGCATTGGTATGTCATCAAACATGGGTGCATCTTCTAGTTGATCAACAATAACTTGACCTTTTATAGCTTTTCTTTCAACATATTCAATGTCAAATTCACTTAGAAGCATGACCCATTTAGCTAGTCTACCTATGAGGGCATCCTTGCTTAGTAGGTATTTTAATAGATCAATTTTTGCTACTAGATGCACGGTATGAGCTAACATACAGTGTCTCAGTTTCTATGATGCAAAGATCACAGTGAGACAAGCTTTCTCAATCATAGAATAGTTCTTTTCATATGCCACCAATGTTCTACTTATATAATAAATGGCTCTTTCCTTTTTGTCTTCATCATGTTGCACTAGCAATGCCCCCAATGATGTGGCTATTGCGGAGACATATAAGATGAATAGCTTCCCATGAATAGGAGGCATCAAGATAGGTGGATTTGATAGATACTTCTTGATATGGTCAAAGTTGTTCTCACATTCTTCATTCCATGCAAAGGTCACACCTTTATGTGATGTTTTTGTAAAAGGCTGTGATATGTCCGCTAGCTATGATATGAATCTTCTGATAGATTGAACTCTTCCTTGCAACATCCTCATTTGACTGATATTCATGGGAGGTTGCATCTCTATTATAGCCTTGACTTTAGCTGGATCAACTTCAATGCCCTTCTTTGAAACTATGTATCCTAAGAGCTTTCCAGAAGTGACACCAAAAGCACACTTCTTAGGATTTAGTTGGAGAGTAAACTTTTCCATTCTATCTAGGATCATGCTCAAGTCCTTTAGATGTTCATTTCTGATCATAGATTTTGCTAAAGTATCATCAACATAATCTTCCATAGTTCGATGCATCATGTCGTGGAAAATAGATGTCATTGCTCTTTGATATGTAGCACTAGCATTTTTAAGCCCAAATGGCATGACATTCCAATAGAAGGTGCCCCATGCACATGTGAAAGCAGTTTTCTCTTGGTCCTCTAGAGCAATTTTTATTTGGTTATATCTAGAGAAACCGTCCATTAAGGAATACATCTCGAAACCCGCAGTCATGTCCACTATCATATCAATGTTAGGCAGTGGAAAATCATCCTTAGGGCATGCTCTATTCACATCTCTAAAGTCTGTGCACACTCTGATTGAGCCATCTGGTTTAGAAATAGGTACAATATTAGAGATCCACTCTGCATAGTCAATAACTCAGATGAATCTGGCATTGAGGAGCTTCTCTAATTCAGCTTTTACCAAGAGTGCAACATGAGGATGCATCTGTCTTATTTTTTTCTTGATAGGTTTGACATTTAGAGCAATAGATAAATGATGCATTATGAGATTAGGATCCAATCCTGGCATATCTGAATATTTCCATGCAAATTTGATCTTCTTCTCTATTAGGAATGTAGTAAATTTTTGTTTCTCTTCTTCTGATAATGATTGTGCGAGATGTACCAATTGTGGTTCCTCTATTGTACCCAAATTGATAGATTGAGTGGGCTCAATTAGAACTGGAGATCTATCCTATAAATGACTCGAAAGGACATCAAATATCTCATCCTTAGGTGCCTCAGAGAGGTTTTCACCTTCGGATACATCTTTTATTTTTACTTTTGTAGGTTATGAGACTGCCACAAAGTGGTTTTCACCCTCATAACTCTTTTTTCTTTTTCTTTTTATTCTTGTTTTTTTGACTAAGATATTTGATGTCCGACTCGGTCATGCTGAAGCTCAGTTCACTGATGGAAGTCCTCATAGGATCAACTGCATTGAGGTAGCAAGCAAGGGCATGGTCATTCGGGAAGGTATAAATATCATGGCTTGGATTTGTGGAGGTTTGATCAATAAGTTCTGGATATTGGATAGTCAAAGTAGGGAAAGATTGGGAGATAGTGTTTACGGATATGGATCTACCATCATTGGTCCTAACCCGATGCTTGATTTCAAAGGTGATATTACAACTTAAGACATTCAATTCGTGAATAGGCTCAATGTCATCGTGGGAGTTCAATTCAGCCATAGGTGGATCAGACTCGATAGGTTCATCATTTCGCTCTAGACTCACATTGGGATTAGGTACATATTGGTGAATAATATCAACATGTTTCTTTGTAATAAGCTCATCTTCATCTGGTTCTAGAATGGCTCCCCATTCATAGTCATTTGATTTAGCTTCTGATTCAAGATCTCTAGGAAATCTTAGAACATGAGTAAAGTCAGGGTGAATACCCCAAGAAGGTTTACCCTCAGATTCTGATTTGAATTCATACTCATGGGAATCTATTTCAAAATCACTACCACCTCCCTCTTCTTGATTGTTTTCAAGATTAGCTGGTTCTTGTGTTGCAACTATCTCTTGGTTGATAGTAGGTTCTTGTGTTTCTACTACATTAATTCTTTTGATTAGATCATCTTTATCATCAAGAAGGTCTTTGATTTCCTTAGGAAATTTTTCATAGGGGATGAGTTCTGAGCTATCTGAATCACAATTTGATGATTCTATTTCTTCTTTCTTAAGAAGAGGTTCTCTTGGTGTGATCTACTCTATGACATGAGAGCAATTACCTTTGAGGTGATAGGGTTTCTTCTTAAATCCTAAGCCAACTTTATCTTTATTTTCTCTACCAGTATGTAGGAGAGGTGCCTCAAGACCTTTTCCTCTGATTCCTAGAGGTCCTTTACTTGAATATTCCATCTTAGCTATTAATTTATCTCCTGGACCATACAACTTAGAAGGAAGTTTGGATACTATAGAGTCACTAGTTTGAACAACTTGAGATTTAGGTTCGTCTTTGTATAGCCATGATAGCACAGCTTCATCCTCTTCAAATTCTTGCTTGGATACTTGTTCTACTACAAAATTCTTTTTATATGCTTCCAGAGGTTCTTTAGAGTCTGGTTTGGATTGTTTCAAAGATTGCCCATAATACTTAGGTGAGATAGGGAGAGATGTCAAAGATAAGACTGGCTCGATAGTATATTCTCCCATACTGTTTTCTTTGATATTAACCTCTTTTGCAAGATCTTCCATTTTAGATGTGGACACTTCTTTAGTTGGTTCAATGGAAGATTCTCTATTATTAGGTACAAGCTTATCTGCACTTTCCTTCAAGGTGTTGCAAGTTGTATTCAGATCTGCGGGGATAGTAACCTCTACTCCTTCATAAGGAAACTTAAAACATTGATGGTATGTAGAACGAATAGCTTGCATTTCATGTATCCATGGTCTCCCTAGAAGGACGTTGTAGGCCAAAGGTAGATCAAGCACTTGACAGATGGTATCTTTGATAACTGGACCTGCTCTGATAGGTAAGACAATGGTGCCTTTAGAAGATTTTTCTTGTTCATCAAAGGCTTTGATAGTTATTTTCTTTCTAGGATCAATAGCCAATTCTGAAAATCCCAATTGTGTGATCAAGCTATAAGAACAAATGTTTAGGCTAGTGCCCCCATCTATCAACACACGTTTGACTCTACAGTTCTGGATCAAGACTTCTATATGCAATGGTTGATTATGTGGGTGACTCAAGAGTTGTCATCTTCCTCTGAAAAGGAGATATATTGAGGAGATGTAAGATGTCCAACCATAGTCTGGAACCTGTCTAAATCAAGGTCATCAGGAACATTGGAACCGAGCAAAGCTTTATCGAGAATGGCTCTATGAGCTGGAGATATTCGAAGCAACTCAAACATGGAGATTTTTGCATTAGTGTGTTGGAGTTGTTGGAAAATGCTATAAGATGTATGCCTTATATCCTTTGGATTGGAAGATTTGGAATCAGCCTTCTGTTTAGAAGCAAATGAAAGATTGAAGGGCACCTTAGGGACATTTGATGAATTTGGGATTTGTCCTTTCAAATGTGTTTGAGCTTTTGATCGAGTAACTACGTTAGCTGAGGAATGATCTCTATCTCTTTGTATAATTGTGATGACATTGCAACTTTCAGAGAGACATGGTTCAACCATATTGATGACAACATTATTTCCAGGGTAGGCATAGTTGACTTTTGACCCCATATTAGGCTGAGAAGTTGAAACTTCTTGACCATGTTTCAGAAATGGTTTTTTGAATGTTGTATGATCATTATTGCTCTGGGGATTGTCAATTGTGATGTCTCCACTATCGATTAGATCTTGAATGGTATGCTTCAAGTCGTAGCAATTATTAGTTTTGTGACCTTTACTCCGATGGAAACCACAGAATTCATTTCCTCTCCACCATTTCGGTTTGGGGTCCTGATCATTTGGTCCGATTGGTGGTAAAGAGATGATGTTATTAGCCAGTAGAGTTTTCATTGCTGATTCTAAAGACTCTTTCAGAGGAGTAAACTTTTGATGTTTATCCCATCTTTTGTATTCTGGCTTCTTTTGAGATGGTTCAGAAGACTTTTGCTCTGAAGCTTTAATGGCTTGAGTGCCAAGAGTGAGATTGTAGGTTGGTGCCTTTGATGGGGCACAGATAGTGTCAACAATGCCATCTGTGATGATGCCTTTGTTCTTGTTCCAATTTTTGTTCTTGTCTTTAGAACTGGATCTTGATTCATACTTGTCTTGAAGTGTGATTTCTCCTTTTTTCACAAGCACTTTTTCAATTTTGATAGCATTATCCACCATCTTATCAAAAGATGTATGATCTTGCATTTGTAGAGGATAATTGATTTCTAGAACAAGGTTGTTGATGAAGATTTCCAATTTTTCTATTTCTAGAATAGGTCTGGCATATAGAGAGAACTTCTATCTCTATCTCTTGAGAAATGTTAGGAATGGTTCCCCTGGATATTGCTTGAGATTATAGATATCAATCATGGTGACTGGATGTTGAATATTGTAGGAGTATTGTTGATAAAATAATTTGATCAACTCCTCAAAATTTTTGATAGTAGAAGGCAGTCTAGAGAACCAATGGATGGCTGCTCCCCCTAGAGATCAAGGGAAGAGACGCATCAGATAGGTTGGTTTGTGCATGAACTCCATTGATTGTGTATAGAATTCTCTGACATGATCTTGAGGATCTAAGTGTCCATCATACTTATCATACTTCAACATCTCCAGTCTTTTTGGAAAGGGTGGCATGTACAAGTCTTTGTCAAATGGAAAAGGACATAGAGCCTCCATGGAGAACTCTTTGGGTTCCTTCTCTTTTTCGAGTTGATTTAGTTTGACTTGTAAAGTATGTATTTGTTTCATCATAGTTGTGAGTGGATTTTCTTCCTCATGTGTGATGATAGCTTCGACATTAAAATTAGGAGGAAGCTTAGCTCCTTGATGAGCTAATTGTAAAAAGTATGCTTCTCTATCTTCTTTCAAGAAATGCTTCATCATCCATTGGAAGTTATCGTCATTTTGATATTGAGCAATTTCTTCAAGTGTGGGTTCCTGATCTGCACCATGTTGAGTTTGAGAGCCAAAATTTTTCCCTGCTTGAGACATGGTAGTAGTTTTTGGACTCCCTGGATTAGATTGATGAGAGGTATGTTGAGTACCTTCGTGAGTTGATGGAGGAGGTATGTAACAAGATTTCAATCGATAGTTGCCAAGACCGTCATCCTTGTAAAGACCAGAATTGATGAGTTGCTCAAGAGTTGGATTTTGGAGAGTGGTGATAGATTTCTTGTGAGAGGAAGCTCTAGTCTCCACCATTAACCTCAAGTGAAACAAAAGAATAAGATCCAGATAACTGAAGAATGAATTGAATCAAGATGATCAGACGACGCAACCTTATCAAGGTTTGATTGATTTGAAGATTTGATTAGACATGGATGAAGGATACTGTGCCCTAGATGTATGGGTAGGTTCCCAAAAGATAGCGAACAAGGTATCACAACACTTAGTCATTTTGATGATTGATTGAAGATTGATTTGAAGATTGATAGTTATGACAAGGTTTTAACACGAGATGATCAAGACTCAAATTGATTAAATAAAAGGCTGAATCAGATTCAAAAGGCCACTTTAGGAAAATGATCGGATTCTCAATAGCTACTGCTCTATTCCTGACATGGTGATTTGATCGACATATACCCTAGAAAATAAAAATTTGGCCTCACTAGGGTTTTTAGTAATGGTTTGACTCTGCAACTTTTATGATCCAAAGGGGTGAACTCCAATCCCGGTGCACCAGGGTTTTGACACAGTCTGAGAACTTAATCTTTAGGAGCTACTAGGGAGATCTGACAACCCAATAATGAACCATACCCATGGAGATTTCTTCCACAAGGACATTTATATAGTGACTATCACTACCATGATGAAAATGGCTATTACCGCTTGAGGTTCTGTCAACGCAGTTTACCCTATGAAGGGATTGTCCGCTATGGTTAACCTCTCTAAAGATGACTCACAATAGTATACCACAAGGGGACTTGGCTCTAGATCCAAGGTTTTTGATGCCTTTTCACTTTTAACCCAAACAAAGTAGATAGATAAATTTGACATGCTAAGACAAATTTTATCTCACCAAGGTCTATGATATCAACCCCATGTGATCTATCAACCCCTCCGGAGAGAGAATGTATCAATCAATAAGGGAAGATGCACTAACCAATTTTGATTCACCAAAGCTCATGATGTCAACCCCACATGATCTATCAACCTCTCCTAGGAGAGAATGTATCGATCAATAAGAGAAGACACACTAACCAAGTTGAATGTGAAATGCACTAAGTATCCTCCCCACCTACAAGGATTTTGTCATCAAGAAGGATTTCACTGGGAATCCAATCTCTCAAGAATCATGAATAGTGTTCATAGGGCCTAATTACTATGTGAGCACAAATGTATGTTTCCAAAAAGCAAATCTACCAAAAGTACCCAAAAAGTAGAAAGAGGAACACTTAACGCTTAAAGTGAATATGAGGTGAGTCCACAAGGTGGAACAATTAACCCCTCACACAAGCTAAAAATGAGTCCACAACTTAGAAAACAAGTGAGTTCCAAAAAGCACAAAAGGGTTTCCTGGTGGAACAATTAACGCTTCTTTCCTGTAGACCCCTCCCCTTTAATGTGGTGCTGATATTGCAACCATGGGGTGAAAATGAGGGGTCGGTGGATTTAGCAAGTCCAATAACCCAAGATAGCAATCTAGATCAATCACAAGTAATCTAAGACTGCCAATAAATACCTAAGGTGTCACAACCTAGTATCAATTATGCAAGTATGTAAAACAAAAGCATGAAAAGAAGCACTCAAGCTAGACACATGAGGGATTTATTTTAAGTCCAAATCGAAATGTTATTAGGTGAAGGAGAATACTTGAAATCCTCACAACGCGCTTAGTAGATTTTACCTAATTTTTAGCAATTTATGCACTTGTTCCAATCAAAACCTGCAGGAGTCAATAAAAAATACAGAATTTCAATTGTTAAGATTAGCCGTTAGTCAAAATCTGAAAACCCAATATGACAAACTGCCCTGAAAAATGAAATGATAGTTGAAACCTGATGCTGAAACTCATACAATAGTGGGTCTATTACCAGACGACAGTCAAAAAACTCATACAACAGTGGGTATGCTCCTAGACGACAGTCTGGAAACTCGTATGACACTGGGTGTATGATGAAATGACAGTTGAACTTCCAGACGATAGTGTGTACAGCCTGGCACAATTCTTGATCTGATAAACTATCGTATGATAGTGGGTTTAGTGCGAAATGACTTTTGTCAGAAACTCGTACGAAGATTGTACGAACAAAAAAAATAAAAATCATATTTTTGCATAGAAACTAAGGAGAAAAAGATAGAAATTGATAGAATTGAATTGGAAACCCATTTCAGGGCCCCACGATGGGTGCCAAAAATGTGTGTGTGAAAATTGTACCTGATCTGTAGACACAACACTTCAATAAAACATTAGAGGTTAGTTGAAATTGAAATCGTGCAAAATTAAAATCTAATCTAACCAAGCGATTTACTGCCTTCTAGTAGGTGCGAGATTGATGTTCTCAGATTGTTATCAAGATCAGTGACCTAGACGACACCTAAATGAAGGATTTGAATGCAAAATTGATGGATATGGAATATGAATGCAATTAATCTATTTTTTTGGATTTTAGATGCAATGATATGATCAAAACTGATATGCTCTGATATGCTAAATGATCTAACAATAATATGCAATATGAAGCTAAAATGAATGTAAAAACAAGATTGATCTCACAACAATGTTGATTCGCAATAAGCTTTGATTCTCCAAATAGCAATTCTTCAGTGTGATTATGCAAAATTATGAGATGCTTTGAGATGAGATGAGGCTTTTAATTTATAGAAATCCAAGGCTTTGGAGGTGCATGGAAGAAAGCCATAAATCACTCAGATTAACTCAGCTTGATTTTTGAGTTATCTGATAATAAAGATAATTTAATTCACAAAAACATGCAAATCATGCAAAAATAGCTTTTTAACTCAAATTAGAAGTTTAGATCAATTTTAAAACTCAAAAATGATGTTGAGTTCCAAAAAGTCAATAACTTGCATTGATTTTCTGATTTGGAGTTTAATTGCTCTTTGATTGTGCACATGGATAATTATGAATTAATAAATAAATAAAGTGATTTATTCTCAACTTAACTAATTTTTGAAAAATAATTGATTTATGGGTTAATCAATCATTTAATCAAACTTTTATTCAAAAATAATATCATTAAATATGACAACTTGCTTTAATTAATTAAATAAGAATTTAATCAATTAATAATAGGAATTTTGATTTATTGTCAAATTTAAATAATAATACTTAGGAATAAATATAATTAAATTAAATTAAATAATTAAGTGGCAGAATTAAATCCAATTAATTAAATATTGAGAATATTCAATTAATCAAACTTTAGGATAAATGTGATTTATCGCCAAATAATTATAAAATTAAAGATAATTATGATAAATAAGAATATTGCTAGGAATATTCCCTGATGCAGAATTTATGATAATCAATCAGGATTCGATGATATGCAGATGTGCCTTAGGTTACGACTTCTATGTCGATTTCATTCGATTTGAGGATGTAGGAGGTTAATGAACATATAGCCCATTTTTGGGGTATTACACCCATGACCCCTTTCGACACATTGGAATGCTCAAGTGTGTCCTAAAGAGTCGTAGGACCCTTTACCAAACACTTGAGCATTCAAATGTGTTAAAAGGGGTCATGAGGACTTCCTAGGGGTCCTAGTACGCCTTATCACATGTTAGGACCCCTAGGAAGCCCCTATGACCCCTTTCAACACATTTGAATGCTCATGTGTGTCCTAACAAGTCGTAGGACCCCTTAGGACACACTGAGCATTCAAATGTTTTGAAAGTGGTCATGGGGACTTCCTAGGGGTCCTAACGGGTGATAAGGCATACTAGGACCCCTAGGATGTCCCCATGACCCCTTTCAACACATTTGAATGCTCAAGTGTGTTGGAAGGGGTCGTAGGACCCCTTAGGACACACTTGAGCATTCCAATGTGTTCATAGGGGTCACAGGGGCTTCCTAGGGGTCCTAATGTGTGATAAGGTGTACTAGGACCCTAAGGAAGTCCCCATGACCCCTTTCGAAACATTCAAATGCTCAAGTGTGTCATAAAGAGTCGTAGGGCCCCTTAGGACACAGTTGAGCATTCAAATATGTCGAAAGGGGTCATGGGGACTTTCTAGGGGTCCTAGTACACCTTATGACACATTAGGACCCCTAGGAAGTCCCCATGACCCCTTTCAACACATTTGAATGCTCAAGTGTGTTCTAACAAGTCGTAGGACCCCTTAGGACACACTTGAGCATTCAAATATGTCAATAAGGGTCATGGGGACTACTTGGGGGTCCTAACGTGTGATAAGGCATACTAGGACCCCTAAGAAGTCCCCATGACCCCTTTTAACACATTTGAATGCTCAAGTGTGTCCTAAGGGGTCCTACAACTCTTTAGGACACACTTGAGCATTCTAATGTGTCAAAAGGGCACATGGGGACTTCCTAGGGGTCCTAGTAGGCCTTATCATGCGTTAGGACCCCTAGGAAGCCCCCGTGACCCCTATGGACACAATGGAATGCTCAAGTGTGTCATAAGGAGTCCTACAACCCCTTCTGACACACTTGAGCATTTAAATGTGTCAAAAGGGGTCATGGGGACTTCCTAGGGACCCTAGTATGCCTTATCATGCGTTAGGACCCCTAGGAAACCCCGTGACCCCTATGGATAGATTTGAATGCTCAAGTGTGTCCTAAGGGGTCGTACGACCCCTTCAGATACACTTGAACATTCAAATGTGTCAAAAGGGGTCATGGGGACTTCATAGGGGTCCTAGTATGCCTTATCATGCGTTAGGACCCCTAGGAAGTCCCCATGACCCCTTTCGACACATTTGAATGCTCAAGTGTGTCCTAAGGGGTCCTATGACTTGTTAGGACACACTTGAGTATTCAAATGTGTTGAAAGGGGTCATGGGGACTTCCTAAGGGTCCTAGTATGCCTTATCACATGTTAAGACCCTTAGGAAGTCCCCATGACCCCTTTTGACACATTGGAATGCTCAAGTGTGTCCTAAGGGGTCCTACGACTGTTTAGGACACACTTGAGCATTCAAATGTGTCGAAAGGGGTCATGGGGACTTTCTAGGGGTCCTAACATGTGATAAGATGTAGTAGAACCCCTAGGAAGTCCCCATGACCCCTTTTGACACATTTGAATGCTCAACTATGTCCTAAGGCATCCTATGACTCTTTAGGACACACTTGAGCATTCCAATGTGTTGAAAGGGGTCATGGGGACTTCCTAGGGGTCCTAGTACACCTTATCATGCATTAGGACCCCTAGGAAGCCCTCATGACCCCTATGGACACATTGGAATGCTCAAGTGTGTCCTAAGGGGTCCTACGACCCCTTCTGACACACTTGAGCATTGAAATGTGTCGAAAGTAGTCATGGGGACTTCCTAAGGTTCCTAGTATGCTTTATCATGCGTTAGGACCCCTAGGAAGTCCCTGTGACCCCTTTCAACACATTTTAATGCTCAAGTGTGTCCTAACAAGTTGTAGGACCCCTTAGGACACACTTGAGCATTCAAGTTTCTCCTAACGAGTCGTAGGACCCCTTAGGACACACTTGAGCATTCAAATGTGTCGAAAGGGGTCATGTGGACTTCCTAGGGGTCCTAACGTGTGATAAGGCATACTAGGACCCCTAGGAAGTCCCCATGACCCTTTTCGACATGTTTGAATGCTCAAGTGTGTCCTAAGGGGTCCTATGACTCGTTAGGACACACTTGAGCATTCAAATATGTCGAAAGGGGTCATGGGGACTTCCTAGGGGTCCTAGTATGCCTTATCATGCATTAGGACCCCTAGGAAGTCCCCATGACCCCTTTCCACACATTTGAATGCTCAAGTGTGTCTTAAGGGGTCCTACAACTCTTTAGGACACACTTGAGCATTCCAATGTCTCTAAAGGTGTCATGGGGACTTCCTAGGGGTCCTAATACACCTTATCACGCGTTAGGACCCCTAGGAAGCCCCTGTGACCCCTATGGACACATTGGAATGCTCAAGTGTGTCCTAAGGGGTCCTACAACCCCTTTCGACACACTTGAGCATTCAAATGTGTCAAAAGGGGTCATGGGGACTTCCTAGGGGCCCTAGTATGCCTTATCATGCGTTAGGACCCCTAGGAAGCCCCTGTGGCCCCTATGGACACATTTGAATACTCAAATGTGTCCTAAGGGGTTCTATGACCCCTTCCAACACACTTGAGCATTCAAATATGTCAAAAGGGGTCATGGGGGCTTCCTAGGGGTCCTAGTATGCCTTATCATGTGTTAGGACCCCTAGGAATTCCTCATGACCCCTTTCAACACATTTGAATGCTCAAGTGTGTTCTAAGGGGTGTTACGACTTGTTAGGATACACTTGAGCATTAAAATGTGTCGAAAGTGGTCATGAAGACTTCTTGGGGGTCGTAGTATGCCTTATCACATGTTAGAACCCTTAGGAAGTCCCCATGACCCCTTTTGACACATTTGAATGCTCAAGTGTGTCCTAAGGGGTCCTTCAACCCCTTCTGACACACTTGAGCTTTCAAATGTGTTAAAAGGGGTCATGGGGACTTCCTAAGGGTTCTAACATGTGATAAGGCATACTAGGACCCCTAGGAAGTCTCCATGACACCTTTCGACACATTGGACTGCTCAAATCTATCTTAAAGAGTCGTAGGACTCTTTAGGATAGACTTGAGTAGTTAAATGCATTGAAAGGGGTCATGGAGACTTGCTAGGGGTCCTACTACACCTTATCACATGTTAGGACCCCTAGGAAGCGCCCATGACCCCTATGAACACATTAGAATGCTCAAGTGTGTCCTAAGGGGTCCTACAACCCCTTCCTACACACTTGAGCTTTCAAATGTGTTGAAAGGGGTCATGGGGACTTCCTAGGGGTCCTAGTACACCTTATCATGTGTTAGGACCCTCAGGAAGTCCCCATGACCCCTTTTGACATATTTGAATTCTCAAGTGTGTCCTAAGGGGCCTACGACACATTAGGCCACACTTGAGCATTCAAATGTGTCTAAAGGGGTCACGAGGGTTTCCTAGGGGTCCTAATGCATGATAAGGCATACTAGGACCCCTAGGAAGTCCCCATGACCCATTTCAACACATTTGAATGCTCAAGTGTGTCCTAAGGGGTCCTACGACTCTTTAGGACACACTTGAGGATTCCAATGTGTCGAAAGGGGTCATGGGGACTTCCTAGGGGTCCTATTATGCCTTGTCATGTGTTAGGACCCCTAGGAAGCCCCCGTGACCCCTTTCAACACACTTGAATGCTCAAGTGTGTCCTAAGGGGTCCTAGGACTCTTTAGGACACACTTGAGCATTCCAATGTGTCGAAAGGTGTCACAAGGACTTCCTAGGGGTCTAGTATGCCTTATCACATGTTAGGACCCCTAGGAAGCCCCTGTGACCCCTATGGACACATTGGAATGCTCAAGTGTGTCCTAAGGGGTCCTACGACCCCTTTTGACACACTTCAGCATTCAAATGTGTCGAAAGGGGTCATGGGGAATTCCTTGGGGTCCTAGTACACCTTATCACACATTAGGACCCCTAGGAAGTCCCCATGATTGCTTTCGACACATTTGAATGCTCAAGTGTGTCCTAAAGGGTCCTACAACTTTTTAGGACACACTTGAGCATTCAAATGTGTCAAAAGGGGTCACGGGGGATTCGTAGGGGTCCTAATATGTGATAAGGTGTACTAGAACCCCTAGAAAGTCCCCATGACCCCTTTTGACGCATTTGAATGCTCAAGTGTGTCCTAGGGAGTCCTATGACTCTTTAGGACACACTTGAGCATTGCAATGTATCGAGAGGGGTCATGGGGACTTCCTAGGGGTCCTAGTACACCTTATTATGCATTAGGACCCCTAGGAAGCCCCTGTGACCCCTTTCGACACATTTGAATGCTCAAGTGTGTCCTAAGGGGTCCTATGACTCTTTAGGACACACTTGAGCATTTCAATGTGTTGAAAGGGGTCATGGGGACTTCTTAGGGGTCCTAGTATGCCTTATCACATGTTAGGATGCTTAGGAAGCCCCCGTGACCCCTATGGACACATTGGAATGCTCAAGTGTGTCCTAAGGGGTCCTACGACCCCTTCTGACACACTTGAGCATTCAAATGTGTTGAAAGGGGTCATGGTGACTTCCTTGGGGTCCTAGTACCCCTTATCACACGTTAGGACTCCTAGGAAGTCCTCATCACCCCTTTCGACACATTGGAATGCTCAAGTGTTTCCTAAAGAGTTGTAGGACTCCTTAGGACACATTTGAGCATTGTAATGTGTTGAAAGGGGTCGTAGTGACTTATTAGGGGTCCTAACGCATGATAAGGCGTACTAGGACCCCTAGGAAGTCCCCATGACCCCTTTTAAGACATTTGAATGCTCAAGTGTGTCCTAAAGGGTCGTAGGACCCCTGAGGACACACTTGAGGGTTCAAATGTTTTGAAAGGGGTCAATGGGACTTCCTAGGGTTCCTAGTATGCCTTATCATGTGTTAGGACCCCTAGGAAGTCCTCATGACCTCTCTCTCTCTCTCTAGGTGAGAGAGAGAAAGAGAGGAGAGAGGAGAGAGATAGGTGAGTGAGATCTCTCTCTCTCTCTAGGTGAGAGAGAGGAGAGAGGAGAGAAAGTGAGGAGAGAGAAAGGTGAGAGTGAGAAAGAGTAAGATATCGGATATCCGCTTCTTTTCAATGGTGTTAAAAAAAACAATATTCTTTGGGTCCCTCCAAAGAGTCACGTGTTTTTTTTGAATTATGGGATTCGAGTTGTAGCAAGAAGACAAAAAACCACTTTTTGGGGTGATTTTCTCTATTACCAAAGCTATTTCATCTTTCTTTGGGGTGATTTTCTTGATTACCAAAGGTATTTCATATTTTTTGGGGGTGATTTTCTCTATTAGCAAAGGTATTTCATCTTTTTGTGGGGTGATTTTCTTGATTACCAAAGGTATTTCATCTTTGTTTTGCTAGATTTTCTCTATTACCAAAGGTATTTGCATCTACTTTTTGGTCTAACTATGGGGAGTAGTAGTCATCGAAAGCATAAATGGAAGAGGAGACTCACAAATGAAGATGTTGAAGTGTATAGAGAAATGGATAGGGTTGCCCATTGGAATAAGAGACAAGGAATGTTAACTATGAATGAAGATGTTGGCATAGACCCACATTTGAATGTGGTTTCAAGTGAAGAACATGAATTTGAAGATGAAAATTTAGGTTTTGAAAATGAGAATTTAGGTTTTGAAGATGAAAATGTAGGTTTTGAAAATGAACATGTAGATGTGGCCAATGGAAGTGTGGACATTGCCAATGACAATCCACCGATTGAATATGAAGGAATTGACAATGATAATGGTGCAGAAGAACCAAATCAACATTACAAATCTCCAAATTATATGAGAAATGAAGTTCCTTCGGAGGAAGAAAGACAAACTTCAAAATTGAGATCTTCAAGAAGAACTAAATGGTTACTTGAAATTGATGAGAACATAATGAGCAATTTCAATGGCAAGAGATTAGAAAGAACTGTTCAGTTGTGGGTTTCAAAACTTTTTGATCAATTTTTTAGGCACAAGATGTTGGTTGAGCAATGTCAAATGTTTGTGCAATTGTTAAAGATGAAGAAGATGAGATGTATACTAGTCAAATTGAAGATTAGTGTGAACAAGAAAAAGGAGCGGAATTCTATTATTGTGAGAAATCTTTTTAGTGTTCTCAATTCCATTGGGAAGACTACCAAGGAAAAAGATAAGAGAGTTGCTAGGAGGGTTATTACAACCTCCTTAGTAAGTCATTATTTGTGAAAGGCTCGTTTGATGAAACAAACTTGTGTTGACTTGAATCTAAATCGTAAAACTTTGGATAGAGCACTTGCAAGAAGAGAAAGACTTGATGATCCTCTTCAAAATGATACATGGGCTTATGGTGGGAGACTTTCACGTTGTGATAAGAAGCTTACCGATGATGTGAAGGATCAAATTCAACTATTTTGGCAATCTAACTCAAGAGTGTCACCAAATGTGAAGGATGTCTTGAAGTTGAGAATTGGCATTCAAGACCACACCCCGCATCCCAAACATTATTTGGAGGCGAGTCAAACAATGTTGTTCAAAAAAATTTGTGAGACACATCCAACATTGCAAATATCACAAAGAGATTTTGAAGTCCTGAAGCCTTTTTTTTGTGTGCCTCTTAAGATTCAAAATAGTTGTTGAAAATATCATGTGGAGTTTTCAATGCACCATGAATTGTTACTGTTACCCAATTTTCCTGTTCCATACAAATTTGGCTATAGACTGACTCTATCCAACAATCTCCATTAAATCCTGTTGAACACCTTGAGAAATTTTGATGGTCTTCTCCCTTTTCTTCTGGCCTCTACAACCATCCAACTCCCTGGTCTGCAAGTTTAAATTTTTTAAAAAAGTGACTGTTGGAGCCAAAAACCCTAACCACTTTAGCCTGTTATATTTCACCATTACATTTTCAGTCACTTAAGGGTTTCTTTTTCCACATGCTCTTTATTTTCTAACTAGGCGCAAGATCTCCTTTTCCCCACAGTTTAGTCCTTAACACCCAGCGACCTGGCGAGCGGTTACAGTTTGTTTGGCAGTCTCGCTTTCTTGGTAGTTAAAGCTCAGACAGAATCGATGATTGTCGCTATACCACCGAGGAGATGTGCTTGAGGGTTAACATTATGATGTAACAAGGGCCGTTGATCTTCATCATAATGCAATGCTTCTGTGTCACTGGGTCCACTACCACGTAGTCCGAGGTGTATGCTTCTGATTGGTCAAAGGCTAGTGATGTGGTGCTATGTCAGAGCGGGCCCAGTGTGCTGTCTCAACTTTGGATCTAACGACTGTCATATGATCGCATAGAATATTCTTAGCCCATGAGATCATACGCCAGCCATTGATTTAACTTTATCGCTAGGGCTCTGTCAAGTGGGTCCTTGAATTTTGACGTGCTCGCATTTTATTGGCTGGCGGAGCGATGACTAGGATCTGTTAGTGGGACCATTGTCAAAGAGCCTGCAGGGACGCCAATAAATTAAGATCTTTGATTGTCTTATGATCTCATGGAATCTTCTGAGCCTTTATGATCATAAGATGACTTTCTAATCTTCCAAGTGTTCAGGGGTTTGTCTTGTGGGTCCGTCTGACATGGTCAAATTCTATTGGTCAAGCTGGATGGTGACAGGGAAAGCAGAGTGGGTCTGGATTTCTTAAAGTGAGGTGGCAAAAATTTGAAGATCTACGGTTGGCGCATGATCTGAAGGAATCTTCTGAGGCCATGAGATCATGTGACAGCCATCAGATGGGTCCAAGCTTGTAAGTGTAGTCGCATAATCACCAAGGTAAACCAGAGTTAAATAAAACATCAGGTGTTTCGATGACTAAAGGAAAATGGAACCTGTGGTTAAATATGGGGTTAAGGTTAAAAAATGTAAGTAGTACCTAGTAAAATAAGAAGATCTAACGAATGCATTTTAAAGATGGGTCAGATTTAAATATCAGCCATGGATGAAGAGAATTTAGCACCACCTGTGACCATTTAAATCATTTTTTAAATTCAAATATCTAGAGTACCAAATTTGAATAGTTATGGCGAGCCGAATTGCAGGGAGGTAGATGGATCAAGGCAGCTTGTCCGCAAGTAGATGCAGTACAAAGATGGGCACGCAAACATGATATTTGATTGATTGAGATATTTCCATGACATTTATGATCAAAATTGATAGAATTAGGGTTTTTGGTTATTTTATGTCAAATCATATGTAACACTAATTAGGTTTTGACTCCTGCTTGCGTGTAAGGGGAGATGTATATAATGTTTTTAGAGCTTTTTAGAGCTCAGAGTTTACATTTTGTAAAAAGAGTTTTCTTTCTTAGGAGTTATCTGTGGCATTTGTTCTGCCCTCTGGCTCTTACAGTTTGTAATCTTTCATTGGAATCCCAGATTCAATAGAGGCTATCTGTGGCATTTGTTCTACCCTTTGGTATTTCCCTAGTCTGTATTTCTCTTATTGAGTATAATATGTTGGCTTTGTTAGAGAAATCTTGGAGTTCCAGAGCCCTTCTTTCTTTCAGCTTATATGTGTAATATTGTGTTTGATCTGATTTGAATGAGTTTGTGGGTATAATTCAGCCCCTTGTCATTTTGTCTCACTCATGTGCCCTTTTGCTGAAGAGAACATTTGCTTGCAAGTCATAGTCTGTGTCTTTTGTTCAGACCCCTCTGTGAAACACTTATGCAAGCTTGTTTAGAAATATTGTGTTCTATTAGATTTGAGAGTTTTCATACTAGTGTAGTCAGTATATTGTGTTCAACTCATTTCGGTGTATCACCTAGTAGGTAGTTTGCTTTCAGTCATTTCCCTTTCATGCATTCCTTCTATCCCTTTTCCCCTCAAGAATTTACTTTCCTATCAAGAAGAAAATCAAGGTGATTATCTAAGAGGAACCAGCCAAGAACCTGGAGGTCTCATTTCAATTAGCATAGGTCCCACAACCTGGAGATGATTCCCATGTTATACTAAGTTATCAAGACCAAGAGAGCTTGAAACAAGGGTGAAAAATTAGTGTATAACAATTCTAGCACGCCTGGTGGGACTAGGATCAAATTCAAATTCAGAAGACACCCACCTTGGGCGTAACAATTCTGGCAGGGACTAGGATTAGATTCAAATTCAGAAGACACCCCACCTTGGGCGTAACATTTCTGGCATGCCCAATGGGACTAGGATCAGATTCAAATTTAGAAGACACCCCACCTTTGGCGTAACAATTTTGGCACACCTGGTGGAACTAGGATCAGATTCAAATTCAGAAGACACCCCACCTTGGGCGTAACAATTCTGGCAGGCCCGATGGGACTAAAGCTCAGATTCATGTTCAAGGTATGCTATCTCTAATGTGTTGATAGTATCCTATAGACCTAGAATAGGTCATTGTGCTGCATATCTGGTAGCTCTGGAAAGTCTACTAGTTTCAAAGATTGAGTACTGGTATGTTTCAAATCTTTCATATTCAAATTCTAGCTGATTGCATGATTAGACATGTCAAGTTATCATGGTCAGTCAAGTTACCCACCATCCTATTATGAGGAAAATGCTCAATGGGCTAGTTATTAGCCTTATCAAAGCCACCTAATGCCTACTTTTACCCCGAGCTTTTATACTATACAAGGCCATCAATATATCTAACATGCCCCAAATGATTATGCCCTTGTACAAGATTATGAGTGGGCCCTCCAACAAGAGGGATCATGGGCACAAATGGTATAGAAAAAATTGCAAAGCTAGCTACCTCATCATGCTTACCACCCACCCCCCCTTCTCAGCTTCATTGGCAATAGATTCACAACTCAAACTTGATGAAAGAGCAAGAAAAGACAAAGAATCTACTACTTAATTTGATTAAGCAAGTGTCTGAGATCATAGAGTAGCAGGAGCTGGAGGCTCAAAGTTATGAACAAGGGTCAGTTCCCTACCAAGTGGTAGAGGCTCTTGTTGATGAGCAACAAATAAAAAAATTTCAAGAAGAGATCAATCACCGAGATGATGTTGAGTCAGCAAGGCTGAGATCACAAATTGTCGAACAAGAGGCTCCTAAGCCTAGGATCCCAAGCTGGAGAACCCATTTGTCTCAAGAGGTTACACATGAAGAGCCTACAAAGCATTCATTTCCAAGCTTTAGGAATACCCTTCAAGAGTCTGTGCCTATTTTGGAGCAGTTGTAACCTTGTTGTGGCCTGCAACAACTTAAGGACTATATTGAGATAGTGCAACACCAAGATGGCAGGGCTTTTGGTTTTCCAAGCTTCAAGACAGGTATGCCTTCTATGTCTCCCCCTAAACCCCCTCAATTTCACATCCCAAGTTTTAAGGCAAAAAATTCTTTCCAAGAGCCTTTACTTGAGATTCAGTCTACCACTCTGCAAGAGTAGTCTATACAAGAAAGTTGTTCATCTCAAGAGGTCCCTCTGGTCTCTCAAGATGATGAAGTGTTGTGGATACCCCAATGGACTCTACCTCTCAGTTGTCAGATGCCAAGTCTTTTCAAGGATACTGCTCTAGTGTCTGAGCAAGGACCTATGGTAAGTGAGCTTTCATGTGATGAAGAGGAGAGAAGATCTAAGGTATCAGTTTTGAGTGATAACTATGATAAAGTGAGCCAGCAGTGTGAGGAAATGAAGTTTGATTCTTAGCCTGAGCTCTTGGTTGGATTGTTTAATGAGCTCCCTTTCTTTGTTGATAATGAAAAAGAGACCATGCCATTAACTATGGCTAAGGGTCAATCAGAACATAAGGTTCAACATCAACAAGAGGTTGATATAGAAGAGGATGCCTTGTCCTTGTTAGATAAGCTGCCTAGTTTTGTTGAGCAAAACAAAGAGGCAATGATCATAGCCACCTCTGTAAAATTGCAACAATTAGAAGAGATTGATCTTGAGGATATGCTGATTCATGAGCTTGATCTCATCTTCATGGAGGAGACTCCCCAATGTGCAGAGGATAACCAAAGCCTCGAAGAATATTGTTTGGAGAACATCATAGGAGGCTTGTGTGTGGAGCTTGATTATAAAGAGCCGGTCATTCCTGGAGATCTTCGGGATATTGACCACTTTGATGAACTCTTTGCTAGTTTAAAGGGAGAGGGTGACAGTTCCCTGTCCATGGAGGATGAGTTGACATGGCTATCCATAATAGAGGGCAACCATGAAGATAAAAAAGAATCCATCAAGGAAATTCCTACCTTCAGACTTTTAAGAGGCTTCCCTATCAGATACTTGGCCCAGAGGGAGTTTACTAAGACATCTCCACAAGATCAACTTGAGGTGAGTAAACTTGATCCTATCTTTGCAGAGGTAGTTCATCCTCATTTGATAAATCTTTATATGCCTCATATCCTTGTAGCTATCCTTACGCACTCAATGCAAAATAGCCTAATGAGGAAGGGTAGTTATTTCAGCCTACCAGTGAATGGTTTTGTTTGACCAGTTTTCTGCACTGGTTAGTTTAGGTTAGGTTAGTTTTCCTACTTTTTGTCCCTATTTTCTAGTTTAGTTTTCCTGCTTTCCAAGAAGTGCCCGTGCACAGTTTGTTCCTCTAGTTCCAGATCTATCTCTTTGTCAAGGTCCTATGTTCAAAGTGATGACTCCATGCCCAATGGATTGCTCAAGGCCATTGATCAATGTCTAGCAGGCTAACATCCAACAGAAATTGTCAAAATGTTACCCAATTTTCTTGTTCCATACAAATTTGGCTATGATTGACTCTATCTAGCAATCTCCATTAAATCCTATTGAACACCTTGAGAAATTTTCATGGTCTTCTCCCTTTTCTTCTGGCCTCTGCAACCATCCAACTCCTTGGTCTGCAAGTTTAAATTTAAAAAAAAGGTGACCATTGGAGCCAAAAACCCTAACCCCTTTAGCCTGTTATATTTCACCGTTACCTTTTCGATCACTTAAGGGTTTCTTTTTCCATGTGCTCTTTATTTTATAACTGGTCACGAGATCTCCTTTTCCCCGCGGTTAAGTCCTTACACTAGTAAATTTTACCTCAAATTTCAACGAAAATTGGTCAAATTTTTGACAATAATTAGTCGAATCTACAACCAAAACTTTCATCGTTGTTTTTTCATCAAATTTTCTACATATTTATTATTGGTTGCAATTTTGACCAAAATATAGGTTAAAATTTTGACTGTAGCTCTTGCTTGAAACTGAAAGGATCACCGTCATTTTTTTTTTTACCAATGGTTGAAATTGAGACCATTGAATGGTCGAAATTTCTACCAATGCATGGTCTCAATTTCGATCATAATATGGATGGTCTGTTTATCCAATGGTCGAAATTGAGACCATGCATTGGTAGAAATTGACCATAGCATTGGTCGAAATTTCGACCAATGCTAATTTTTTTTTTTAAAATATCTATTAAAAAGTGGTATTGGTTTCTTATTTACAATAATTCAATGCTAAAGTCGACCATATTAATCTTGGTAAAGTCAATTGCTTGTTATCATATTTCATTTGATATTTTTTTATTTATAAATAAATTGTATATTAATTTTTGAATCAACATTTCAGATTAGATTTCTTTTGTTTCGCTAAATTTGAATTAAAAAAATTAAGAAATACACTTTTGCTCCCCAAAGTCATACAACTTTGATGTTTCAGATATTATAGTAGCTTGATAAAAGAGTATTTTGCAGCCATGTTACAGGTTTGAAATTTCTATTGAGTTTAAAGAGCAGATAAAATAATATCAAATAGTAAAACTAAAATAAAGAGAATAAGAAATAGACACATAACACAGTGAATCACATAGTTCATCATTAAATATTACATTCACCGGTAAGTAGGGCAATATCCTTACTTTTCCTCACACACCATACATAATCTGCACTCATTCTTTAACAAAAAATTGTTTAACCCTTCAAATATAAAGAGACAGCAAAGGAAAAGAAAGGAAAGATTAGATGATCATTGAACTTCACATTCTTAACAATCTTATAAATTATGGTAACATGATAACATAATATCTTACCATAATATTACAAGTTTTAAATCTTAGACTTAAAATAAATTGTTAGAAAAACTAATTTGATGCAAGCTTATTGGTTTGAAATCTCAAGACTTACAGTGGCTTCTATGGGCACAGTAGTGTCCACCCTGTGCTGATAATAAAGATTAATGTAGTCTATATCAAGCCTCTTAAGGCTTCCTTCACAGGCAGCCCTGACATATGCAGGATCTCCCTTCACACCGAATTCTCCATTGGCCCAAGTCAATCCAAATTTAGTAGCAATCTGCACCTTATCTCTTATGCCTTTCAAAGCCTATTTAGGAACAATAGAGGCATAATGCATGAAGTTAGAACAATAAGAAAATACTTCAACTTCATATATGTAATAAATAAAGTATTACAAATAAGATAGATTAAGAACTGAGAACAAGATATACTTGTGGAAGAGACTATGGACAACATTTTTTGATCAATGATTTTGGTTTATACAGTTTTTCCCAAATCAACTATCTGTAAAGCTTGTAGGTAGTTTTTTCAAAGCCATGGAAGTGTCAGATTTGGTAACAGAACTGACCTTTCCTAGAAGAATTTCATTGGTTTCTGGTCCATAAACGTTTGAAGTATCAAGAAAAGTGACACCTCTGCCCACAGCATAGTGAATGAGATCTATCATCTCTTGCTCAGGTTTGGGAGGGCCATACACAAAGGACATACCCATACATCCCAAACCCTATTCAGACACACAAAGTCCCCTGCTTCCCCAACTTTTTCCTACCCACATTCTCCATGACACTATTTTCTTCTCTCCAGATATTAATGGAATTGAAAGTATTATGTTACAATTGTTTCCCATGTTCATCATATCATCATTTTATAATGTATCATGCTTCTGTTTCAGCCTATCGAAGTTGTCTTCAACTAAGCATCAGTCCAATAGATTTTGTCCACCCTATTTTTGCCTATTGGACTGATGTTATTGGACTAATCATATTTCTACTTCAACCTATCAAAATTGTGTTAGAAAGATTATTTTTGTTTAAACTAAAACAAGATATTCATCAACTTTGTAAAGGTAAGACTTGTATATTCATATTATTTTTTAATTTAATTTGATGTTTCAATTTTAATGAACAATGATATTATAATTTTTACATATTTTAAAGAGAAAAATATATTATTCAAAAGACAACTAGGTGGTAAATTCAAATCTTTAAAATCTATGTAGGGTCAAGTTCAAGCAATATTAAAAAAATCAAAACAATGTTTATGGGGTATGTCCAAACAGCAAGAACCAACAAAGTTACTAGACAATGAAAGCTACACAGTCAGGGAGGGATCATGATAATCTAGTTTAATTTCTCCATACATCAGCAATGAAAAAACCATCACGAATCAATTCCCAACTAGTAAGAGCACCCTCCTCTTCTTGATCTTCATCTGCAATTGGGTAGCAACCAATCGGAGAAATTTTCAATTGTAACAGAGAAAAGTTGTCATAATCTAGCCATCTAGATGCACCTTGCTCAAGTGAAGAGGATGAAAATGGGCAAGGAGGTCGAGACCACACATAAGCAACACGATTCTTGGGTTGCCTCAAAGGCAATAGAAATTCACATGATTAGGAGCCATGATCTCTTTTGGTGGGCTCACTACATCCACATCTATACTATGGGTCTAGTGAGCCCACCACATCCGCATCTATGCTATCGGTCTAGTGCCCTTGGTGGGGAGATAGTAAGACATGACACTGTAAAAATTAAACAAGGGTAATAAATTCAATGGTCTAAAAGAACTTAGAGATGAGAAAATCCCAATAACTATAGGGGGTTTGGGAGTGGAAATCCCAATGGGGTTGATAGGCAGCACCCTTCATGGGGGTTTGGGGCCAACATCCCCAATAGTGTATTTTTTTACTTTGCTCTTTGCCCAAATTGCAAAAAAATCTAATCCTTGCTCTGACTGGTTCAATGATAGATTCAAAGTTGGGTGCCCTTGTTGCTACTTTGTTTTACAAAGGAAATGCGAAGAAAATCCATGGATGAGGGCTCAAAAGATGCATTACATATTTGGAGAAGGTCCAAGAATAAAGGAGAGTCAAAAGGGGATAGGAAAGAAATCTACCAAGAGATCTCAGTATCTAAGTCTTGAGACTATTTTGCAATCCAAAAAAGAAGTTGAGAAGCCCAATAATCAAGTCAATACAAATATGAGAAGCTGAAAATGTGACTCCCCAGTGAAAAATTTGAATATGATGTCAACTGCTAAACCTAAACACACAACATATGAGAATGTACATCAAGCAAGCATTAATTCTACAGGCATCCTTAACACTATCAATGCATAACTCACCTTGACAACCAATTTATCATCAATGCATAACACTATCAATGCATAACTCACCTTGACACAAAAGACAATCTCCCTAAAACAAGATATAATCTGTCTAACATACCTTCAGCAACTCTGCAACAATAATAACAACTGATGTTGTGCCATCCCCAACTTCTCGATCCTGCAATTCTGCAAGTTCCACCAAAACCTATAGATAGATGAAAACACCAACCTCATTAACAATATATTTTGAGTGCATTGAAAAAAATTATGGAATGAAATTGATAAACATAATAAGTTTTTGAAGTACTAGTCAAATAATGAATATTTTTACATCCATTACCACTGATAATGTGTAATAGCATAAGATATTAAGATATACATATACCAACTAGACATAAAAGATTCGATGAATTGATTCAAAGTGAACAATAACTGATTTCATAAACAGGCTATGAAGAGATAACATTAAGATTTAACAAAATCACCACTTTGCCAACATAAGATTGTTGCCAAAATGACATCAATGAAATATCAAGCTTCAATAAAAACTGATGCCAAGATCAAACCCACTCTCTGATATAAAAACCGTGAGTTCGGGGTTTATCAAAATTTTAATACTAATTGATTAACTCTGAATTGAATTCAAGTAAAAGAAAACCAAATACGATGAAACAATGAGATACCAACATATTTGCCACAACAAATTTTCCATTACAAATACAAGATCTATTAATTTAGAAGCCAAAGATTAAAATCAGGGTTGTGATTTTAATTTAGAGGCCAAAGATCATCCCATGGCTCATATGCAATTGTGGCAATACCAAATCTTGTACAAGTAACTCATATGTCAATTTTTTAGTGCATTATGTTAGTAGTTAGACTTCCCCATGGTTACATCTGCAATGAATCACCCATAAAAGAAAACATATATTTGTATGGTTGAACCTACTTAGCATAAAAATTTTATTCTGCATCAAAGTTGCCCCATTATCTCTTTTTCTATCATTGCAATTGTCAAGAAAATAATTCACTTTATACCTACCAGTTCCCAGGCAGTATATGCATCTTTTATTCTCTTGTTGCTTGACATTGTTGATCTCAACGACCATTAGAGCCGATATTACACCTACTGCTCCTCCTGAAAAGGATGCTACTATGGGATCGACCTGATTGAACAACCAGTGTGCAACAATTGAGAGATTGTATTCCAATAAGACACGACACTCTACAAATGATAATTTATATATACATATAGCAGTGCAAATGCAATAAATACATAAGGCACAAGAATTATGTATAATTATAAAAGAAAGGTAAAGATCATCATTTCACATGTCAGGATTGAACTATAAATTGTTGGTGGAGGTGTGGACTCAGTGATATGCATGTGTATAAAAAGAACTTCCCAAGATAATAGTGTGAGCAAGGCTTTCGAGGGTACCTATTATCTATTTTGAAAGGCTCAAATCAATCAAACATTAAGAGTTTAATCTAGCATACAATCAAAACAAAAACAAGGAAACTCTAAGCTAGCCACCTCAGATTGAGCCAAAAACAGGTGCACCCAAGCACTGTTTGATTTGCTCTGATAAGGGGGATGTGGGTGTGCTCTCTAAGCACTTGGAGCATACTATAATGCATTCTAAGATGGATTGAAATCCATGAAAACCCCAAAATGGCACAAAAACAGGTATAGAACACCTGATTTGCCACTAAGGCCTCAAGGATCCAAAAATGCTTTAATGAAGATTAAGCTACATGATGAGGAATCTAAGATTGATTTTAGACCAAATTAGAGATGTGATATGATGCTATGCTATGCAAAACAATAAGAAAAGCTATGTTAATCCATTATTACTAAGCTATGATGAGCTAAAAATGCTTGAAAGTAAACTAAATTAGAATGATTTGCTAAGATCTAACATGAAAATGGCATCATAACAGTGCATGAGAATGAAAGTAAGCTAATTGATTTTGTTCTTGAAAGGAGGGGTATTTATAGAATTTGGGAAGGAATAATGAGTGGCCAGGATTGAAATCCTTAAGAGAGGCCAAGATTCATTCAAAGGGGAGCACATGGATTGTGCTAGTTTAGGGGTCACCTCCTTGTGACAAGTGTCACAAGGGCATTGGGTTGAAAGATGGGAGGAATGTGCACAATTTGGGAAATGTGCCTAAGGTCAAAGGGTGTAAGAAAGGGGTGAGGGGCTTCTTAAATGCACCATAAATGCATGTAAGAGGGATAAGGAGGTCTTAAATGCCTTCAATGCATTTCAAAAAAGGAAGCCCTCTTTGTTGACTTTGGGGTAAGCTTAAGAGTTTGGCTAACCTTGTTTAGGGAATGTGACAAGGTTAAGGGAGGAATTAGGATTAGGATTAAGGGATTTTAGGATTAGGATGGGTGAAGAGGTTGGATTGAGAAGATTCTAGAAGAGTCTAGAATTCTCCTTGGTTTCATGGAATAAAAGCTTATCCATTCCAAAAGCTTAAGTTTTGGGAATATTTATTGAAATATTTTCAATAAATATGAAATTTAAATATTTAATCTTAATTAAATATTTAGCCTTGGGATTAGGGTTAGAAAAGATGGGATTAGCCTTTTAATCGAAATTAAGAAGGGATTAGAAGATTCTAGAAGAGGTTAGTGGTCTAAAGGAAATTGGCCAAGTTTTGGGCAAAAAATAAATTAATTATTTATTTTGGGATTTTTGGTCAATTTATTAATTAAAATAATTAATAAATAAGGAGATAATGTTTAAATAAGATTTAAACATTTTTGGAAGGGATTTCTTAATTAAATATTTTTAATTAAGAAAAAGGGATTTAATGACATAAAAATTAATTAATTAATTAATTAATTAATGATGATGTCATCAGAGATTTTTCAGAAAATAAAAATACTTTATTTTCGAAAGGATTTTTAGGTGTCTACATTTTGCCCCTCTTTGATGTGATGCCGCAAGTGGCATGGCGTCAAAGACAAGAAAATAAGATGCCCAAGGCTAGAATTTAGAGGAATGATGGGTTGTGCCCCCTCGAGAAAATAACGCAAGGAGTAAACGTTGTGGAATTTTCTCGAAAGGAAACAAAGAAGGAAGGGCCTAGGAAGAAGGGGAGATAAATAACCAAGCTTCCAAGAGCAAAGATGGGCGAATGCAAGATGAGATGGAATGCAAAATGCAGGATGCAGCTATATGAGGATGCAAGATTAATCTATATGATGCAAGATGCAAGGGATTTGGGGAAGCTCCATGCTTTAGATCTTTTAGAGAGCACAACCTAGTTTAATATAGCAATGCTAGAGACCTGCCAAGGATACTGGGATCACAAGGCCTTGTCACCAGTGTTGCATAGGACTGACGCTAAAAAAACATGCAGGGTTGCCCCAGCATCACGCATGAACCCAAGAGGAAGCATGGTGGAAACGATGCTGAAGAAACCACAAACACACAGCTGACTCACAGGCAGAAGTAAAAGATCAAAAGACCTTGCCCCAAATTATCCTCATTCGCAGTGCACCATGATATAAAGGATCATGGCGACTTTGAGTAGAGAACAACGAGAAGCTGTAAAAGATTAACAAGACCCAAAGGACAAAATCCAAGGCCAAAATGATAACTCCAAAAGACAACCTTTGCTAAGGAGAGAGATTTGATTTGATTGATGGTAGGAAGATTGGTCTGAACACGTGGAAGGATACATCGACACGGACCTGGTGTGCTTGGTGGAAGATTAAGTCAGACAGGGAGGATACAACTGATGGGACCCATGATTAGGCTTAGGTCAGACAAAATAGAAGCATACATCTGTGCGGACCCGATGCTGATGGGGAGAATGTTGTGTTGCTGATTGGCAAATGATGAAGTTCAAAGATGGTCATGATGATCAAGGATAGTCGACAATTGATGTTGCTGAAGTGCGAGGTTGGGTAGGACAAGATTTTTGATCAAATACTGCTGCAGGACTGACGAGGATATGTACAACAAGACAATGACAAGGGCTAACTGACACAAAGGATGGGACCTAAAGACACATATGTACAAATGAGTTGAGGTGGAGACACGACTGATGCTATGGTACAAGACTCAGGATTAGGATGTACAAAGAACCTGGGGATGAAGCTGAAAACTCCAAAGATATGCAGGATGATGCCCCAGTTGGGCTGGAAAGCCAAGATAGACTGACGGAAGATGTGTCCTGAAATGACATAGATTTGGGAAGGACATATCCCAATGATGATGATTGGATTGAGATCAAGGCTTGCTACAAGACTAAGGATTTGGATTGGATGGATTGGCTTGATCTTGGATGTTGGATAGCGAGAGGATGTGGAGAGGATTGGAAGATTGCTAGAAGACTGCTATGAATGGTTGGATATGGATGAATGTCATTGGATTGCATGAAAGGTAGCCTATAGCTAGATACCAATGACAAGGGAAGATACTGGGTGATGGAAAGATGGAAGAAATGCTTAGGATGAGGATGATGGAACTGCTAGGAGATTTGGATGGAGGAAGATTTGGATTTGGATGGAGGAACTGCTTAGGAGACGTGGATGATAGATTTGCTTGAGGATTGGATAGAGGAATGCTTAGGGAGATTGGATGGCAGATTTGCTTGAGGATTGAAAGATGGATGCTGGAGGAACTGCTGAGGAATTTGGATAGAGGAATGCTCAAGGATTGGATGGTGGATTTGCTTAAGGATTTGGGAGATGGAAGATTTTGGATAAAAGATAGTCTCCAAGGAATATGTCACCAAGGAATAAGATGCCCCCTGCTTAGGATAGTTCATTTATTCAGAGGCAGTAGGATGGGGTACAATTGGATGGAAGATATGTTGACAAGAGGATGAGGAAAGTAGATGGAAGATAGGATGAATGGATTGGATAGATGATATGTAGTTGAAAGATGTGATGGATGCCAAGAAGGTGCCCAAAAGCATGTATACCTGGTAGTCTTTGTTTTGTCATCAAGATCCAAAAAGGAGGATGAAGGAAGCGAGAGACAAATGAGATGGAGGAGATGTTGGATAAGAGGTGATAGAAGGGAATGGCCCCCAACTACAGAAAGGAATTGGGGGGGGCCTACGCATGATGCCTGTTTGCCAGGTTTTCACCATGGTACTTGTCCAAGGTGCTTGAATTGCCAAGTTTTCACCATTGAACGAATGTTTTTCTCTTTTTCATTTTTTTTTTGATACTTTTCTCTTGATTTTTCCAATTTTTATGGATTTTCTAATTTTTTGCTGATTAGATGCTGACCTTCTGATATTTTTGATGTGTTGCTATCTTTCTTCACTGATCTTCTGACTTGTTGTTGACATTTTCTGATTTTGCTGACCTGCTGATTTCTCTGATTTGTCACTGATCTTTCTGATGTGCTTGGATGTTGGTACAACTTTGTTAGGATGGAGGAATTTATGCAAAAGCATAGATTGGATGGGTTAGATGGGATATATGGTGGTAGAAATTGTTTGGATGGAAAGATGGAAAGTGATCATGATAGGGAGATGCTGTCAGGACCAACATTGGCACATGTTGTGAGGAAGGTGGATGAAGCGGATAGGACGTGGA
This sequence comes from Chamaecyparis obtusa, assembly GCA_027943335.1. Taxonomy (NCBI): domain Eukaryota; kingdom Viridiplantae; phylum Streptophyta; class Pinopsida; order Cupressales; family Cupressaceae; genus Chamaecyparis; species Chamaecyparis obtusa. Next base: position 73,901 of record BSBK01011409.1, read on the forward strand.
AGATAGAGGTGAATGTGATGGAGGATTTACACTAAGAGATTTTGAATCTTTGGGACCCAAAATAGATTTAGGAGATGGAGGAGAAGACTGAATAGCTAGGGGATTAGCAACTTTGGATGCCATTGTAGATGTTTCTTTTAGATGCATTACATCTTTTTGCTTTGGGATCCACATCATTTTTGCTTTAGCTTTGGTGGGCCTTTGTGGCCATTGGTATGCATCAGATTTTGCTTTTGCTTTGCTAGGCCTTTGCGGCCATTGGGATGCTTTGGATTGCTTGATTGGATTTTGCTTTGGTTGACCATGTCGTTTAGACTGGACATGACAATCCTTAGATCTGTGTGGATATTTCCTTTTATTCATATTGGATATGGCATCCAAATTGTGGGGAGCATCGGAGTGAATACGAGGAGATGTGCGGGATGGAGGAAATATGGATGGAGAGATGGAAGGAGATTGGTAGATAGGATATGTGGGAAGGTGCCTTTGTTGATCCCGACTAGGGATGCTTGGATTTTGGATGAAAGATTGAGTAGGATAAGATGGGGGATGATATTTTGGGATGTAGGGTCCCAAAATGGATTGGGTATGTAGAGGATATGTGCTGGAAGATTTCCGAACATAGGGACCCAAAATGGATTTGGAGGATGAAGGAGGAATGTGATAGGTTGTCTTTGGTTGTAACAATGGAGGAGGAGGAATGGTGTTATATGCTTTGGGAGATGTGATGGTGGGTTTGGAAGGATGCTTGAATTTAGCTTTAGTTGTACCAACCTTTCTGGAGGAAGTGCCTTCTTCTGATGTGTGACCAATGCCACATAACTTTGGATGTTTCTTGTCTTGGATAGGCTCCAGATTTCCTTGTTCATGGATGCCTAGGCCTTTGCCTTGATAATTCCATTTCTTGAGCATTTTATCCAAGCAAGGATATTTCTGACTTGGGGAATATGATAAACATCCAGTTTCTGGTTCCCTGATGGAAGATATAGAACTTATTGCTTCTGCTTCAAGTGGGCTGCCTCTGACAAACGTAAGTGATCCAAGAGGATAGAATGATGGCAATGGGACAGTTTGGTTTGGAAGATCCTCAAGAGGAGAGGATAGGATGGTGGGATTTTGACTGGGATTGGGGGATAGTAATGAATCTTCAGATGGAGAAACTAGGATGATAGGATCTTGGATTGTAGGATTTTGGATTGGGGGTGATGGAAGCAATAGAACATGTGATGGGGGAAGTGAAGGGATTGGATCTTGATTTTCTTCTGCGAGTATTTCAACATGCTTTTGGGAAAGATCTTGACATGGTAGGATTTGTGTGGATAGAATGATGGGGGATGCATGGATGGACTCTTCAGATGGGGTGGATGGAAGGATGGGAGATTCTGTAGTTGTGATGTCTGGAAGAAGGAAGAACTTTTCAGATGGTATGGATGAAAGGATGGAAGGTTCTGTAACTGTGATGGCAGGAAGAAGGGTGAACTCATGAGGCTCATCAAATATGCTTTGGATAATGCTAGGAAGGGGTGATGTTGGTGGGGATGGGATGGAGACCTCAGATGGAAGGGACTCAATGATGCTAGGAGATGGAAGAGGATCAATGAGTGGGATGTATGGAAGATAGATAACATATGGGAGTGATGGATGGGCCTCATCAATTATGGTTTCATGTAAAGGTTTGAGATGGCTTGGCTCTTCAACTTTAGGAGTGGGATTTGTTTTTGGCTTTCTTGTGAAACTCCTTGGAAACTTTCGTGGTGAAGAAGGATTGGAATGTGGAGGAGATGGAGAGCTAGGATATTCCTCATATGAAGATGGGGTGGAAGATTGTGAACTTTCTTGAGGGGATGACGGTGTAGACGAGGAGTTGGAGGATGGTGGGTTGGGAGAAAGGATTGGAAGACTTGGTTTTTGGTTTTGAGAATGATTTGGAGGATAAGTAGATGGAGGGTTCGGATAAAGGATGGGAAGACTAGGATTTTGGATTTGGGGGTGAGTTGGAGGATGAGTGGATGGAGGTTTTAGATAAGGGAAGTAGCGTGAAGTGTTTCGAGGGAATGGTGGTGATTGGGATATGACTATAGCAGGAGATGGAGGTATGATGGATGCATATGGAGGATGTGTAGGTTTAAGATAGGGATAAGGTGTGGATGGATAAGATAATGGATTTTCCTTGCCAAGGACATGAAAGGGAGTGCTAGTGGATAAGCATGAAGGCATGATAGGATATTTTGGAGGAATGATTGGATGCTGGGGGATGTTTGGAGAAATCTTGCTAAGATTTTGAAAATATGCATCATGATCTACAAGGCTTTCATCATCATCAAGATAGGATGGAGTGAGGGGAGAGACATAATAACCAAACTCATCATAATAGTTTTGAGACATGCTGACTTGCGGATGAGTTGGATAAGGATGAAGGACGAAGATGGATTGGAAGACTAAGACTCAGATTGGGATGACTGATAGGATCAGACTAGGATTAGATTTGGCTCAAGATTGGAAGAAGACTGACTTCAGAGGAAGACATACAAGGGGATGGGGGATGACCAAGATGATGCTGCTAACCTAAGATAGGAGGAAAGGATGACAAGACTGGATTGAATATGACTGGAAGACCATGTTTTGAGATTCTGAAAGCTTTGGACATTTTTTGGATTTTGGGAGGATTGGGACTGACATGGCTATTTTGAGTATCTTTGAACCAAGTTGTAGATCAGTTTGATGTTTTCCAATGGCAAAGGATAGATTTCAACAAAGATTTTTGAAAAAGCAATCTCCGCAAGGGACAAAGCAACCTTGCGGGATACAAGCAGGATGACTGACTCTGATAAAGCTTTTGAAAAGTGTATGTTCCAACAAGTGTTTTCACGGAGTATTGACTGTCAAGCACTTCAAACAGATCTGCCTAAGGAAGGTGAGTATCAAAATCGCTTGCCCACAACTTGGTACCCCCTAAAAGGGAATACAAATGGTGAGTAATCTTGAGGTGATCCGGTAAACCCCTTGGAATCGGTCCTTGCACAAGGATTTTGATACTTTCGGATGTAGATAGGGTAGCCTCTATTTTATCAGGTTTTTAGTAGTTCCGTGGAGTCTCCATACCCGGTTATGCTGACTGCCTGTGACTCACTTAAGAGCCTAGCCAACAACGCTGGGGGAGGAATATTTACCTTTCCCCAGACATTTGTATTTGGCACAAGACGCCCAGCGATTAGGAGATGTAAGTGAGTACTTTTTGCCTTCACTTTATTTATATACCAGCCAGGGGGGATACCGGTTTGAGGTCGTTCTCCGAGGAGGAAGTGCTTTTCTCCCTGGACAGGCCTCGCTAAAAGTAGAACAAGTGAACTTGTCCGAGTCCAAATGTTCTACGTTGCTTACTTTAACAAGGATTTACAGAAAATGAAAGCTCCTAGATGCACATCAAGCAAGTTTGTTCATTTTTCCAAATTGATTAAGTGATGTTTGAACTTTTGAAAATGAAGACACACATGTTTAGATTTTAATTTATTCTTTTCCTCAAAACGTAAATGATTTGAGCGTTTGCAAGTTCTTTCCTTTTGGGCATTCAAGATTGATATTTGCGAGTTGATTTAGGAACTTTGAAAATGTGCTTTGTTTTATCCTTAGATCATTCAAGATTGTGTTCGTTTACTTGCTTTTGAAATCTGAAACAAGAGAGGGAATAGAGCGTTCGTTCCCTTTAGTGCATTCGAGATTGGGTTTGATTTTCAAAATGACAATGACACTTTAGGACCTAAGTTCTTTCCTTTAGTTTCATTCAAGATTGAGTTTGACCTTTTGCAAAATAAAAAATAAATCTAGTGCCAGACAGAAAAACACCAAAAAGCGACACTGTCCAGCTTATAGACGATGCTAGAAAGTTCAGAGGTGACATTTCATTCTTACAGGCGACATTCTATACCTTTATAGGCGACAGATAACTATGCAGAGGCATGATTTCTTTCTTCGAAGGCATGATTTAATTACATGCAGGCGACAGAAGAAGAAGTAGAGGTAGAATAGAAGTTATGGCTGGCGGAAATCTGCCAGTAACCAGGCATGAAAACAATGTCTGTATGCGTGATTTGATTTCTTGAAGGCGTTATTTAATTGCTTGAAGGTGTGACTGTATTTTGTGTAGGTGACATTTCTTTTCATGAAGGTGACATTTCTTTTCTTGAAGGCGACATTTAATTGTTGTAGGCGACATTTAATTGCTTGAAGGCGACATTTCATTTGTTTCCTCAGATTGAGCCAAAAATAGGTGCACCCAAGCACTGTTTGATTTGCTCTGATAAGAGGGATGTGGGTGTGCTCTCTAAGCACTTGGAGCATACTATAATGCATTCTAAGATGGATTGAAATCCATGAAAACCCCAAAATGGCACAAAAATAGGTATAGAACACCTGATTTGCCCCTAAGGCCTCAAGGATCCAAAAATGTTTTAATGAAGATTAAGCTACATGATGAGGAATCTAAGATTGATTTTAGACCAAATTAGAGATGTGATATGATTCTAAGCTATGCAAAACAATAAGAAAAGCTATGTTAATCCATTATTACTAAGCTATGATGAGCTAAAAATGCTTGAAAGTAAACTAAATTAGAATGATTTGCTAAGATCTAACATGAAAATGGCATCATAACAGTGCATGAGAATGAAAGTAAGCTAATTGATTTTGTTCTTGAAAGGAGGGGTATTTATAGAATTTGGGAAGGAAGAATGAGTGGCTAGGATTGAAATCCTTAAGAGAGGCCAAGATTCATTCAAAGGGGAGCACATGGATTGTGCTAGTTTAGGGGTCACCTCCTTGTGACAAGTGTCACAAGGGCATTGGGTTGAAAGATGGGAGGAATGTGCACAATTTGGGAAATGTGCCTAAGGTCAAAGGGTGTAAGAAAGGGGTTAGGGTCTTCTTAAATGCACCATAAATGCATGTAAGAGGGATAAGGAGGCCTTAAATGCCTTCAATGCATTTCAAAAAAGGAAGCCCTCTTTGTTGACTTTGGGGTAAGCTTAAGAGTTTGGCTAACCTTGTTTAGGGAATGTGACAAGGTTAAGGGAGGAATTAGGATTAGGATTAAGGGATTTTAGGATTAGGATGGGTGAAGAGGTTGGATTGAGAAGATTCTAGAAGAGTCTAGAATTCTCCTTGGTTTCATGGAATAAAAGCTTATTCATTCCAAAAGCTTAAGTTTTGGGAATATTTATTGAAATATTTTCAATAAATATGAAATTTAAATATTTAATCTTAATTAAATATTTAGCCTTGGGATTAGGGTTAGAAAAGATGGGATTAGCCTTTTAATCGAAATTAAGAAGGGATTAGAAGATTCTAGAAGAGGTTAGTGGTCTAAAGGAAATTGGCCAAGTTTTGGGCAAAAAATAAATTAATTATTTATTTTGGGATTTTTGGTCAATTTATTAATTAAAATAATTAATAAATAAGGAGATAATGTTTAAATATTTTTAATTAAGAAAAAGGGATTTAATGACATAAAAATAAATTAATTAATTAAATAATTAATTAATTAATAAATGATGATGTCATCGGGGATTTTTCAGAAAATAAAAATACTTTATTTTCTAAAGGATTTTTAGGTGTCTACAAATAGATTATATTAAACACTAATAGTTTTCATCTGATGTGTCATTACATGGATTATGGCTAAACATATTAACTAGACATAAACCTGGATACATCTATAAAATCTTGAGCTTCACATATCAAAATAAGATTGAAAATTGAAACAAAAAACCAATGGCATCTAATGTTAGTTTTCAATAAGAAAGCATCTTTATATTAATTAATGTCCATGAATCACAAAAGCAGGTCATTAGGACTGAAAAGTCTGGGGAGCTACAAGTTTGGACATACATGCAAGATAAGTGTTCATCATAAACCAACAACCACAAATCTTAAAGACCAAATGATTACACCAAAACCAGGTATAGAGAAAATTGATATACATCACACACTGTATAAAAGAAAAAGAGTTATTCCCTACTTAAATACATACGGTTTCTTTAAGGTCACCATGCAAATCCACTTGAATACAAATACATCTCTAGGGTCAAGCATAATAGAATTATTCCACTCAATGTTGACAATAGACAAAATGCCCTGATGTATTAATAAGTCAGACATTAGAAGCATAAAGTGCTAATGGAAAACTATAAAACTCAATCCACCCAAGGATTTTCGAGTTTGGCATTATCTTGAAGGCTACAAAAACCTCTTGTTCAAGGGAAAAACACAAGGAATCTATTCCCAATAATAACCCCCCCTGATTTTTGTTTTGAAATCTGTGAAACAATATAGAACCTATAGTGAAATGACTATTGATTGTTAGCTTCCAATACATGCAAATTCATAAACTAACAAATGTAATTGCTCACAATAGTAAACTATATGGAATCAGGGGTTTGAATTCGTCGCCATTCAGTTAGTACAAATCATAGAGCGAAGAAAGATTGTTTTTTGTAACAAATGAGAGAGGGTTGAGCCTTAACCTCTCTATCAATAGAAAACATAAATTGCAACTATTGAGTTAACTAGGGGTTTGACACCATCACCACTTAATTACAGGATAAGAGAGTACACCTGGTTGAAGAAGAAATCAAGGATCTTGATCCTGAGGAGGGAGAGTGCTTACTCTTAAGGAATGGAGAAACATTACATGCACCTACACATATAGGTATATTCAAAACTAGATGTCTAGTACAAGGAAAGATATGCACTTTGATCATAGATTCAGGGGCACATAAGAATCTAGTTTCAATAGATATGGTCACTAAGTTGAGTTTACCAATAATTGATCATCCCGAACCCTACATTGCTACTTTGGTCAGCCATGAGTTAAATGTAAGGGTAACTAAGAGAGCCTTTGTAAATTTCTCAATAGGACCATACAAGGAATAGCTTTGGTGTGATGTGATACCTAGGAGTTGTGGGCACATAATCCTAGGTAGGCCATGGCAGCATGCTAGGAGAACTTTTCATGATGGGTATCATAATACCTACCTAGTGCATAAGGGCAAAGACAAGTTTAGATTGAATCCCTTGCACAATAGGGATAGGGACAAAATCATCATGTGTTTTGGAGAGAATATTCCTCAAAAGAAGCAAGGTAAAGGCATACAAGACACTGGATGGTATGAGGAAACCAAGGGGCAACAAGGTACAGAGGTACATAGGACTGGAAAATCAGAAGTTACAACAAGAAGTGTGATTGGTTTCAAGGGTGAAGAAAGAATTCTTATAGGGGATATGCTTTTTCCTATCAAGGGACATAACCACGATGGAAAAATGGTGATGGAGTAGCAGAAGAAAGGACTGAAATAGTACCTTCCAAATCAGGCAGAGGCAAAGGATGTTCAAGCAGCAATTGAAAACACTAGGACATCAAGTGTGATTGCCCCAAGGGTAGAGTTTATAAGTTCTAACAAATGTCTGGATGCTTTTCCTATAGGTAATAGGAAGAAGAGATGTTTCACATTGGGAGATTTCATCCCTAAACACCATCAGTAGAGATATGAAGAAAAGAAGACCATTTTTGCTAGATATGGTTCTTGGGACAAGAAGACTTTTAAAGGTGGAGAGTATGGTGCAGGGGCACCACTTGCTTACCAGGGTCACCTGAAGGGTCCAAAGGATACCAAGGGTCATGGAGCATCCTCTGGAGTGAATTGGGCCATCCTAGCACCCATCATGGCTCATGGAGACATCTAGTGCTATCATGTTGCATAATGTCCTAAAGGACTCATATGATGAAAAACTTGTAAATGAGTCATGAATTAGGATTTTAGTAATGCATAGGTTAGGAGAGGCATTTGATAGGTTCAGATAGGTCATCATAATCTTATCATGCCATTTGATAAGTTGGAGAACTCAAAAGGATTAGCAAATGCTTGTTTTAGTGTTTTGCAAATTCAAATTTTTAAATGCTAACAAATAGTCCCATTTTGGAGGGAAAGCCCATAATTTAAAAACTAAGCATGATTAGGATTTCAAACCAATTGGAGGTGGTTGTGAATGTTAGTTTCCACCCTCCCAACATTATAAATGATGGATGTACGGCCTGTACAGGAAATGGTACGGACTGTCTCAGTTTTGTGCATGTAAAAGCTTGGTTTACAACAACAAATTGAAGGATTCTTTGGGTTTTTGCATTTATTTGGTGTTGTAATGTATTGTCCTATCTTCTCATACATTTTTTGATGTTATCTACCAAGTTTTTATTCCAAAAGTGGTGAGTTGTTTGTCTAAATCATTGACCGTTGGCTATAGCAGGTTGTTTTTAAGGCATTTTGAAGGTTTTTTCCTATTAAAATGTTCATTCCATGGAATGTCTGACTATTTCTTCATGGAATGAGACATCTTTAACATGTATTATGAATACTAACACTGATATGAGCAGTTAACCTAAGGATTTGGTGGCCACCAAGTAGTAAAGTGTGAAAACAAGGGGTGAAGTTGAGGGCATAGACCTACAGTAGGGTATTTGCCTAAACAAGGGCATGGTTTGAGTTTTGAAACAAGTTTAGTATGTTAAAACATTGATGTTTTCACTTCCAATTGTTCCTAGAAGTTCTAGCACGTGGGAGATCTAGCAAGCCCTAGATATAAGGGTTTCAAGAGGGCAAATTAGGGCTTTTGGGGTTAGAAAGCTCTTAGACTAAAATTGGTTGAAGAATCCTCTAATTGGGGACAATTTAAGACCCTAAAAAAAATTTGGAGTCTGGATCTTAAGCACTTTTATTGGTTCCTTAGTAAATGCACCTATTTCTCATGCTTGCCAACAGGGGTTTTGTGAAGGAACTATAAAACTTGCCAAAGGAGTCATATCATCTTTTCACATATGTTTTGTATCTCAATAAAGGGTATTTGAAACAATAATTGGTTCAAGGGGTCTTTTGGATAAATCAAGAGATAAACCTACATTTTGCTTGCTGCTGTAGCAGAGCAACAAAAGTTGCATGACAACATTTGAGCAACTTTTGCATTCTTGCTTGCAGAGTCCTGAAACTGAAGGGTAAGGGTTGGAACATGGTGAATATGTCCAAAAAAACTCATTGAAGCCTTAAAACCTCCTGGAGTTGACCATTTGTGGGATTTGACCATCAGGACCTAGAAGGGTCACTTGGTACATTGTTACAAATTTGCTCATTTTGGGTGTTTTCAAGGTTCACCATCCCTTCCGTCAAATTTGTTCAAGATCCTTGATTTCTTCTTCAACCAGGTGTACTCTCTTGTCTTTGTTCTGACCAGTAATTTGTATATTTTTAGTTGAATCCCTTGCAACAAGCCAAATGGAAGATTGGGATGCCTAATAAGGAAGCTTGTCTTTAAAGTTTGAGCTTCACTTGGTTTCGAGAATAGTTTAATATTCTCTACTAAACAAGGCCAACCACGTGAAGGTGGAAGCTCATTTGGCCCCTCCCCCCCCCCCCCCTAACATCACTCTAAATTCAATATTAACATTTAATAACATTCATTCATTCATCCATTTTTTAAATATAACATTCAATCATTATAATCACATGATAACATTCATTAACACACAACATTCATGAATAATTCATTAACACACAACATTCACAAATAATTCATTAACACATATTAACACACATCATTCATCAACATTACTAGTACAAAATTACATCCATTAAGACAATGTTCTTTCATTAGCAATAAATGTTAATTACAATCATTTCTTTTTGGGTTTCTTGCTATTTTTTTTAATCATGTAATTTCTAAGAGGAAGATCAATGTCCTCATCATTCCCCTCCTCTATTGATTCTAATCCCAACATGTGTCTCCTCCTCATCTGTTCAGGAACACGAGGCCACTGCGCTAAAGGGGGGTCCGCTGCAATAACTACTTCATGAGTTAAATTCACACTATTTTATATTATTGAATTACAAGTATTTATGTAAGTAAAAGAAATATAAATCAAAAAATTAATTTAAAAGAACAAAACATAGATTTTCTTTACCTGAATGTGCCACATGATCTACATGGTGATCTGTCTGAACATCCTCCAGCACTCGTTCAACATGACCTGATTTTGTATCCTCTAAAATATACACAAAAATGTTACACCAAGTTCAATTTAAGATGTTAAATTGTATTAATAATTACATAATTAGATTTAAATATAAAATGAGCACCTCCTTGGATAGTATGATGCACATCAGGGGCTTCATGATGCGGCATATGATCTGTGTCATGATTAAGAGGCTGCATTGCAATGTAATGGACATTATTATCAAATTGATTGTTGCTCAAGTATTCAATTTCTAATATATTTTTTGGCATATTTACCTGTGCACATGATGTAGGAGACTCTTTGGTGGGGCTAGTGGAAGCTTGTTGTAGGCGTTCAACCACAGCTTCATAGCCTTCCTTGAAGGCAATTTTTTTGTGTTCTTCTATGGCCTCTAAATTAAAATCAGAGCCCTGCATTTTTTGATTAAACAAAATTATTTGCATTTTATAAATAATTTTTCTCTGTAATTCATTTACTGCTACTTACAATTCGAGCTTTAATTTTCAAATATCCTCCAGCGCCAAGTCTGTGTTGCCCAATCTTTTGCAGCCTAGCCTTTGTTGCCATTGAAGTGTCCTGCAACCTATGAAAAGTTTGAAATATGTTAGATGATATAGATATAAAGATCTTTATGACTAATTGAAATTAAAAGACATTCCTACCACTCTCTTCTAATATTTTGATATTCACAAAGGCGTTTTCGCACCTTTCTTTCCTAACAGATATTTCAGAATCGCACCAGTTTATATGGAATAACAAATGAAACTTTGAAATGCTGAACACATTGCATTCAATGGTGAAAATGTCTAAAACATCATACCAAGATATTATATTGAAAAATGATGATTGCATTCAAAATTTAATTATCATCTCAAAAGTCCATGCCAAACACCTTATCACTTCAACTACAAGACTGATTTGAGTTCAAGGTTCTCTAAACCAATATGAACCAACCTTATTTGTGCAGCATCATCATCAACCTGTGCTAGCTATTTTTCTCTACATCCCATTATATTGTTGTGCGTTAATCCTTGTACATAAGCATGTTGTAATGAATTAGATGCAAGATGCTTTCTCTTCTTCTTCTTCTTACCGTTTCCAAAATTTCTTTATCATTTATGATGCCTTGTCTTATTTTTGCTGGAAAAAAGAGTCACTAGGATGTGGGAATCTGACATGGTCTGGATATGTCCACATAGTGCAAGGAATCCTACCTTTTGACGGCCTTGCTGAAAATATCAAATATGACTAAAAGGGAAATCGCAAAATCTCAAGCAGTATCAAGATGTAGCTTAAAAATGAGGGAAAATGATGCCTTTATCTAGTTTGCAAGGAAAAAGGGCTAATGGGGAAAATTGTGGGATTTTGAGGGGTAATTGGATAATATCCATTGTTAGAGGAAAGTTTCACAAGAAACATTAAGAGCAGGTGGTAAATTGACAGTTTGAGGCCACAAGGGCTTGTACAAAATAAGGTCGACGTGGATAATTTTGAAGTTTTGAGGGACAATAAGATATGTCCACTTCGCATAGAAAGTTCCACTGGAGTCACCAATGAGATGGAAATGTAGCCAATCAAGGGACAATGGAAACTATGGGAAACTGATGGGGTAAGGGACATATCAAGGCATAACATGAAATTCCACATGTCAAGGTGAGAAAAGGCTTTGGCAGGGACTTCACAACCATGACAAGTTAGTAGGTTCCGAAGGCATCCAAGATGGGCCAAAAGATCCACAATATCCAAACATAGGCTAAATTTCAGCAACTTCATAACTCCCTCAAAATTAATCAGAACTTCATTAAACTTGAAATGTGATAAACCATTTGGCCAACTTTATGGTGACATCATTACATGGCCAAGAATCAACTCGTCACATCCCATTAAATTTACCTAGCTTAATCACTAGATTATTGTACTAACTAAAAACAATTAGGCCAATAACTTGAATGTGTTAACTTAAGTATTGATAAAGAATGATTATTCTTAAGTTCTAACAACTAATTGTAAGTATGACATGCATTATTACATTGTACTAGTAGTTAATACTATTGCATACCTTCTCGCATTTGTTGGTGAAACTCCTCTTTGAGCATCCGCTTTCTCCTTTGCATCCAAAATGAATTCATTCCAATCCCTCACTGAAATAAAGGGAGGACGCTCATACTTTGGGTTCAGGATGAGACTCTTTCTATATGCGTCCCTCACAGTCTTAAGATGTTTGCAAGCTCTTTCTAAAATTTTCTTCTCATCAAAAATATTATTACCAAACTCATGATCTAAATCTTTGACGAGCTGATCTTTTAAACTTTTTTCTTGCAAATTCCACCTTTTAAGAAAAAACACAAAATTGTTAGATATAGCCACTAAAAGAAAAGACCAGAATGAAAGGAAAAATACTGTACCAATTAATGATATGAAAAAAAAATAATGGGATAAACTTAGTTCACTTATGATGTTCCACCTTGTACGTATGGTGGGCCCGAATATATGCAATGTGAGGTCAAAAAGATTCTTATAAAATGTATCATTTCCTGCAAAAAATGTCATGGGATAATCAATCCAAAACTTGTTATGAATAGGTAAATGCATATTACAATATAAAAAATAATTATTTAAAGTACCTAGAATCTGAGGACATTTTATAGGCATTGATTCATTATTGTCAATCAATAATGACGTCTGCGTAGCTCTCGTGATAGTAACACGGGTAGATCTAGGAAATGGTGGTGAATTATCACCAATACATATAGATTGATCAGTATCTGGCGTACCAAATGGTGCCACCGATGTATCTCCTGCTCCAAAAAAAAATCCACTATGTGATGCACCCAAGATTAAAGTACAAATTATCAAATCATAATTAGCACAAAACCAAATATAGTAAAACAAGGATTTACCAGCTGCCATACACCTTGAAGGCGTTGATGTTTGCATGGCCCTTGTGGCCAACATTGCACTCAACAATCTTCTATGGACAACCTGGCTAGGAGGAGTCTCCTGCAATTGATGACCTGAACAATACATTGTTAGCAAAGACATTTTGAAATAATAAAAGTAAGAGTTAACTTGAGAAGTTTTTGAATGTTCCAAAGAAAAAATTCCTTGTAACTTGTCAACTAAAGGATTATTTTACCTGAGGTGGCCAGAGGTCTGCTAGTACTGGCCTCACCGCATTGTCCTCGACCAGGTACTAGAGATTCCATAAAATCCTACAACAATAACACATATTACATATATTTTACTTCACAACATAAAAGAGTATAAAATATAAACCTTTATTGAAATTTTGTTATAGCTAAAGATTCATTACTGCTTACTTGATACTGACGTGCGAGCACTTTTAATTCAGTTAGCCTCATCAGCATCTCCTCAGTTGGATTTGTTTCATGCAAAATATTAATTATTTCTTTATTGATTTGTTTCATTTTTTTCTTCAACATAATTGTTACATTAGGCGAATCTGCAAAATGATCATCATCCTCGGGGGTAGCTATTGCCTCTATTGTTGATGGTGCTTTTCCCTTATCCTGAACATCAAATTATGATAGGAATATCAATAAAACTATCATAAAAACTCCAAAACCATAAATAAAATAACGTAATAATATAACATTTTTCAACTATCTAATTTGTACAATTTTAATAAGGTTTACCCTTGCTGAAGAATGGGTGGGAGGAGCATCCTCATGGCCTCTATCATGTGCAGGATCCATATCGTCTTGTGACAAAGATTAAATATAAAAACTTTAGCGAACTAAAAGCAATAGACTTAGCAAAAAAAAACTTATTAATAAAATGGTATTTAGTACTTACCACCCTCATGATAGTAAATTTTTTTGTATCTATGCGATTTAAATGATAATCTATTAGCAGTTCTTCCCCTACACTTATTGATTTTATTGCACATACAAAAACTTGATTCCCCTCACGCGCCTCAAATATGCAATTGGGTTGCTTATTAGTTGACGAAGGTTGCGTACTATTTATAAAACCCACAATATTACCTGTTGCTTTTGGTCTCCCATCAATGTACATTGAAAATCTTTTACTTTGATCATTTTCTTTCCTTTGTATATAATTAGCTGATAGTGCATACCTATGCATACTTTTTTTATATTGAACAATCCGCATCCAATCATTGTAATTGTAACACGGACTGACATACTTGAACAATTCAACAACTCTATTGTAATATACCTTTATCCCATCCATGGAAAATGGGCCCAAACCATGTAATGAGGATGGAGCAATGCAATATATCCTCTCATTAATGCAAAAATCAGTATTAATTGGAGGTAGCTCATTGGGTACCCATTCTTTCTCAATGTGTGTGTACTGAAAGGGCACCTTGATGTCGCCTTTGGTCTCATCATCATAAGAACATGACCCCCCATTAGCAAGGAAATATTGCATGCGTTTATCAAATTTTTTTCTAATCTTTTGACCTCTAGTTGATCTCCCTATTTTAGTCGTACTACATGTAGAACTTTCATCTAGCATTCCCTCATTTCCCTCATTCGATGTAGATAGATCTGACAAGTACCTATTTGGTGGGTGCTGCAATCCATCAAATGAGATATTCTCACGTCAATATATATAAAATAATCAAGTCGTGACCCATACGTATGGTTCTTCTTTGTCTATACATGAGAGATATAAAATGTACTAGGTTGAAAGTGATTATATATTATATTTCTATACATTTCTTCTTTGTCTATATATACATTATATGATTATATAATATGTCTATTTATAACATACGTGCTCAGTGATAAACAAGAAGAATATAAGAAAATTATGTCTATTTATTGACTTATACCTGCTGATCCATGTCACTGTGCACGATCCACACCAAAGGGGTCAAATTTCATGCATATGTTAATCATTTATCTTAAGTTAGCTAAAAATTACATGATACGTATGCTACAAATAACTTAGAAGATAACATGAACAATATGCAACATTGTAAACATGAACAAATTTACCTTATATATGGAATGCAAGATTGTCAATAGAAGGGGTGACGATGTCTGTAGTCAATTGCCTATTTGCAAAAAGGGTGATAATCAAACACAAATATACATGTATCAACAGCAATTAATTAAGCATTGTAAACAAAAAATTGGTAATTATAAATCACATATGTTGTAATCATTAGAATTGAACACAATAAATATGTAATCATTACAATTGAAAGCAAAACATAAATATGTAATCATTAGAATTAAACACAATAAATATGTAATCATTACAATTTGAACATAATAAATATGTAATCATTTCAATTATGTCATTCATCATCATCATCATCATCATCGCCATCATCATCATCGCCATGATCACCATCACCATCATCATCAGCATCATCATCAGCATCATCATCATCATCATCATCATCATCATCATCATCATCTTCATCATCTGCTTCCTCATCATCTTCAATATCTTCTTCTTCCATAACATTATACTTTATCGGCCTTCCTCTTGGATCATGTCTAACAACAAATGACCAACCCTGTTTATGTGGAACCTTTGAGTAAAACACTTGCTCACACTGGCTTGGAAGAACATAGGGCTCATCTCCAACTGGCTCAAATGACCTTGTATTAATCATTGTAAATCCATTATCATGTTGAATAACAGTTCTATCTGGATCATTTTGATTTAGTTGTAGCCTGTACCATTTGATGACGAATAGAACTACTTTGAAGGAGTTAAAGTCACACTCAATTATATCATCTAAGATGCCATAGTATTGATTTTGAGATTGTTGAGGATGTATGTCATTTCTAGATGATATATTTATGACCTTGAAAACTGCACTTATCCCAGAATCACAAGTTTTCTTTGTGTCATCCAACTTTTTTATGCAAAATTTGTGGCCATGATAGTACATAGCTTTGTGGTGCTTGACCTACAATTTTTCAAGTGTGTAAATTATTTGCATCATGAGTTGATACAAAACATATGAGTCATGATCATTAATAAATTTATATGTACCTCTCCACCTCTTAAACCATGTGCTAGATCAATTACCATTGGAGTAACATTGGAATCTCCATTACGATGAGCTTCTCTAACCAATGAAGCAACACCTTCCCATGTTAATGAGCAACCATTTTGTTGACATCATTCAATCCATCCCATCATCCAATCAAGATTGTTTTCAATATACAAATGTATTGCATCCCACTCTCGACCAGCTGTATCAAAAAAAAAAACACCACTTATAAATAACTTATATTGAAAATTTATAAGAATTAATTAACTACAATAACATCTTAGATTTACCTCTCACTTTCCTCAATCTACCTTTGCCCATCAAGTACTCCCTTTCAAATTTGTTAATGGAGTTGGGATCCCAAATATGATCTACATGGATCTTTGCTGCAAACTTAGGAAGATATTCACTAATGTACACCATGGTTTGGTATACCATATATCCCTCCACCATAGAACCCTCAGGATGTGCTCTTTGTCAAACCAAGCTTTTCAAAAATTTCAAGTGCCTCTCAACCATCCACATTGACCTAGTTGGTACAGGTTCACACAATTCAATCTCCTCAACTTGATGTATGAGGTAATGTTCTTGTGCATTGAAAAAAGTTGAAGGTAGACACTTTTGCATTTCACACATAAGAAGAGGAATTTTTCTTTTCCAATATTTTATATCTTCTTTATTGATTTCTTTAGATGACATCCACCTCATGTATTTTCCAAGATCATATATAACTTGTTTGACACCGTTGGCAAAGTGGTGTGGGAGAGATAGAGGTAGAACGTACTGCAATATTTGTAAAATGATCTTGTCAATATTTTATAAAAGAATGCAATGAAAACCACATGCGGTATACAAATATATAGTGAATACAAAATAATATGAATTACCTTAATAAATATATGCCAATCATGTGTTTTCATCCCTGGCCCAAATTCACTTTTCTTTGATATGAGATTGTTTATGTTTGCAGCAAATCCTGTGGGAAATCGTATTTTTTTTATAATTTCTTTTATAGCATTGCTCTGCTGCTCCGACAATAACCATGGAAGGGCACTTGTATCAATCTGGTCTCCATTGTTATTTGATCGAATAAAATTTTTCATTGCATGGTTGGATTCTTCAATGTCACTACAAATTTTGATAATTTGGTCTTTGTCACGCCTTCCATCCAATATTTTCCATAATGTCTCTGTTACATTCTTTCCAATATGCATAGGATCAAACAAATGCACGATTGGGAGTTGCTTGTAGTACGACAACCTAAAAAATTATGTAGGATAACTTTTTAGTCCTTTTGGAAGTTGGTCATTGATGCCTTGATGACCTTCACAAGCATCAATTACATCATCAGTAAATAAAACACAATATCAAAATATAAATTTGAAATAAAAACCATCAGATGGAATGACATTACCTTGACGATTTATTTTATTGTATGTCGACTTCCATAGGTGAGGTGTCATTCTCCGTGGCTTTGATGTAGTCTCTTCTTTCCCATTGAAAATATGTTTTTCAGTAATTCAGTACTTATGATTTCTGTGGAGAAAGTGTCTATTCTCATCGAACACCTGCTTTCTTAAACTTTTTGAATGATGAGATTTCATCTTTGGACCACAAACTGGACATGCAAATTTTCCCTTTGTCTGAAGACCTACAAGATTGTGTATAATTGGATTAAATGTGTTAACTTTGTGTTAGCACTATAACATACCAAAAAAGAGGCATTAAGAAGAGAACATACCACAAAAATGTGTTAGCCCAAGGGCATCATGTATTGTCCATACAAGCATTGCATGGAATTGAAATTGTCTTTGTCTTATTGGTCTAGAGATGTCATACATAGTGACCCCATTCCATAACACCATCAACTCGTCGATAAGGGGCTCAATATATACATTGATATCTTTAACTTGGTACTTACCTAGTTGAATGAACAAAAACATTACATAATTACTATGACCATTTTGATGGATTATTAATAATAAATTAATTTAGATGACCATTAAATCAAAAAATACCTAGAACAATCAGTGACAACATTATGTGCTCCCTCTTTATGGACAACCAAGGAGGAATGTTATTGTTGATAACAAAAATAGGCCACACCGAGTAAGTAGATCTCATCTCTCCAAACGGATTGACACCATCCGCTGCCAATGAAAGCTTGAGATTATGAGGTTCTTCTTTAAAGTGTGGCCATTTTTCTTCTATTTCCTTAAATGTTGAACCATCCGCAGGCATTCGCATAATGTCATCTTGACTTCTATTGCGTGCATGGTAATCCATAAATTGTGCCAAGCTATTGCACTTGAATAATCATTGCAGACGTGGAATAATGGGAATATGTCAAAGAACCTTGCAAGGCACCTTTTTTGTTATTCGATCTGATTGATATCTACTAATATGACAAATAGGGCATTCTGTTGCAAATTCATGTTCTTTATGATATATAATATGATCGTTCAGACATGCATGTATTGTTTGATACTCCATTCCAATATCTTTCATAATGGCAAATAATTCTTGATATGAGTGAGGTAGAATGTTTGATGGTGGTAACAAACACTCACCTATCAACCTATGACCAAAAATATAATTTGTTAATTTAAAGAATATTAATTGCTACATGATTCACCCAATATTAATTGTAAGAGAATTAAGACTAAAATAATGAAAAAAGATGACATACCTTAACATACGTGTCATTGTTACATTGGATAAACCATTCATAACCTTCAAGTTCACCAACAATAATACAACGGCAAGAAGAGTTGTTTCAGAGCCTTCATATAGGGGCTCGTGTGCCTTCTCAAGTATAGGTACATCAAGCTCTGCATCAACATCATCATCATCATCATCATCTTGATCATCATGATCATCTTAATCTTCTTCATCATCGTGGTCTTCTTCCATGATATCATTACCTTCTACTTCTATATTCACACTTCCATGTTCCCTCATTTGGAAATCCACATTCTCCATATTGTCATGGTCCATAACATGAAACTTAGGGACATTGACCTATATGAAAATGATGACCTTATATTAACCATGACCATGTTGTCATCATCAAATCATGTCTTATGTATTTTATAAAATATTAAAATACATACCAATGGATGAAATTCGTTTCCCCCTTCAATGTGACCATGTTGCCTACAATGTTCCTCAGCTGTTTTGATTAGATATCTTCGAGTCTTTAAGCCCTTACAAAGTTTGCAAGGACAATAACATTTTCCATCACCCTTTCTTTTTAAGTTAGACCATAGTCTAGCAATTGTCTCCCTATTTTTTTGTGCGTTGATATCGTCAGACATGGTCTTTCTTGAATGGAATGACTCGTTGGTGGAAGAAGGATGATTTGTTTGCAACCTGCAGATAAAAATCATTACTGAACAACCATTTTCTCAACCATTTTAATATCAAAAACATCATATGAAATATCTTTATCATTTAGATTTTAATGGTATATTTTAACTTTTAATTAGAATTTTGTGTAATATAAGGACCCCTATTCAAAATTATGTCAATACCAACTAAGTGCTAGTAATTTTGAAAGCTGGCATATACAATATCCTTTCATAATAATGTTGACGAGCCTATAGAGTTTTTGCATGCTTTCATCTTGGTGTAGGGGCACCAAGTGGACATCATCAAAGAAATTATATCTTCAAGGATATAATTAGATGGTTGGGGTGGTCAGTTTATTGTTCTAATAAGCCAGTAGGGAAAAAAATTGGTAGACGAATCCTTCAACAAAGTAGATGTTTAGAATATAGAAAATAAGTGGTTGTTTTTCATTTTAATAAGCCATAATACTAGCTTTAAGCCTAGAGTTGAATTGTCCCCTTCAGGTTTGCAGAATGTATCATGCCAATATTATGATACTGTAGCACATTCTATGCTCGAGTTAATGGCTACATGTAATGGTGACTCCATTATTGCAATATCCTCTTCTTGAATGCATTTTTATAGCGATAGAGGTTCCATTTAAAGAAGGTGATAAATGTGTAATAGATATATTTATGTTTTAAATTTCTATTAGAATACAATGATATATTTATGATGTCAGTTTGCAGAAGACATTAAGAAGATTGCATTGAGTATATATGGAGCATGTTGGATGAAAAGGAGGGAGAGGTAATATTTCTCAGTCTATTATAAAGCAAGATATCGAGATCCTAATTTGTGGGAGCAAGTAGAAGCATTGACAAAGTAGTCAATGATCATCTTACTTGAGCATTAAAAAATTTGTGCAACATTCCACATGTTGGCCATAATCATGGAGTTCAAAAGACGATATGATATGGAATATATTATTTATAAGTTACCTACCTGGGAAATTTTTTATTGGAAATATTGCTATAATTGGATACCATTTGGTCAGTTTGTCTCAAGTCCCCAACATAAGGGATTTCAAAATAACTAGCATTTGTCAGAAAACCATCTTACTTGTAAGACTTCATGATTTTCTGGAAACTAATATGTTAAAACAGAAGAAATCTAACACCAGAAGCACATCATTAGTGAGGCCTATATAATATGCAATGTTCGATAGATTGGTATGGCTCAAAAAAGAGGTGGCAAACTCTCGAGATCATTGATTTATCAAAGCACATACAAACAATAATAAAAAATTTCTGATAAGAGTAACAAAATTTTGTATAAAGTATAAACTAAGCAATGCCCAGAAATAAAACAACCATCTAATAATAATGCAGTGATCCTATTAGAACTAATCATTTGTCAAGGAGTAGTTGTATATAAAAAACATTAGTTACAAGCAGCGACCTGTTTAGTTAAGAAATAATAATACAATGAACATGCACCACTCCCTAAAGAGACATAACTATATAAGGAGACATATCTTTCCATTTCCAACATGAGGATTATAAGTATACCTAAGGCATCAAATGAAATAAGGGGAATTGAATCATAAGAAAGGCAGGAGAACAGCCAGTTTATAATCCACACAGAAGCATATTTTAAGGAGATGTCATTGCTCGAAAAATGTTTTATTTATAAGACTTCATGATTTCGGTAGAATACATTCATGGAGCAGCGAACCTATCATTACGTCACTCTAAGAGCATCAATGCCTACTCTTGAAGAAGGCAGCATTCTATCATTCTAAAACAAACACAATACATATATTAATATTTGCACTTATTGCCACCCAAGGAGAAGAACAGTGTTTAGTTAACCAAATGATTAGTTACGTGGATGAGGTGTGAATAGCAATAGACATGTTGGTTCGATACAACCCCTCATTACATATATAGAGAAGTCTTTGGATCCTCTGAAGGCAGGAATGGAGGTCATTTTTATATGCATTGCAGACTAAGCACTCTTAGAGCCTTATAGCAGACAAGAAAGGTAGGAGTAATCTACAATTGGAAAGTAATAAGATCTCATGAGCACATAATAAAGATGGCATCATATGAAGACATCACCTAAGCAAGAAAAAGACATCAGATACAACAATAATCAATATCCATGGCAGACCGACTGGAATTGTAATTCATCCAAAATATATCAGAACTCTCTTTATCATAACAGATCGGATTGTTCATATCTTCATAAAATTTCCATATCCAAACTCTAAAGGAATGATTCTCATTATATCAGAATTTTGTGCATTTTCAGATTGTCCATTATATCAGACTTATCACTTAAATCAAAAACTGCAAATTCTTAGAAGACCGACTTATACTCTCGACCTCATCATTGAATGTTGTGAGATTAAGATCCTATCTACCTGGTCAATTTCAGATCAGAGATTTGTATCAGGACTATCCTTTGACACTAGAGTCTCTATTACTTAATAATATAAGGGGAGCAGACATTTGCACTGATTGAGTTCCCCACTATCTAGGGACAACAATATTATAAGTTAAAGAACTAAAATTTATAGCTACAAATCATATTCAATATACACATTGTATAAAAATTGAAGATGGGAAGAAGCCTCTGTTACTTATTGATCTTTCACACAACAGTCTTAAGGAGAGTTACTGTAGTAAATCAAGTGTTGCGCGACTAAATTAAGGTAAATCCCCAAAAGGGGCATTACAGTTTGAGATAAATGATAACAAAAATATCAAGCTTAAACTTGCAGGGCTTTCACTATATATAATTGTTTTGCAGAGACTTGAATGGAATATTAGGGATGGATGATCCAAATGGTGTATTGGGCAGCTCTAGCTCAATTTAATGAGCATTTCCAGGCAAACATATCCAAATAAACTAAGAAAAATCACAATCTTGTCAAGATTGTTAGATCCCTTTTCATCTTCAAATTCTCTTTAAGACCCTAAAATTCTCTGTTGATTGACTACACAAATTGATTGTTGTTTGTTAATGAAAAGTTGCAAACTCTTAGGCACATTTTTTGTTAGGATGATGTTTTTAATAGTTTTAATTTTTTAAAGATTCTTGTAGTAGGTTTTATATTTGTTAAGTAGGATATATTTTTTTGTCATGTGGTAATATTTTTTGGAAGTATTTATTAAATAAAACAAAGTTGACTGTTTTTAGTTGTTGCAGATGCTTTAGAGGAAGAATTTTGGCTCTTAAAATATTCAACAAATTATTTTTGATGGCTATCAACACTCTTTTCACTAAGATTTCAAGGTTGTAGGAAAATACAATGGGCACTCAGGCATCCTATACCTGGTTGGTGCAGCCATTGTTGGAACATCTCAGGAGGCAGCACTTGGGGGTTTATATTTATAATTTATTAAAAAATTCATTCTGATTTAATGTTTTATGAAACTTAAAGAGGACAAGAAATGGTTGCAGAAGAGGTTGTTAATGTATTACCATTATTAATCCAATCCAATCGACCTCATTGCTAAAGGAAAGCTGACAGTTTGTTAAAAAATTTACACGAGAGAATAACAATTACCATAAAAATGTGGTTATAAATTTGAGTTCTCTATATCAAGCACAAATAAACTTCTATAAATTCACACTCGGTAATGATCATTAATAGAAAACCATGTGAGTTGTATGGACTACATAAGGTTCTAACCTTGATTAAGAAAATTTTACATTTTTCAGCAGAATCTTAAGATTTAATACATATATGATTAGGTACTATTTGCAAATTGCTTATGAAATTGATATGGGTTTATTTGGTTTGTGAGAATGCATTGGTTGTAACACAAAATGTTTCTCCACAATGGAAGTAGAGTTTTGTTTGGCATTTGATATATCACACAAGGTTAGAAAGATGTATGGTTGAAAGTTGTTGGTAGGAGGATGCATTAGCTCTTCTTATTCGACTGGAAGGTGAAAGGTTTGGGTTTGCAAAGGCCTAGAAACCAGAATCAAATGGAATTATAAGTAGGATAATACAGTGGTTTCATAGTATAACAGGTTGGGAGGAACATATATGTGATTGAGAGCAGGATAACATAGTGGTTTCATAGTATAACAGGTTGGGAGGTATATGTGATTGAGAGAATTATTCATTGTTTGTATGACCAATTACACCTCAGGTATAAACACAAAAAATTAGCCGATGATAATCTTATTAGAGCATTAGAAAATTTGTGTAATAATTCACCTCTGGTCATAATGATGCACTTCTGAAGACAATCACAGGAAATTTATACAACAAATATTTCTATGAGTGGATAGCAATCTGTAAGCTTGAGGGTAATACACAAAAACATCAAATTTAAGGTTGCAAGTTTCAGTTTTCTTTCTCTATATAAATGGGCAACTATAGCTCATTTTATTGAGCATTCTCAGGTAAGTGTGTACACATCAATTGAAAAAGAACTGGGAAGAAAAGTATTATTAGCTTTTGCTAGGTGTTAAAAGAATGTAACATATGCTACAAGTTCAAAGTCAAAAGCAATACTTTGCTACACTTATCAAGTCTGAAAGTATAGTTCAGTTGGAAAGGTCAAAACAACTTTAACCTTACAGATTCTGTGTGATGAGGAAAAAAGAGTGAGAGTGTTGTTATGGTGATGCATACCTCGACTACTAGGACTGGCAAGGTGTAGGAATCAGGAAGCTTAGAAAAAAGTAGGTGAGCCAATTTATGCAGGATCACATGGTTTTGGTAGCAAAGTAGGCCGGGATGAAGATATTTATATGATTGAGGATGTTATCTCCAATTTGTAGGAGCAAGCAAAATTAGGAAAAAGTAGTCAACAATAGTCACCCTACTTGAACTTTACAAAATTTGTGTAATAATTCACACACTAGCCATAATAATGCAGATCCAAGAACGTTGATATGGAACATATTATTTATAACTTATCTACCTACAAATTTTCTAATCAGAAATATCATATTGATTGGATACCATTTGGTCTATTTCAATTTTCTTTTTTTATATACTAAATATTTATTTTGATATAATTGTCATGCAGACTTGAATGGAACAACAGGGATGGATGATTCAGATGGTACCATGAAAAAATTTGGTAGATGAATCCTTCAACAAAGTAGATGTTTAGAATGTAGAAAATAAGTGGTTGTTTTTCATTTTAATAAGCCATAATACCAGCTTTAAGCCTAGAGTTGAATTGTCCCCCTTCAAGTTTGCAGAATGTATCATGCCAATATTATGATACTGCAGCACATTCTATGCTCGAGTTAATGGCTACATGTAATGGTGACTCCATTATTGCAATATCCTCTTCTTGAATGCATTTTTATAGTGATAGAGCTTCCATTTAAAGAAGGTGATAAATGTGTAATAGATATATTTATGTTTTAAATTTCTATTAGAATACAATGATAAATCACATAAATATACAATAAATAAACAATATCACCAAACCTAACTTAATGTCTTAGTCCCACAGACTGTCACTAGACTAAGAACTACTGGCAATCATGACTCCTATATAGCTTATATGATTGTTCATACATAACCCGTATGAAATAGATTCATTAGTTGTTCTCTAAAGATAAATCCATGGTTGTGATACAAGGTTATAAAAACACAAAACTACTACTAAACTAGTGATTTATGTCTTTTTATTTTAAAGGATTTGAGATTTGTCACGTGGGCAAAGAACGGTGCCTTTCCATTGGACTATAGAGTCACATATCAAGAAAGAAGCAATGGATCTGGGCATAAATGTCATCAAAGCACAAAAATTACAGAGAGAACATATTTAGTAAATCACATTGAATTGCAGACATCCATTTGAAATATACAAAAGACCATTACAAAGCTTGCAATATTTGTGTGGTAGTTATTCACAACACCCCTCATTTTGTTCACACAAAGTGAATGCCCTCCCAAACTCCCCCATTTTTTTTTGATCTAGTGATGATTTTCCTATGCTCAAAGGATATTAGTTAAAGAAAGTGAAGAATTTGAAATTTTTTAAAGAGTTCTAGAAATCATTAAAAATATCCATTTGTGGGTTTTCAACTCACATTTTGAACTGCTGAATCCTAGCCTCAATTTCTAATTTTGGGTTTCTAAACCTTTTTTCTATTCGAGGATTTTAACAAGTCAGAAAAATGTTTCATATGTTTGCTATGGTAAATTTCAAAATTGTCTTGGAATTGTTAATTGCAGAAAACCAACCCTCTTTTCCACTTGCGGGTTTCACAATAGAAAAGACAGAAGGATGTATGGAAAGAAAGCCACTACTTTGGCTAAGAAGATGGTATCCGATGGAATTGTTTGAGTTGCAGGCTTCCCTCCATTAGTCCAATGTGTGGAGCTTATAGTGGAATATGATAAGCATTATAATGAATCTTCAAGGAATATTTTTGCTTCAGATTGAAGAGTTATTGTTGACTTCTCTGCTCAGGCAATAACATAAGCATTTGATATTCATTTATATCCTACCATAACCTACATTACTAAGGACCAGGGAGAGGAGATCTACTATCAAGGACCTGAGAAATGCCACTGAATTGTGACAGATGAATGGCTAAAGAATCCCAAGCCTTCAAAAAAGACTAAAGTTTAGTACAAAACTGATTTCATACCTGAAGTCTTTGACATTGTCACCATGCTTAATAAAATTATGGGCATACATCCAGCTTCACAGTTTGAAGAATGGATGTTCTATTATATTGGTTTTTCTTGACCAAGTGAAGATTCATTTGAGTAAGATTTTGAGTGAAAATACCCATACTCAACTCTCTAGAGTCAAAGGTAGAGCTTTCTATTTTGACACAAGTTCATATGTAGTGTCAATGCTGGCAAGGTATTACAACAGATTAACTAGTTAGGGTAAGAATTGGCCATAGTCCAAATGAATTTTTAGTCTATGATTGTTAATCCCAAATTGCAACTTCAGAGCCCTTCTCATTTTCAGAGTGTGAATGATGCCTTTACCATGTACATTGCTACAATACTATAAGGGCACCTAAGTAAAATTTTGTCTAATTAAGCTATGAAATTGATCAAAAGGTATGATATTGCTTTATCCAATTTTGAAATCTTCTACTATTTTCTCTACTAGAAACCTTAGTCGACTTCTACGATTGGCACAGATACATTCAGTTATTTTCTCTATTGAAATATTCATCGACTTTAAATTCACAATGTGTATTTATTTTGGGCATCAAGTATACCATTTGCACACACCCAATTAGGGCTTCGGTCTTGAAGCACTTCTAACATCCCATAAAATTCTGAATACTTTGAATATTATTGCACTTTCCCCCAACTCGACTTCCAATCCATGATATTGGAAAATTCATGGTGAAATCTTGAGTTAGGGTCGGTTCTACATCTCGAAGCTAATGACAATGGCTTTCGAGCTTATTCTTAATGGTTTTGTAAATAATTAATATTGAACCAGTAACAGAGATTAATGTCCTTTTAACACATGTTGAAGATAATTAACAATATACTACCTTCGACAGTCAACTATGCAAAACAAAGCAATAAAAAACAAACATAGTCAGAATGTTCTTTCATGTATTTCTATTTTTTCAAACAAAACGAATAGCCTACATATTAATCATGAAATAAGAGTGACATACTCAAAAAACACTACCTGGTCGCAGTGAAAGCTCCTGTGTGAACAGTGAAAGCTCCCGCATGAAATGAAACAATAAAATGAAGTGATCAGCCTTTTTTTTAACTTTATGTTATGCCCGCATTGGTCTCAATTTCGACCAATACCATGTTGGTCGAAATTGAGACCAACACGGGCATGTATTTAAAAAAAAACAAAATTTTTCCTTCTCTAATGCGACCAACTAAACATTTTTATTTGATGGTCAAAATTTAGGGTAAAATGTACTAGTGTTAACACCCAGCGACCTGGCGAGCAGTTATAGTTTGTTTGGCGGTCTCGCTTTCCTAGCAGATAAAGCTCAAATAGAATCGATGATTGTTGCTATACCATCGAGGAGATGTTCTTGAGGGTTAACATCATGATGTAATGAGGGCCGTTGATCTTCATCATAACGCAACACTTCTATGTCAGTAGGTCCATTGCCATGTAGTCTGAGGTGTATGCTTCTAATTGGTCGAAGGCTGGTGATGTGGTGCCATGTCAGAGCGGGCCTAGTGTGTTGTCTCAACTTTGGATCTAACGGCTATCATATGATCACATGGAATATTCTTAGCCCATGAGATCATACGCCAGCCATTAATTCAACTTTATCGCTAGAGCTTTGTCAGGTGGGTCCTCGTGTTCTGACGTGCTCACATTTTATTGGCCGATGGAGTGATGACTAGGATCTGTCAGTGGGACCGTTGTCAGAGAGTCTGCAGGGACATCAATAAATTAAGATCTACGGTTGTCTTATGATCTCATGGAATCTTTTGAGCCTTTGCGATCATAAGACGACCGTCTGATCTTCCAAGTGTTCAGGGCTCTGTCTTGTGGGTTTGTTTAACATGGTCAAATTCTATTGGTCAAGATGGATGGTGATAGGGAAAGTAGAGTGGGTCCAGGTTTCTTAAAGTGAGGTGGCAAAAATTTGAAGATCTACGGCTGGCGCATGATCTGAAGGAATCTTCTAAGGCCATGAGATCATGCGACAGCCGTCAGATGGGTCTAATCTTGTAAGTGTAGTCGCGTAATCGCCAAGGTAAACCAAAGTTAAATAAAACATTGGGTGTTTCAACGACTAAAGGAAAATGGAACCTGAGGTTAAATACGGGGTTAAGGTTAAGAAATGTAAGCGGTACCTGATAAAATAAGAAGATCTAACGGCTACATTTTAAAGATGGGTCAGATTTAAATATCAGCTGTGGATGAAGAGAATTTAGGGCCACCTATGACTGTTTAAATCATTTTTTAAATTCAAATATCTGGAGTACCAGATTTGAATAGTTATGGCGAGCCGAATTGCAGGGAGATAGATGGATCAAGGTGGCTTGTCCGCAGGTAGATGCAGTACAAAGATGGGCACGCGAACATGATATCTGATCGGTTGAGATATTTCCATGACATTTATGATCATAATTGATAGAATTAGGGTTTCTAATTATTTTATGTCAAATCATATGTAACCCTAATTAGGTTTTGACTCCTACCTACGTGCAAAGGGAGATGTATATAATGTTTTTGGAGCTTTTTAGAGCTCAGAGTTTACATTTTGTAAAAAGAGTTTTCTTTCTTAGGAGTTATCTGTGGCATTTGTTCTGCCCTCTAGCTCTTATAGTTTTTAATCTTTCATTAGAATCTCAAGTTCAATATAGGCTATCTGTGGCATCTATTCTGCCCTCTGGTCTTTCCCTTATCTGTATTTCTCTTATTGAGTATAATATGCTGGCTTTGTTAGAGAAATCTTGGAGTTCCAGAGCCCTTCTTTCTTTTAGCTTATATGTGTACTATTGTGTTTGATATGATTTGAATGAGTTTGTGGGTATACTTCAACCCCCTGTCATTCTATCTCACTCCTGTGCCCTTTTGTTGAAGAGAATGTTTGCTTCTAGGTCACAGTCTATGTCTTTTGTTCAGACCCCTCTGTGAAACACTTATGCAAGCATGTTTAGAAATATTGTGTTCCATTAGATTTGAGAGTTTTCATACTAGTTTAGTCAGTATATTGTGTTCAACTCATTTCGGTGTATCACCTAGTAGGTAGTTTGCTTTCAGTCATTTCCCTTTCATGCATTCCTTCTATCCCTTTTCCCCTCAAGAATTTACTTTCCTGTCAAGAAGCAAATTAAGGTGATTATCCAAGAGGAACTAGCCTAGAACTTGGAGGTCTCATCTCAGTTAGCATAGGTCCCACAACTTGGAGATGATTCCCATGTTATACTAAGTTATCAAGACCAAGAGAGCTTGAAACAAGGGTGCAAACTTAGTGTATAACAGTTACGATCCATTCATTCTACTTTGCATAGTAGTGAAATGTTGGAGGAGTGTGGTGCAAGTGCTCTTCCAAAATCATCAAGAGACTTGCTAGATCATTTTTTATGTCCTAGAGATGATGGATGTTTCTTTTATAGAAAAGATATCTTAAATGACAAATGCTTAGAGTGTGGTGGGCTAGTGAAGTTTGTTGAATGTTTTCATGAGGGCTGCGAACACGATTTTGGAAAGACAATTGTCCACAAAAAGGTATATGAAACCGTTAAATATACATTAAAAAGTGGAGGTGAAGGCTATAGATGTGAGTTGGTTACTAAAGAATGCAAGGTAGCTGATTTTATTTCAGATTTCAGGAAGAATCTTTTTTACAAGTATGCAAGGCATAGTCACAGGTCTTAGTGGTTGGATCAACAATTCAGGATGTGTATAGACACTTTCCTGATTGACACTATTATATCAGTTGTTGACTTTGCAGAGAACTATACATTGTAGCCCCAAAATGAGTTGCAAGCTCAATATTACAATTCTATTCAAGTTTCTATTTTTGTGCACATAACATATAGACATTCCCCTAATAGTATAGAAGATGACTGGAAGATAATCAGAGAGTACCATTTTTATATGAGCTATGATAGATCGCACTCATCCGAGTTTGTCCAACATTGCTTTGAGAATTATTTTGAGTGGGTGCAGGAAAATAATATTGCTATGGATAGACATCTCATTTGGTTAGATAATTGCACATGTCAATTAAAAAATGCTTGTATGTTTTATTGGTTATGTAGAATGCATGTAGAGAGAGGTGTACCTTATATTTGGAGTTTTTTTGAGGCCGGTCATGGAAAAGGGGAGCATGATGGAGCAGGTGCATGCGTAAAGAGAGCTCTAGTTAAGGAGCAACTAAGGATTTCAAGTGTAGAACTCATTGATGCCCGTTCTATTGTTGATTGGTGTACTTTAGCATTGTCATAGGGGGGGACTCTCGATTTAGCAGTGCATAGATTCTTTTGGTTGGTTGAGTTGGGCATAATAGGAGATAGGTTAGATTGTCAAACTGTGAAAGATTCTTCAAAAATGCATTCATTTCGAAGCTCAGATGCTGGTACATGGACAATTTGGACATGAGAGTTGGCTTGTTATTGTCCAAGTTGTCTTCAGTGTGATTGGGATCAGTGCGAGTCAAGTGAGTGGGTTGATACATGGGTTCCACATTATCTTACTCCTTTATCTCTCACAGTCTTTGTAATAAATGATGACATGGATTATTCACTTGACTACGACCATCTTTCAGATCTTCTATAGCCAGGACATATTTTTGCATTGGTTGCACCAAAAGGGAATGATGAGAGATCGGATTACTAGTTAGCACGTTGTGTACGAGGAAAGCAAAAACTTGCACAATTGACGACAAATGATGATATGTTCACATATCCAACAAGATCACATGTTGTTGTGGGAACATGGTTGCACATATATATGATTAGAAATAATGGCATTCCTGCATTTGAAGACTATGAGAAGCACACAACCATTCTCATGTATTCACACCTTATTATAGCAACCAATGTTAAGTTGTTGAAACTCAAGGAAAACCAAAGACAAAGGAAATTTGGACTATTAGTACTGTTGATCATGAAGCAATACTGAATACTCTCAAGCAAAGAGATGACCCTTCAGGCACACTTCAATAGGTAAGTTCAACTCAAGTTAAAATATAGTTCTATAATTTGCATATTTAGATGCCAAAAGGGAACTTCTTATATTCTCTATTAACTTTTCTTTTACCTTTCAAATGCAGGGATTGGAGCGGAAAGGACACTTATTTTTTATATATAGTTGTGTAATTTGCATATTTAGATGCCAAATTTTGTATATAAAACCAACAATTGAATGTAATGTGCATAGTTAGATGCCAAATTTTGTATATAAAAACAACAATCGAATGTAATGTGCATATTTAGATGCCAAATTTTGTATATAAAAATAACAATCGAATATATTGTGCATATTTAGATGCCAAATTTTGTATATAAAAAATTTGATGCAAAATTGGAAATATAAAAGAGCCCATGGGGTTGATTTGCAAATATTAAAAGCCCACATTTGTATCATCTTAATGCCATGTAAAGTGCAAAAAATGTGTTTCCTTACTATGAATGTTGTATCCTTATATAATTTGTATCATCTTAATTTTGTATCCTTTCATTTCTATTGTCTTAATTCCATTACATTTGTATTGTCAAATGATGTAATAGTTGGAGTCATTGAGTCAAAATTGGTCAAATGTGTCCAAAGTAAAATGATGATTCCCTGGGTGAAGGCATAGTGTTCAAGGATTGCATTTTGGCACTGAATGGACTATTCCATTAGATTCGATTGGGTGGGTAAATGCTAGGAACAACCCCATTTCGACCACTGAGTCAGCAGAATGTTCCGGACCACACCGGACCAAAGTGTCCCCAAGGTGCACTAAGCACGATTGGACAACCAAATTTCTAGGCTCGTAACTCAGACCCTATGAGAGGTATCAGAGATCCATGATATGCTACAAGATGGTGTTTTTTAGGCCTACAATAACCTCTCTCCATTCTGGGAGATTCAAATTTGTTTGAATTTGGCATGCCAGTCTCGCTCAATGCCAAAACTTGCAGTGAGGGTCAGTTGAAAGTTGCGCCAATGGATTACTTCCAAACCATTCATCTGGGCACTGAATGGACTAGGCCATTAGCTCTGGTTGGGTGGGTAAATTTTAGGAACAACCCCATTTTGACCACTAAGTCAGCAGAATGTTCCGGACCACACCGGACCAAAGTGTCCCCAAGGTGCAGTAAGCATGATTGGGTAGCAAAATTTTGAGGATCGTAACTCAGACCCTGTGAGAGGTATTAGAGATTCATGAGATGCTATAGGATGGTGTTTCCAAGGCCTAGAATAACCTCTCTCCATTCTAGGAGATTCAAATTTGTTTGAATTTGGCACGCCAGTCTCGCTCGATGCCAAAACTTGCAGTGAGGGTCAGTTAAAGTTGCGCCAATGGATTACTTCCAAACCATTCATCCTGGCACCGAATGGAATATTCCATTAGCTCTGGTTGGGTGGGTAAATGCTAGGCACAACCCCGTTTTGACCATTGAGTTAGTAGAACGTTCCAAACCATGCCGAACCAAAGTGTCCCCAAGGTGTACTAAGCACGATTGGGCAGCGAACTTTCGAGGCTCATAACTCAGACCCCATGAGAGGTATCAGAGATTCATGAGATGCTACAGGATGGCATATCTAAGGCCTACAATAACCTCTCTCTATTCTCAGAGATTCAAATTTGTTTGAATTTGGCACGCCAGTCTTGCTCGATGCCAAAACTTGCAGTGAGGGTCAGTTGAAAGTTGCACTAATGGATTACTTCCAAACTGTTCATCCCGGCACCGAATGGACTATTCCATTAGCTCTGATTGGGCGGGTAAACACTAGGTGCAACCCCATTTCAACCACTAAGTCAGTAGAACGTTCTGGACCACGCCGAACCAAAGTGTCCCCAAGGTGCACTAAGCACGATTGGGCAGCAAACTTTCAAGGCTCGTAACTCAGACCCTGTGAGAGGTATCAGAGATTCATGAGATGCTACAAGATGACATTTCTAAGGCCTGTAATAACCTCTCTCCATTTTGGGAGATTCAAATTTTTTTGAATTTGGCACGACAGTCTCGCTTGATGCCAAAACTTGCAGTGAGGGTTAGTTGAAAGTTGCACCAATGGATTACTTCCAAACCATTTGTCCTGGTAATGAATGGACTACCCCATTAGCTCTAGTTGGGTGGGTAAATTCTAGGCACAACCCTGTTTCAACCACTAAGTCAGTAGAACGTTCCGGACCACGCCGGACCAAAGTGTCCCCAAGGTGCACTAAGCACGATTGGGCAGCAAATTTTTGAGGCTCATAACTCGGACCCTGTGAGAGATATCAAAGATCTATGAGATTCTATAGGATGATGTTTCTGAGGCCTACAATAACCTCTCTTTGTTCTGGGAGATTTAAATTTGTTTGAATTTGGCACGCCAGTCTCGCTTGATGCCAAAACTTGCAGTGAGGGTCAGTTGAAAGTTGCACCAATGGATTACTTCCAAACCATTCATCCTAGCATCGAATGGACTGTGCCATTAGCTTCGATTGGGCGGGAAAACACTAGGCACGACCTTGTTTTGACCACTGAGTCAGC
Source organism: Chamaecyparis obtusa (assembly GCA_027943335.1). Classification (NCBI taxonomy): domain Eukaryota; kingdom Viridiplantae; phylum Streptophyta; class Pinopsida; order Cupressales; family Cupressaceae; genus Chamaecyparis; species Chamaecyparis obtusa. Next base: position 107,447 of record BSBK01011409.1, read on the forward strand.
AGAATGTTCCAGACCACGCCGAACCAAAGTGTCCCTAAGGTGCACTAAGCACAATTGGGCAGCAAACTTTTGAGGCTCATAACTCGGACCCCGTGAAAGGTATCAGAGATCCATGAGATGCTAAAGGATGAAGTTTCTGAGACCTAGAATAACCTCTCTCCATTTTGGGAGATTCAAATTTGTTTGAATTTGGCATGCCAGTCTCGCTCGATGCCAAAACTTGCAGTGAGGGTCAGTTGAAATTTGCACCAATGGATTACTTCCAAACCATTCATCCTGGCACCAAATGGACTATGCCATTATCTCCATTTGGGCGGGTAAATTCTAGGCACAACCCTATTTTGACCACTGAGTCAGTAGAATGTTCTGGACCACACCAGACCAAAGTGTCCCTAAGGTGCACTAAGCATGATCGGGCAGTGAACTTTTGAGGCTCGTTACTCAAACCCCATGAGAGGTATCAGAGATCCATGAGATGCTACAAGATGAAATTTTTGAGGCCTACAATAACCTCTCTCCATTCTGGGAGATTCAAATTTGTTTGAATTTGGCACACCAGTCTCGCTCGATGCCAAAACTTGCAGTGAGGGTCAGTTGATTGGGTGGGTAAACACTAGACACAACCACATTTTGACCATTGAGTTAGCAGAACGTTCCGGACCACACTAGACCAAAGTGTCTCCAAGGTGCACTAAGAATGATTGGGAAGTAAACTTTCAAGGCTCGTAACTCAGAATCTATGAGAGGTATCAAAGATCTATGAGATGCTATAGGATGGCATTTCTAAGGCCTAAAATAACCTCTCTCTATTCTAGGAGATTCAAATTTGTTTGAATTTGGCACGCCAGTCTCGCTCGATGCCAAAACTTGCAGTGAGGGTCAGTTAAAGTTGCGCCAATGGATTACTTCCAAACCATTCATCCTGGCACCGAATGGAATATTCCATTAGCTCTGGTTGGGTGGGTAAATGCTAGGCACAACCCCATTTCGACCATTGAGTTAGTAGAACGTTCCAAACCATGCCGAACCAAAGTGTCCCCAAGGTGTACTAAGCACGATTGGGCAGTGAACTTTCGAGGCTCATAACTCAGACCCCATGAGAGGTATCAGAGATTCATGAGATGCTACAGGATGGAATATCTAAGGCCTAAAATAACCTCTCTCTATTCTCAGAGATTCAAATTTGTTTGAATTTGGCATGCCAGTCTTGCTCGATGCCAAAACTTGCAGTGAGGGTCAGTTGAAAGTTGCACTAATGGATTACTTCCAAACTGTTCATCTCGACACCGAATGGACTGTTCCATTAGCTCTAATTGGGTGGGTAAACACTAGGCACAACCCCATTTCAACCACTAAGTCAGTAGAACATTTCGGACCACGCCGAACCAAAGTGTCCCCAAGGTGCACTAAGCACGATTGGGCAGCAAACTTTCAAGGCTCGTAACTCAGACCCTGTGAGAGGTATCAGAGATTCATGAGATGCTACAAGATGACATTTCTAAGGCCTATAATAACCTCTCTCCATTCTGGGAGATTCAAATTTTTTTGAATTTGGCACGACAGTCTCGCTTGATGCCAAAACTTGTAGTGAGGGTTAGTTGAAAGTTGCACCAATGGATTACTTCCAAACCATTTGTCCTGGTAATGAATGGACTACCCCATTAGCTCTAGTTGGGTGGGTAAATGCTAGGCACAACCCTATTTCAACCACTAAGTCAGTAGAACGTTCCGGACCACGCCGGACCAAAGTGTCCCCAAGGTGCACTAAGCACGATTGGGCAGCAAATTTTTGAGGCTCATAACTCAGACCCTATGAGAGATATCAAAGATCTATGAGATTCTATAGGATGATGTTTTTGAGGCCTACAATAACCTCTCTTTGTTCTGGGAGATTCAAATTTGTTTGAATTTGGCACGCCAGTCTCGCTTGATGCCAAAACTTGCAGTGAGGGTCAGTTGAAAGTTGCACCAATGGATTACTTCCAAACCATTCATCCTAGCATCGAATGGACTGTGCCATTAGCTCTGGTTGGGTGGGAAAACACTAGGCATGACCTTGTTTTGACCACTAAGTCAGCAGAATGTTCCAGACCACGCCGAACCAAAGTGTCCCTAAGGTGCACTAAGCACGATTGGGCAGAAAACTTTTGAGGCTCATAACTTGGACCCCGTGAAAGGTATCAGAGATCCATGAGATGCTAAAGGATGAAGTTTCTGAGACCTAGAATAACCTCTCTCCATTCTGGGAGATTCAAATTTGTTTGAATTTGGCACGCCAGTCTCGCTCGATGCCAAAACTTGCAGTGAGGGTCAGTTGAAATTTGCACCAATGGATTACTTCCAAACCATTCATCCTGGCACCAAATGGACTATGCCATTATCTCCATTTGGGTGGGTAAATTCTAGGCACAACCCTATTTTGACCACTGAGTCAGCAGAACGTTCTGGACCACACCAGACCAAAGTGTCCCTAAGGTGCACTAAGCATGATTGGGCAGTGAACTTTTGAGGCTCGTTACTCGGACCCCATGAGAGGTATCAGAGATCCATGAGATGCTACAAGATGACATTTTTGAGGCCTACAATAACCTCTCTCCATTCTGGGAGATTCAAATTTGTTTAAATTTGGCACACCAGTCTCGCTCGATGCCAAAACTTGCAGTGAGGGTCAGTTGAACGTTGCACCAATGGATTACTTCCAAACCATTCATCCTGGCACCAAATGGACTATGCCATTAGCTCCCGTTGGGTGGGTAAACACTAGACACAACCCCATTTTGACCATTGAGTTAGCAGAACGTTCCGGACCACACTAGACCAAAGTGTCTCCAAGGTGCACTAAGAATGATTGGGAAGCAAACTTTCAAGGCTCGTAACTCAGAATCTATGAGAGGTATCAAAGATCTATGAGATGCTATAGGATGGCATTTCTGAGGCCTACAATAACCTCTCTCTATTCTAGGAGATTCAAATTTGTTTGAATTTGGCACGCCAGTCTCGCTTGATGCCAAAACTTGCAGTGAGGGTCAATTGAAAGTTGCACTAAGCATGATTGGTCATCAAACTATCAAGCCTCGTAACTTAGACCCCATGAGAGGTATCCGTGATCCATGAGATGCTACAAGACCATGTTTCTTAGGCGTTCCTAGTGTATTTGTAGAGGTACAGACAAAGTACTGATATTTTGTCCAAAAGACCAATATGTTTTGATATGGCCAAAAGGGTGTTTGATTATTGCCAAAAGGGTGTTTGATTATGTAATTAGGTTAGTTTGAAGTCTTTTAGCCATTGGGAGTAAAAGGTAAGTCTAAAAACCTTGAAACCACTTTAATAGATATCCTTATATACCTCAAATGATGAATTACACATGTGAACACATGTAGCACATAAAGCATACACAAAAATTTTCTTAAGTCATGAAGCATACATGTAGCACATAATTATAAAGCATACAAGATGAATTCACTTAAGTCATGCACGTAGCCCATACCCGTGAATTTAGGTTATGAATATTGTACTTGAATATACATGAATATACTTAAGGCATAAATTGTACACATGAGTACATACACAGAAGCATATTTACATACTAACATTGAATAAATGAACACACAATTTACAAATTGGATCAAATATCAAGTTTCATATATATATATATATATATATATATATATACATATATGTATATATATATACATATATGTATATGTATATATATATATATATATGTATATATATATATATATGTATATATATATACATATATGTATATCTATATATATATATATATATATATATATATATATATATGTATATCTATATATATATATATATATGTATATATATATATATATGTATATATATATACATATATGTATATATATATACATATATATATATATATATGTATATATATATATATATGTATATATGTATATATATATACATATATATATATGTATATATATGTATATATATGTATATATATATACATATATATGTATATATATGTATATATATATATACATATGTATACATATATATATATATATATATATATATATATATATCAAAATGAACAATAATTTTGTACATATTTATATGTCAACATATCTAGATACAATGTGGCATACGCCATCTCAAAATATGTCATATGACATCTCAAAATAAGAAGTTCAACTACAAATATTTCTAGGACATCCTATTCTACTGGTGGATCATCAAAATGGAGCCTCTTTGAAGTACTCTTCAGCTCTAATGGATCTTGCATTCAAACACAAAAGTGAAACCCCAAGTTAGATTAAAATTCAGAATCATAGTCAACAATAATAAATAAAATTTAAATGAAAATTGAACTCTCATATACCTCGCCTCTCTATCTCCTCCTGCGGGTAGGAGACCTAATATATGTCCTAGGTAGTGCAGGAATAGTGCCACCAATGATGACTCCCACCTGTATATGTTTACGAACATGAGCTTGATCTACGAGTTATACTATTTAATGTTAAAAACTTGGTAGCAAATATATGTTTAAAAATAACTGAATTAACATTAAAACTTACCTCTGTTGAACTTTCTTCAGGGATTGTTGGTTGAGTCACTAGTGATAGAAACCCTTGCCGTTTTGGCTCCCTCAAACTAGGAGTGACCTACAAAAGTCAAACATATACTTCATATTATCATAACTTGACCATATTATATATACTTGATAGAAAAATACACACAAATAACTTTAGAAATGTACGTACCGTGGGGCTATCACTCCGAATGGATATGCTTTTGACTCTATCATGACGATAGGGTCTCACGACATCATCACATGCCACTCTCTGTCAAATAAACCATGTAAATTAAAAATGAGTACACACAATTGACAAGTATTCATGTATGTATAAACAAACTAAATTACTTAATTACCTTTCCTTTATCAACAATTGACACCTGCACCCCCTCACATTGCCCCCCGGTAGCAACTGGTGACACCTACATCAATATGTAAAAGATGATCATAAAAATTAGAAAACAATGTACATATACTATTATCATAATTTAAAAGGAAACCAATGAGTACATTAAAACATATGTATCGTGGAAGAGTCAAGACCAAATGATATGGCCGAAAGCGTGGGCCTCTCCACCTGTGCCATCTCCTCCTCTGTCATCAGCTGAACATAAATGTAACACACAAAAAGACATAAGTGGGAAATTATTATAAGGAAATTCTACTAAAAATATGAACAATAAAATTTAAAAACAATGTAAAAAGTGAATGGTTTACCCTTACCGTAATAGTGGGAGTCCATGGCACTATAGGCTCCTGATGCACATCTCCATGAGCTGCTTCAGTGCCTGTAGTGTGCTATGTAGAATCATCCCCATCGAAGTTGAAACTATATGTATCACTATCAGTCAGGGGACCAAGGCAAATATTCTTGCATATAACGCAAGTGTGGGCCACACAAACATGTGAGCTCATGGAAGCGCCAGAAGCATCAATATGAGGAGGCAACAATGTTGTGCTCTACGTAACCAGCAGATCACTCAACATGTGAATGGCTCGAATAGTCTGTGAACCAGACTCAACAATAATGTCTGGATGCTGCACTGTGGGAGGTGGTGAAATCTTGGGAGGGGGGACATATGTGCGGGATTTCACCCATTGTGTCGATGTCCTGTCTTGCGGATCACCTAAACCTACACCCTGGTTCTATCTCATACTCCAATAATCCACCTTGTGACCGAGCACAAATTCAGCATACAATTTTCTAAGAAAATAATTGGGACATCCAAATTGTTGTGAGGTGGTCTATCAAAAACCATCCACCAACGGTCCCAAAAGTTGTCACGTATTACACTATTTGTGCACCATTTAATTGACAACTTGGTTTTTTTTAGGGTCTTACTTTTAGACCGATTTTAGGATCCACAAAAAGATTAGCTATGTCATGTTTTGTTATATTTAGGTTCATGACTTGATCATAATTAAGCCCATCGTCAAACTGGACATGCATGGAATCGCGCCAAAGAAGTGTAGCATTATGTTGCTGTGTCAGTTTCTCCATGTTTTCAATTATTGTGTTCAATGTCGTAAACATGGGGCGCAATGTGGGGATATTGGCATATGTGGTTTCAAATCCTCTAAGTTCATTTAGATTATCTCCTATTAGATCTTCTAAATGGTGAGGGTTTGTGACAAGTATGTCTTCTAGAGGTGGGGGGATTGTTGGGAGGTGGGTCTGGGTTGTTTGTGGGATCATTAGGAGGGGTTTTTTTATTCCATGTCTGATAGCAATGAAAAAAATATAGATAATTACAATAAATTTTTAAAAAACAATACAAAAACTCATTGCTACCCTAATTTTTATATAAAAAACTATATATTTATATTTAAAAATAATAAAAAACAATTAAAACAATAAAAAATAGAAGCTTCACTTACCTAGGCAATTTGGGAAAAATCGGATAGGGGATTTGGGACCGGATATCCGAAAACCTAGCTGCGTTCACATTTTTGTAATGAAAAATGTTGAACGTGACTGGGTACAATGATTTATATTCACTGGCAAATATCAGATATTTGATATTATCGGATATCTGATTTGCCCTTTAGCTTTGGGTTTTGGCTTGGCCAAGTGTACTGACACCCAGGCCTACTAAAAAGTCAACAAATCTATTTATGCGCTTTTGGACGAGTGAAAATTGGTTTTTTTTCACATTGCCACTTTTTGGTATACCATGATCCTGCACATACCCATACTAATGCTGATTTTTTATTAAAATGATTTACCGATTCAGATCTAGGTGGAGATCCCCATGATGGGAAATCTACTTGTGGTTATTGTTTCTTTGATGGTTCAAGTGCTATTTCCTAGAAAAGTAAAAAAGAACATTTTATTTCTCTATGTTCCATCGAACCTGAATATAAATGATGTACTAACACCTCTAAAGAAGCTTTATAGATTAGAAGATTATTCAAAGACAAAAGCCTACCTCAACAAAAGCCTACAACTTTGTATCATGACAACCAAAGTGTCATTGTCTTGGAAAAGAATCCTATTTTTCATGGAAGGACAAAGCCAACATCACTTCATTAGAGAACAAGTTGAAGACAAGAAAGTGTCACTCATCTATTGCAAGGGGGAAGATCAAGTTGTTGATATTTTGACAAAGCCTCTTTGTAAAGAAAAATTTCAATAGCATTGTAAAAATTTGGGTTTGATACCCATTGATGTAAACTCCCCAAGTAAAGATTAGGGGGGGGGGGGGGGGGGGGGGGGGTGTTAGAATATTTAATATTTCCTTGGTTGTATTTATTTATTTAGGATAAACTAGTGTATCATACATTTATTTAATTAGGAGATTCCTATAGAATCTCTACATGTATTTTGTCCTCTAGTCCAAGTGTAAGGACATGTCATTTCTCGTGTTTCCTTTATTAAGGAAATTAGTTTATCCTCCTTAAGAGGATGTTGCCACTTTGCACACACCTATTATGAATGTTGGCATTCATAGATTGGTGAGTTACTTAGTAACTCCACTCCTCATCTCTATTTAAGAGATGCTCTTCTCTCATTCTACTTTTATGAGTTTATTGTAAACGACTCTCTGTTTCTCTCTCTCTCTCTCTCACACACACACACACACACACACACATTAGGCTTTGCCTCATTCATAATATCACAAAGGGTTTTTTCTTTTGTTTTTCC
>BSBK01011410.1:0-122901 GCA_027943335.1 Chamaecyparis obtusa
TATATATATGTATGTATATATATATGTATATATATATATATATATATATATATATACTTATATATATATACATATACATATATACATATATATATACATATATATATATTACATATATATGTATATATATGTGTATATATATGTGTATATATATGTATATGTGTGTGTGTGTATATATATATATATATATATATGTATGTATGTATACATATATATGTATATATATTATTTATCTAATATTTACATAATAATTATTATTATTATTATTTTATCAATTTAACTATTTAGTTATTATGAGAATAATTATAATCTAGCTTTATATATACATATATATCAATGTATATAGTAATATCAATTATTATATATAATGATATATATGAATATATATAATAAATCATTTCTCATAATGATCAGATGGGGAGGCTAGGATAGACTAGCTAGTGTATGCTCTGATCCTTACTCAAGGATCTAAGTGTACTCCTGACACCTATGATTGGTCTATAGGATACCTTACACATTCAAGGACCCCCTAACATACCTAGCCTGACCACCAAGTATAGCTATTTGAACTTGTAACACTCCAAGCTCTAACTTCTAGCTCCATCCCTTACATAGGCTTATAAGGGTCTTCTAAGGTTCAACTCCATTTAAAAACTCCAACAAAGGATTTCATGAGTTCTAAGATGGTTTTAAGGTATTTGAAAACTTTTCATTGCATTGGCATGGTTGGGTCATCACCCCATTTGAGGGTTTCATTGCAATTTAGGGCTACAAGGAAGAGGCTAATTAGCCCTCCTTCCGGTTTTATAGGATTTTTGACACCTTTCCTCAAAGTTTCAACACACCTATAATAAATAACATCTGCTACAAATGACCCATTCTCAAGGATTTTTGGGGTCTCGAGATTCCAATAGGCCATACAACACCTGTGCCAAAAATGAGGGTTTTATGGGTTTCTTGGTCTCTTCACTACCCTAGTCTTCAACAGCACTCTCTAGGCTATTCAAACCTTCCCCTTCACAAAACCAGGCCTTTCAAACAACCTTCTTGACTCCTTCCAAAGGGGAAAGCCATGGAACCCATTTCTCTGCTCTCAGGAGCTTCTACACTATTGCTTGCTCCTAGCTGGGCATTGTCAAGCTCAGCTAGGGCTTTGCCAAACACATGTTTGCTCTTGCTTGCTAGGCACCTACTTTCATAGTATTACAAGTTAGGGTCTATATTCTTAGATTCAATAGTCCCATGGTGTGTCCATGGTGGAATCAAGATCTACAACCCCATATGTACAAAGCTCTCCAAACTGGCAGAGCACTAAGCAAATGAAAGAACTCAAACAAAAAGCACACCAAAATATTTAAGACTAATCTAATGTGCACATATAAATGATGAACACACACAAAACAAAATCTCACACAAATATTCACTCCAAACTCCAAATATTCACATTACAACAGTCTAAAACAGTGACTGTTTTACTCCAACAACGTTCAGACTAGTCTGTCGTACTATCTCCATACAATAGGATTGCCAACCCTTGCATTAGGGTTTTTCAAGTCTAATATAGGCTTGTCCTCAGTATGTGTGAAATGTTAGCACTTCTTAGCCACTAAGGTTAGGTTAGGTTAATACAATGAAAAAGTTGCTTAGCAACTTTTAAAAGTTGTTCACAACTTTTAAGCAACTTTTGTTGCACAAAACAACTTTACTTCCATTCTTCAATGACCTCTACTATAAGCCTCATAAAGCACTTACATGTGCTCAACTTCAACCAAATCTACCCTAAAACTTCCAACCTCCTATCAAAGCACTGATTTTCTGATGACAACATTCCTGAATCATTGTACCATTCACATGGGAAAGACCAACTAAACTTCTAGGACCTAGCCTAGGCCTAGACACACAGGCATGAGCTAAAGCTCTTATTTTAATTACAACCTTCACTTAAGAAGTGTCTTTCAAAACCAAAATTGGATGGTAGGAGCCCTTAGAAGGGTGCTCCTGCACCATACTCCCCCTCAACACAACTAAGGAACTTTGGGGTTAAGAAGAGCCAAATCAATACCAAACTTCTTGAACTATCCTTCCTCAATCCAAGTGGCTTTAGATTTAGACTGATCCTTCCATTTGATTAGGTGCTCCATGTAACTTGATTCCTTGTAGTCTTCTTCACTCTAGATTCCAAAACCTTCTCTGCTTGGGCTGGCTTCTTCTTGGGCAATGCATTGGTGTCTATATCTTGCAGTACCTTTGGTGGAGTTGTATCTTTCTAAGTGACATCTCCTTGAATCTGATCAGGTCTGCAACATTAAACATTGGTGAGATGGCTAAGTCTAATGGAAAGTCCACTTTGTAGGCATTCTCCCCATATTTGGCTATAATCTTGCATGGGCTACTCTCCTCATTTGTAGCTTGGTGGGCATGCCCTTCTGCATCCTTGCTTTGCTAAGATGGACCATGACATAGTCCCCCAATCTGAAACTATACTTCTTTCTCCTTTTCATCCACTTTAGCTTTGAGTCTTTGAGTAGACTCCAAAATAGACTTCTTCACTTGCTCTTGAACTCCTTGATAGTTTGAGTGAAATCTTCAGCTTGTCCACTCTTCAAATCTATAGAACCTAAGTCTCTCAACTCACACACTCCTCTAGGGTGTCTTCCATACACTATCTCAAAAGGACTTCTTCTTGTGGTCCTATTTACACTATCATTGTAAGCATATTCAGCCTGAGATATAACAAGATCCAAGTCCACCCTATTGCCCAACTTTTCATCCTGTACCCATGCTCTCAAAGTGGAAGATTTTGATTGTTACAGTCAAGTCTGGTCATGGTTGAGTCTAGGTCTAAGTCTTTCATAGGATAGGGCTATTCTTGCTGGGTTTCCCTATCAATGCATTTTCCTTCTCTAAACTGGGTGGGTTGTTCTAAAGGTCTTTTCATATTGGGGTAGGTTATAGATCCCAACCCGACAAGGATAAGATGCTCCTATTGATGATCTTTTTCAACAGAAGAATGATTGGGAATTATAGTTTCAGGCCTTTATAAGAAGTCAGAGAAGATTCTTCATGTGAGGGATGCAATGACAAAGCCAGCATTGAATCATTTAGATTTTACTCTATATAGAAGTTTATACACTTCAAGTGAAGAAGCTCCTCTTATTCTTCATAAGTGCATCAACAGGGATTGCAGTTAAAGACTTTGATCTAAGGAGATATCAAGAAGTGTTCCTGAAGTTTGTAGAATGAAAAGGAGATTGCATTGTTTTATTTCACTTGGTATCAAGATCCACAGGTTCAAAATATCAAATTACTTCAAAATATTGCATCTTAATTACAATCGAGAAAATGGAAATGAGTCTATGTTCAATTATAATGGAATCGAGGGACAGTGTGTAGTTGCTCCCCAAAATTTCCCCTATCATTCTCTTTTTGGCTGCATCCTGTTTGTTCCAAGAAATGCTCAAGTGTCAAAGTCTAGTGTGTTTTCTACCTTTTAGCCTGAAAACCTGATGAAGGGTGCTCCCCTTAATACCACAAACACATAACAGATATAGAGAAACAACAATAATATGCAACAACAGAAAATTGGCTTCTTATTATCTCCACAAATGTGGAATTACAAACTTTCAGAATTACAATATGCAAAGCCACATGGGCATTCCTTTACAATATTCTATAGGAAAAAATCCTCGAATCAATACCCAGATCTACTACCCAGAACTATTCTGAACTGCCTAAGACAATAATACAGCCTTCCTTATATAGGCAATTTTCCACCGCCTGGGAAGGTTCCAGAATTTTAGCCAATAAGGCCGACCAAACTTAGAATTATTTTATTTTACATTTTATTACATCATAGTCAACTCACGATAACCTTTGAAACCGAACAAAAATTTTGAAGAAAATTATTTTCTGCCAATTCAGGTGGCCCAACTTCCGAAGACCATAAGTTATCACCAGTTGACCCGATCAGCTATTATAACCCCATTTTAGAAATGCCACGAAGTGCTCTACAGGGTTGATCGACATAAGTGCTCATCACCCAAATTTTTGACCTCATCCGTGGCCTCTAAAGCTTTCAAAACTGAGTTCAAAGTTTTTGTACCCTGCTGCCATACCGAAAATCTTCAATATCTCCCAATATACACTTGATCTGGCAATGAAACTTTACTGGTAGACTTATATGACCAAAATGAACCTCCAGAAAGAAATCAGATCATTCTAAGCACATTAAAAATTACCAAAAATAGTAACTTTCCATAAATAGCAGCTCTGCACAAAATAGCCCTTATTGAAATATAAAAATAGAAATATTTTTTGGGGTGATGCAAGATTGCTCTTACACCTAGGATGCTCCTGCATCAGACACCCAGGGTAATTTGAGAAGTGACCCTATCACGACTCAGGTGTGCAAAGGAAAACTAAGACAGCTAACCTCCTCCTTTGTCAGCCATGATGAATCTTCAACAGGTCATCCTTTCCACTTGACTAGATATTCTTCATATGTCCTGTTCCTTGTGCTTCTGCCAACACGACTGTCCAGTATATCTTCGATCTCCTTAGTGTCTGAACTAGTTGCTAGAATACTCCACTATGCTGCTGTGATTGCATCTTCAACACCTCCTTCATGATACTCTGTCAGATCTAAAATGTTAAACACTGGTGAAATATTTATCTTAGTAGGCAATTCTACCTCATATGCATTTCCTGAATCATGTTTCTGTAGTATCTTACATGGTCCAAACTTCTTCATTTTCAGCTTGTTATATGTACCAACTAGAAACCGCTCCTTCCGCAAATGAACCCATGACTTCATCACCAACTTGAAATTCCTTATACCTCCTTTTCTCATCTGCCTTAGCCTATTACTGTGCATTCATCTTGGCAATATACTTCATCACCTCCCCATGGATGTTCTTCAAGTGTTCTCCAAAATCCTCAGCTTCAGCACTACTTATTTCTCCTTTATCTATCTTTCTCAATTCAGATGCATTTCTCAGACTACTTCCATATACAATTTGAAATGGTGATTTACCAGTGCTCCTATTGACAGAATTATTGTATGTAAATCCTGCCTGTGGTAAAATCAAATCCATCCTCTTGGCTTATCTCCAACCAAACATCTCAGCAAATTTCTCAAACTCTATTCACCACCTCTATATGTCCATCAGTCTGTGATGATGTGATGAACTGAACTTCAAAACTATCTTCAACTTCTTCAACAATGTACACCAAAAATATCTAACAAACTTAGTGGTCCCGATCTGAAACTATGGTCTTTGGCAAGCCATGAAGTCTCACTACTTCTCTGAAAAAAAATTCTACTACATGAACACATCATTAGTCTTCTTGCAGGGAATGAAATGTGCCATCTTTGAAAATCTGTCAACCACCACAAAAATTGAATCATGTCCCCACTGAATTCTCCGTAAACCAAGAACAAAGTCCATGCTAATATCATCCCAAGGCTTCTCTGGTATAGGTAATGGCTAATACAACCCTATATTCTGCTTCACTCCTTTTGCCATCTAACATACTCTACAACTCTGTACAAACTCTTCACATCTTGCTGCAACTGTGGCCAATAATAATTCTCACTAACCAAAGAAAGGGTTTTGTCATGACCAAAATGTCCAGCCAATCCTCTGCTATGCTTCTCCTTGATGAGATTCTCCCTCATAGAACTTTTTGGAATGCACAACTGACTCCCTTTGAATAGCATATCATCCTGGATGATGAAATCCAGCCATTTTGTCCTGTCTAGAGTAACAGGTTCTGTACAAGCTTTCAAGCTTCACCAAAATCAGGATCCTCTGGATATAAATTCTTGAGTTCCTTGAACCCAACCACTTCAATCTGTATTTCTGTTAGCAATAGTTGCCTTCTGCTAAGAGCATTTGCAACCCTATTAGACTTTCTACTCCTATGTTTTAAAACAAATGTATAACTCTGTAAAAACTAAACCCATTTCAAATGTCTTTGGTTCAATTTTCTTTGACTATTTAAATATTGCAAAGCTTGATGATCAGTATACAAAACAAACTCCTTAGGAAGTAGATAATGTCTCCACTTCTTAATACCTGAACTATAGCATAAAATTATTGATCATAAATAGAATATTTCCTCTTGGCCTCATTTAACTTCTCACTGAAATAAGCAACAGGTTTACCTTCTTGGCTCATAACAACTCCTATTGCAGTACCACTAGCATCACAATCTACTTGAAACACCTTATTAAAATTTGGAAGTGCTAAAATAGGTTGTTCTGTAACTTTTTGTTTCAACAATTGAAAACTCTTTTCTGCCCCATTAGTCCACTTAAACTTTTTTCTATCCCCTCTCATTGTTTCTGTCAAGGGTCCACAAATACTGCTAAAATTTCTGATAAAATTTCTGTAAAAGCTAGCCAAACCATGAAAAGATCTTACCTCAGTAGCACTCCTTGGAGTAGGCCATTCAAGGACAGCCTGTACCTTCTCTGGGTCCATTTTTAGACATTGTGCTGAAACTACAAATCTCAAATACACCAACTCTTGCTTCACAAAACTGCACTTCTTCAAATTAATCAACAATTTCTCTTCTCTCAGCTTCTCAAATACCATACAAATATGTATCATATGCTCCTCTAATGTCTTACTAAAGATCAAAATATCATCTAGGTAAACAATGACAAACTTACCCAGAAATTCTTTCAGAACCTCGTTCATGAGCCGTATGAAAGTGCTCGGTGCAATGGTTAGCCCAAAAGGCATGACTTACCACTGATATAGTCCTTCCTTTGTCTTGAAGGTAGTCTTCCATTCATCTCCTTCTCTGATCTGAATCTGATGATATCCACTTTTCAAATCTATCTTTGAAAAATACACAGCTCCACTCAAACAATCCATAATATCATCCATTCATGGCAATGGAAACCTGTACTTGATTGTGATCTTGTTTATTACAGTAGAATCTATACACATCCTCCATTCTCCATTCTTCTTTGATGCTAATACTGCTGGTATAAGACAGGGACTCAGACTCTCACAGATCAATCCTTTCTGTAACAACTCATGTACTTGTCTGTTCAACTCCTCACTTTCTGCAGGTGTCATTCTATGTGTTGCCTTGTTCAGAAAACTTACTCCTGGGATCAAGTCCATCTGATGACTGATCTTCTTGACTAGTGGTAATCCATCAGGCACGTTATCGGATACAATATCCTGAAACTCATTCAACAAATTTGCAACTTCTACAGGAACATCTTCTACTTTCTCTTTACCAGCTTTTGGAATTAAAGCAGAACACACATGCTCATGCCTCATACCATCTAGGAAATTTCTTCCATCAAAAAAAGTTATCCTTGCATTACCACATACCTTTTCTTCAGTCTCCTTCAATGGTTTTAGTTTATGTCGCACTCCATCTTTTGTCAGGGAATAGGTATTCGTACGACCATCATATATAGCACATCTGTCAAACTGCCATGGTCTACCCAACAACATATGACATGCATCCATAGATATGATATCACACAATACCTCATCTTGGTATCCACCAATCTTGAACTTCACCAGGCATTGTTCATTGAGCATGACCTTGTAGTCATCCTGTACCCAAGCAGTTCGGTATGGATGTGGGTGTTTCTATCTCTTGAGCTTCAACTTTGTCACCATCTCTTCTGACACCAAATTGTCAGTGCTTCCACTATCAATAATCACATCACAACATTTACCTTCACACTTGCACCTAGTGCGAAACAGGCTCCTCCTTTGCTCAGGTTCATTCTCACCACTCAACAGGACTCTTCTATTAATCAACATTTCTCCTCTTTCAGCATCTTCAAAATTTGATGATCTGGCATCTTCATCTACATGTGCAACTCTGGCCTAGCCTTCATTTCTCCTATCTGTTCTACCTTGGTGCTGAGGATATTCAAATGCCCTATGACCTTCTTCTCCACAGTGAAAACATGTTCCACGGAAGCCACCTCTTCCAGATCCTTGTCCTCTTCCTCTTCCTCTCTGATCTCGATTATTCTGATCCTGGAAGTGATTGGAATTATTTCCTCACTGATTCTGACTGCTACTGGCCTCATCCTTATTTTTCGGATCTTCATTTCGGCCACCATATGACCGTCCACTAGATCATCCACTGCGACCTCCTCCGTTTTGTCTGCTCTCAAACTTCTTGTTCAACTTTTCCTCTACTTTTAGGGCAAACTAGTATGCCTCTTCAATACTGTTCATTCGAACTAGATTCAGCTCCTCCTAAATGCTTGGCCTTAACCCATTAAGGTATCAGGCAACTTTCTCCTTATTAGCTTCTACATGGCCTATTCTGATGAGAAGTTGATAGAACTCCTCTGTATACTCCTGAACAGATCTTCCTGCTTGCTTCAAACTCTGTATTTTCTTCAGTAGGTCAAGCTCATAATCAACAGGAATGAACTATCACTTCAATTTATCCACCATCTGATCCCATCTCATGATTTTCTCTTTTCCTCTTCTATTTCGCTCCAACTAAATCTCTTACCACCATATCTTCGCATGACCTTTCAGTCTGGCCTTCGCAAATTTGACCCTATCGGGATCCTCAACATCTTCATACTTAAAATATTCCTCACATTCATTGATCCAGTTGATCAATTCCTCTGGGTTAAAATTTCCAGAAAATGTAGGAACCTCAATCTTAGGTCTTTTCCCATCTTGGAAATTTCTCAAAAAAGTCTTTCTTCCTCCTAGTTCACAATTTCAACTTCTCCTTCTTGATATTCTTCTTTGGTTTCATCTCGCTTTCATCTTTGACATTAAGATTTATTCTTCTGCGAATCTATTCTTCCAATGCTCGCACTTGTCTCTGCAGCTCTCTAACCTTAGGTGTCACAGCACCAACTCTTCCGCCACGTTCTCTTCGTGGAGGTATTTTCGCGATGCACGCTGAAACCCTAACCACGGTCCTGGTGCAAACTACCTCACAGTCGGTGATCTATTTACACACAAGAAATCTTTCTCTGATACCACTTGATAAAGGGTGCTCCCCTTAATACCACAAACACATAACAGATATAGAGAAACAACAACAATATGCAAGAACAAAAAATTGGCTTCTTATTATCTCCACAAATGTGAAATTACAAACTTTCAGAATTACAATATGCAAAGCCACATGGGCATTCCTTTACAATATTCTATAGGAAAAAATCTTTGAATCAATACCCAGATCTACTACCCAAAACTATTCTGAACTGCCTAAGACAATAATACAGCCTTCCTTATATAGGCAATTTTCCACCACCTGGGAAGGTTCCAGAATTTTAGCCAATAAGGCCGACCAAACTTAGAATTATTTTATTTTAAATTTTATTACATCATAGGCGGCTCAAGATAACCTTTGAAACCCGAACAGAAATTTTGAAGAAAGTTATTTTTTGCCAATTCAGGTGGCCCAACTTCTGAAGACCATAAGTCATCACCAGTTGACCCGATTGGCTATTATAACCCCATTTTGGAAATGCCACGAAGCACTCTACAAGGTTGAACAATGCAAGCGCTTGTCACCCAAATTTTTGACCTCATCTGGGGCCTCTAAAGCCTTCAAAACTGAGTTCAAAGTTTCTGTACCCTGCTACCAATACCGAAAATCTTCAATATCTTCCAATATACACTTGATCTGGAAATAAAAATTTACTAGCAGACTTATATGACCAAAATGAACCTCCAAGAAAGAAATTAGATCATTCTGAGCACAAATAAAAATTATCAAAAATAGTAACTTTCCATAAATAGCAGCTCTGCACAAAATAACCCTTATTGAATATAAAAATAGAAATATTTTTTTGGGTGATGCAAGATTGCTGTTACACCCAGGATGCTCCTGCATCAAAACCTAGTGTGTTTTCGACCTTCTCTTTGAAGGTTCAAGATGTTTTTGACTTTCGGTCAGAAAATTCTCTATGTTCTCGATCTCTGGTTTGAAAACCCTCTGTGTTTTTGACCTTCAAGTGCACAACTCTGACCAGGTGGGTTCCAGTTTCTAACGTCACCGCGGGACCAGTCAGCAGTCAAGAAAACAAGAAGCCACTAGCGGTCAATGGTTAATATCTTATGGTTGGTCCCATGATCACATGGGCTCTTTCGAGCCCATGTGACCATGTGACAAACTATCAGCAGTCATAGTTAAGAAAATTCTAAATGGTTTGCGGTGGTAGTTAACACTTCGCCGTTGGTCACATGATCACATAGGCCTTCCTGGCCGGATGCGATCATGTCACAAACAGTCAAGCAGAGGCTTTTAGCTCTGATGGTGGGTCCTTGGGTGGTGACTTGTCTAGTTTTCATTGGCCAATGGGGTAATACATCGATAGTGGAGGTTCGGGTATGTAAGAAAAGTCAATGACAAGATAGTGAAAGCCCTACGGTAAGTGTGTGGTTGCAAGATCGCATGACTAAGAGAACTATCTTGCGATCATGCGAGATGCAGCCATGTGGACTCCTTAGTAGATGCAGGCTCAATTCATGTTTTCACTTTACTCAGAATCGACGGTAGCCATTTTTCTGCTAAGCCATGGAAGATCCTTTGCGGCATAGCGGGATTGAGACACGTAGCTTGGTGGGCCCGAAAAGAGTTTCCCTACGAGGTTAAATCAATGGTAGTCACTTTGCCGCTATGGTGTGGGAGATTTTTTGTGAGTTAGCGAGATTTCTCCATGCGGATCACTGAGGTCATATTAAAAGGGAAAGCTTTGATGATTATTTAAAGTTTTAAAAGGTTTTCTAGTTCTTATTCTACTCTTTCGGATGTGACAAGGATGAAAATTGTGGCTATCACATGATCACATAAACCAAATATGAGTTATGCGATCATGCGAAAAGTAAAAAAGGTAGATTAGTCGGCCCTGTTTCTTAGCGGGACCTAAGTTATGACATCACATCGATAGTTTAAAATATTCAAAGTTTCAATCTGACGATGGTCGGTATTCCATGATGGAGAGAGGCCCAAACAATAACCGATGTGACATAGCGAGAACTTCCACGTGGCAATGGGACCCACATACTTCGATAGCGTAGATGCACCAATCGTAGAGTGGTCGCATGATCGCATGGATTAAAATATTACTATGCGATCATGCGACAACATAAGTCATCAAAGATGCTTGGGGAAAGGAATGAGTTTTTGGTTATTTTTAAAGGATAACTACTGCAATAAAACAGTGGATATATGCTTTTGAATATCAAATGAAGTCATGGTTAGAGGTAATGCCAGACGTTCCTTATGTATCTAGGAAGGATGAAGATTGATCACGGCAAAGGAAGATGATGAAGTCTTTTCATTTCACATTCTCAAAGGCAAGTTAGATGAAGAGACAAAGTCTTTTTGGCTCTTTTGTTTGTAGTTTCAAAAGTGCTAGTCTCCAGTCTTTCCAGATCCTGGAATTTGAAACATCTCACATTCTCATGAGAGATCATACATTGTAATCTCTATATATATTGTTGAAAGAATAAATAAAAGGGTTGACAAATTTTTGGTGTGAAGCTGGTTGTAGAGTCAATCAAGTTTAGTGCCATTATTTTACCGTCCACTTTCATTATCTGTATCTGATGTTAGTTTCATTGTGTTGAATTGAGGATGGAGAAATAAATAGACTTTTGTTTTGTTGTTTTCAAGCTAGCCAGTCAGTAGGATAATCAAAGAATTATAACTAGTTGTGGAATTGCATCAGCTACTTCATTTGCATTTCATAATTTGCATGATCATTCCTCAATTGCATTTCATAGTTTGAATTTTTTTCATATTGCTGTGTTGGGAAATTCATAAGATTGTGAAGATCATCAACATAGCATCTTTGCATTTAAATCCTTCTTGGGTGGAATTGGGTTTCCTCTACTGTTCTCTGGTTAAGAACATACTTGCAGTAGGGATTAGAATTGAAACAAAATTCATTTAATATTTTTCACATAGGGAGCTGTACCTCAATTCAGAGGGAAACTAGATATTCTCAGAAATAGTTTCCCAACTTTTGAGTAAAGTTGTTCTTTGATATAAATTGGGCAAATAAAAGGAGTATAAAAAGAAGAACAATCTGTTTACCAACAAATTTTTGGCGACTCTACTAGGGAACGAAAAATAGTCGCATGATCAGAAAGCATTTGAAAATATACATAGAACTTGAAAGAAGATTAGGGAGTGAGTTACAAATAGTAATAATATAAACAGTCACTCTGGAGCAATCAAGATACTTAAGGAGTGATAGGGAACAAGGTGAAAAGGACTTAACTTTCCAAAATTTTGAAGTACTTGGATTTCCCTTGTTAGAAGTACCTCGTCAGAAAGGTGGATATCAAGCTAGAAGAAGGCCCTCATCACCAACAAAAGTAGTAAGTACATTTTCTACAACTTACCAAGTATTGACTTTGCATGGGGTTGTTCCTCCACAAGTTATCAATTTTCCACAGTATCCTCTACAAAATCAACCAAATATGGCTGCACCTTGGGTAGTTGCTACTAGGCCACTCAATTTTGTAGCTTACCATCCTCTTCCTTCTGGTTCCCAGAAGAATATACCCAAGTTTGCAGGAGATGGGAAGATTACTACAGATGAACATATAAAAGCATTTTTCATAGCTATAAATATTTTAGGAGGTAATCATGAAGATGTTGTAGTCAGATTATTTGTTGAAACTCTTACTGAAGCTACTGCAGATTGGTTTTATCACTTAGCTGATGGATCTATAATGATTTGGAATACTATGAGAGCTACTTTTGATGACTATTTTAAAACCGCTGAAGATGAGCATGCTTTGTTGGCTCAATTGACATCAGTGAAGAAATTACCTTCTATGAGCATGAGAGATTTTGTTGCTAGTTTCAACAAAATTACTAATAGAATTCTAGCAGCAAGTAGACCTACAACAGGAAATTTAAAAAAATTCTTCATCAGTGTTATGCCTCCTAAGATTAATTTTGAACTAAGGAGATCTAGACTTGCAGATTTAGAGGCAGCTCAGAGAAATGTTGTAGAGTTTGAGGATGACATGATTTTTGTAGGAAGGTGGAAGCGTGAAATTTAGAATAGAGCTAGTACAAGTGGAACCACTTCATCAAAAGAAATGATTCAAAAGTTATCAAATGAGTTGATTGCTTTGAAAAGGTAGCTCCCAAGATTTAACAATCCATACCAAAGGAATTTTTCAAAGCAAGAGAATAGTAACAAACATTTGCAATTGCTTGGATTATAGCAGAGGTTAGCAATAGAAGCTCCACCTAAAAAAGTGAGAGGATGTGTGCTTCACTTGACTATTGATCATGATGGTGAAAGTTGTCCAGATGTGATCAATAGAATGCAGTTTTTGACTACTAATGAGCCCAATTCTCCCCTGTCCACTGATGAGACTAGGTCATACTCGAATGGTGACTCTGAAAATTTATTTTTAGAGTATGAATCAGACTCAGAGAAGTAGGGAGAATGTTATGCCACTATCAATGGATACACTTATAACGTGCTCACTAGAGGATAAAAGGCAAAGGCGGTTGCTGATTCAAAAGATGCTTCAGCAAAAAAAAGTTAGCCAGCACCTAAAACATAGGATACTAATCAAGGAGTGAAGATTTTGCAATCCGGTAAGGAGTGCAGTTCCTTTGACTTTATTCAGTTTTGTAAAGATTCTAAAATTCAAGTTTCTGCCATTGATTATGTTAAATCACATCCCAATGAATTGAAAAGATTTATTGAGCATTGTAAAGATGAAAATATTGAATTAAATCATGCTACAACTTCTAGATTAGAGGATGAAACATTGACTACAAACCTTTTCAATGAAGTTGAGAATTCTGTCCTAGCTACTTCTCCTAGGCAAAAAGTAGAACCATTCTATGTTTCATTGTTTATCAATGGGTGGAAGTTAAGCAATTGTATTATTGATTCTAGAGCTTTGGATAATGTGATGCCTTATACAGTGGCTAAAGCTCTAGGCTTAACTCTTACTAAAGCCAATGGTAGATGTTACGCCATGGATGCTAAACAAGTGAGTTTGGTAGGACAAATCAAAGACATACAGGTTGCATTGGCAACATATCCAGAAAAGAGAATTCTTCTAACCATCCTAGTTGCAGACATTCTGGTTAGCTATGGATTGTTGTTGAGCATAAGTTTTTGCAAAGATTTAGGTGGAGAGATTAAATTAGATTGGTCTCAAGCAATAATTCCTATTGGTAACAAAAGAGTGAAATTAGAACCTGAGGAGAAATCTAAATTCAGAGTTCAAAAATCAGACAATCCTAAGGCCCAAATTTTATATCAAGAGTTGGAGTTTGGTAATTACATGTTGTATACAGAGGATGATGCTGTGGAAAATGAATTAGAAAAATTAGAATTTGAAAATTTTGGAAAAGAAACACAAATCTAGACACTAGAATTTGATGGTAGCTGCTCATCATTCGGTTCTGGTGCTGGTATTGTTTTAATTTCTCCAACTGGTGAATTAGAGCCTCTAGCATTTAAATTAGAATTTAATAACACCAATAATAGTGTTGAATATGAGGTATTACTTCTTGGCATCATAGCAGCTAAGGAAAGAGGAATTAAAATTCTAAAAGCTCAAAGTGATGTAGAGCTAGTTGTAAAACAAGTGAGAGGTCAGTATTCAGTGAAAAATCATAAGTTGAAAAATTACTAGAACAGAGTTTGGGATGAAATCGAAACATTAGATGCATTTTCTATAAATTATGTCCCTAGAGAAATGAATATGAAGGTGGAATCTTTGGCTGTATCAGCATCCTTATTGCTTCCTCATCCAGATTTTAAAGATAAGAAATACCAAATTAAAGTCATCTACAGGCCATCAATACCAGACAATATAGAAGATTGGCAGATTTTCAATGATGATAAGGGTCTGTAGCTATTTTTGGAGAATGCTAAAAGTCTTGATGAGGAAGAAGGAAGTAATTATCTGAATGATTCTACAGAGATAGATAAACATAAAAATTTAGAGATTAGACAATTAAAAATTAATACAATTCCACCTTATTTTGTGTCTCTAGAAAAGCTCTTTAATCACCATGATATGTATGTAAAGAAGAAAAGAGCAGAGAAGGGGCCAACTATAGGAGAGTTTGAAAATATAAATATTGGGACAGATATTAATCCCAAAATGATAAATATTGGTAAATGTTGTACACTGGAGAAAAAGGAGAAGGCAAAGAAATTATTTCAAGAATACCAAGACGTCTTTGCCTGGAGCTATGAAGATTTAAAGAGTTTCATGAGTGGAAATTTCAAACACATGATTCCTCTAAAACCAGATGCTGTACCTATCCGATAGAAGCAGAGATGTTATAATCCAAAGGTAGCAGATGCCATCTATAGGGAGATTGATAAAATGTTGAAAGCTAGAATTATTTATCCAATACATCATTCAACATGGATTGCAAACATTGTGCCGGTGAGAAAGAAAAATGGTGAAATAAGAAATGTGTTGACTTCTGGAATTTAAATCAAGCTTCATTGAAAGATAACTATGCACTGCCAAACATGGATCATCTATTACAAATAGTAGCTGGAGCTGAGATGATGTCTATGCTGGATGGCTTTTCTGTATACAATCAAATTGAAGTGGAGAAGAAGGATCAACACAAAATAGATTTTACAACTCCTTGGGGTACCTTTGCATATCACTTAATGCCTTTTGGTTTGATTAATGCTGGTGCTGCTTTTCAATGAGGTATGGATGCTTCATTTGCTAATATGAAGAATAAAATAATTGTGATTTACCTTGATGACTTAACGGTGTTTTCTAAGAAGAGGAAAGATCACATAGATGATTCGGAAAAAGAGCTGCAGTGATGCAGGGAGCATGGTATATCTCTAAATCCAAAAAAAATAGTTTTCTGTGTAATGGAAGGAAAACTATTGGGTCATATTGTGTCACAGGAAGGAATAAGGAACGATCCAGAATGTGTGAAGGCTATTCAAAGATTAAGCTTGCCTTCCAATAAGACTACTGTTAAATCTTTCTTTGGCCAAGTTAATTTTCTTAGAAGGTTTGTTCCTGATTTTTTAGAGATTACCAAATGTATTGTGGACATGATGAAAGGTAATGCTTCTTTTAAATGGAATGAGCAGGGAAAAAAAGCTTTCAATGAAATTAAGGAAGCAATTGCTAATGCACCAGTCTTAAGCCATCCTGATTATAATTTTTTTATTTATTATATATTGCTATGCCTCAGAACATACATTGTCTGCAGTTTTGATACAAGAAAATAAAGAAGAAATTCAGGCACCTATAACATTCATGAGTATACCTTTGAAGGAGCATGAATTGAAGTACTCACAATTAGATAAACATGCATATGATGTAGTGAAAGCATTGAAGAATTTCCATTTCTGTATTTTACATTCACATTCTTTAATTTTTGTGCCTGATATTGCTGTGAAAAGTATTTTAACACAACAAGATGTTGGCTGCAATAATAGAGGTTCATGGATTGCCAAAACTCAAGAATATGATATTGAAATTAAGCCTGCAAAATTAGTGAGAGGAAATGCATTATGTAAAGCCAAAGCAGAGAATTTGGAAGAAGAAGAACTGGTAGCAAATCAACTGGTTTTAAATGTAAGTCTCCAAGATCCTTGGTTTGAAAATATTGCATACTTTTTAACTTATGGAGAATGTCTGGAAGGATTGACAACCAAACAGAGAAGGGATTTAAAATTAAAAGCTACTAAATATGTGATTTGGGAAGATAAACTCTACAAGAGATCAATTGATGGCACATTTTTGAGGTGTGTTGATAAGCAACAATAGGAGCGTTTGCTGAAAACTTTTCATGACGAGGCTTGTGGAGGACATTTTTCTTCTTCAGTTACAGCTTTTAAAATTTTGAGGCAATGTTATTACTGGCCTGGTATGTTCAGAGATGCATATCATTGGGTGGCTAAATGTGAAAAGTGTAGAATGTTTTCTGGAAAACCACAATTAGCAGCACTTCCATTAAAACTAGTTATCATAGATGGTCCATTTCAGCAGTGGGGCCTTGACTTCATAGGTCTAATAAATCCAATGTCTAGTGTAGGGCATTCTTACATAATTACAACCACTGATTACTTCATGAAGTGGGTTGAAGCTAAAGCAACTAGGAAGACCACTTCTGAGGTAGTGTGTGAATTCATAAAGGAGAATATTATGGTAAGATTTGGGGTTCCTCATAAATTGGTGATGGATAATGCTGCCTACTTTTCATCTATTGAAATTACTAATTTTTGTTTTGAGTATGGTATCTCAATCAGTCATTCATCTGACTATTTCCCACAAGGAAATGGTCAAGCAGAGTCAAGTAATAAGAACTTGATTAATATTGTTAAGAAATTGGCGTTAGACAATCATAAAAATTGGCACAAAAAGATACATGAAGCACTATGGGCTGATAGAGTGACTCCAAAGAGAGCAATTGGGATATCTCCATTTGAGCTAGTGTATGGAGTTGAAGCAAGCATTCCACTACCACTAGAGTTCACGACATGTAAGTTGAGGATAGTCATAGAGGATGATATTTACAAGGATGGTTTGGAGAAAAGAATCATGTATTTGAGCAAACTAGAAGAAGAAAGAGAAAGAATGGTGGATCATATTACTCAACATCAAATGAAGGTGAAGAACTTATTTGATAAGAAAGCTAGGCCCAGTAAATTCATGGTTGGAGATCTTGTGTTACTATGGGATAAGAGGAGAGCTCCCAAGGGGATGCACGGAAAGTTTGAAACATTATGGAAGGGTCCTTATACTATCCACTAGGCATTTAAGAAGAATTCTTTCAAGTTGGCATATCCAGATGGAGAGGTACTTCCCTTGACCTACAATGGTCAAGATCTGAAATTATATCAAATGATCAATTGAAAATAGGTATCCCCTATTTTGTACTATAGTTTTGTTTTGTTCTAGTGTGTGTTTGCTAGTTTGGTTTTCCCTTTTTCTTTTGTGTGCATTAGGTTCCTTGCTACTTTGTTTCCGTTGTTTAGTTTTGTTGTGTTGATGCCCTTTCATTCATGTGTGAAACCAGAGATTCAAGATTCATTGCTTAAACATGGGAATGTTCAAGTCCCCAGTCAAAGCCAGCTGTTGCCTCACTTTTCATCCTATACCCATGCTATCAAAGTGGAATATTTTGATGTTACAGTCAAGTTTGGTCATGGTTGAGTCTAGGTCTAAGTCTTTCATAGGATAGGCTATTCTTGCCTGGTTTCCTTGTCAATGCCTTTCCTTCTCTAAACTAGGTGGGTTGTTCTAAAGGTCTTTTCATATCAGGTAGGTTATAGATCCCAACCCGGCAAGGATAAGATGCTCCTATTGATGATCTTTTTCAGTAGAAGAATGATTGGGAATTATAGTTTCTAGGCCTTTATAAGAAGTCAGAGATGATTCTTCATGTGAGGGATGCAATGACAGAGCCAGCATTGAATCATTCAGATTTTACTCTATATAGCAGTGTGTACACTTCAAGTAAAGAAGCTCCTCTTATTCTTAATAAGTGCATCAGCAGGGATTGCAGTCGAAGACTTTGATCTATATTCAAATTTGCAAGCTAAGGAGCTATCAAGAAGTGTTCCTGGAAGTTTGCAGAATGAAAAGGAGATTGCATTGCTATATTTCACTTGGTATCAAGATCCACAGGTTCAGAATATCAAATTACTTCAAAATATTGCATCTTAATTGCAATCGAAGAAAATGGCAATGAGTCTTTGTTGAATTATAATGGAATCAAGGGATAGTGTGTAGTTGCTCCCCAAAATTTCCCTATCATTCCCTTTTTGGCCTCATCTTGTTTGTTCCAAGAAATGCTCAAGTGTCAAAGTCCAGTGTGTTTTCTACCTTTTAGCCTGAAAAGCCAGTGTGTTTTTTACCTTCTCTCTAAAGGTTCAGGATGTTTTTGACTTTCGGTCTGAAAATTCTCTATGTTTTCGATCTCTTGTTTGAAAACCCTCTATGTTTTCAACCTTCAAGTGTGCAACTTTGACCAAGTGGGTCCCAGTTTCTAATGTCACTACGGGGCTAGTCAGTAGTCAAGCAAACAATAAGCCACTAGCAGTTAGTGGTTAATATCTTACGGTTGGTTGCATGATCACATGGGCTCTTCTGAGCCCATGTGACCCTGCAAAAAATCATCAGCGGTCACAGTTAAGAAAGTTCTAAATGGTTTGTGGTGGTAGTTAACACTTCATGGTTGGTCACATGATCACATAGGCCTTCCTGGGTGCATGCGATCATGCGACAAATGGTCAAGCAGAGGCTTTTAGCTCTAGTGGTGGGTCCTTGGCTGGTGACTTGTCTAGTTTTCATTGGCCGGCAGGGTAATACATTGATAGTGGAGGTCCATGTAGGTAAGAAAAGTCAATGACAAGAAAGTGAAAGCCTTGTGGTAAGTGTGTGGTCGTAAGATCACATGACTGAGAGAACTATCTTGTGATCATGCGAGATGCAGCCATGTGGACTCCTCAGTAGATGCAAGCCCAGTTCTTGTTTTCACTTTGGTCAGAATCGACAGTAGTCATTTTTCCACTAAGCTGTGGAAGATCCCTTGTGGCATAGCAGGATTGACACATGTAGCTTGGTGGGCCCGGAAAGAGTTTTCCTGTGAGGTTAAATCAATGGTAGTCACTTTGCCGCTATGGTGTGGGAGATTTTTTGTGAGTTAGTGGGATTGCTCCATGTGGATCACTGAGGTCATATTAAAAGGGAAAGCTTTGATGATTATTTAAAGTTTTAAAAGGTTTTCTAGTTCTTATTCTGCTCTTTCGGATGTGACAAGGAAGGAAATTGTGGCTGTTGCATGATCGAATAAACTAAATATGAGTTATGCGATCATGAGAAAAGTAAAAAAGGTAGATTAGTGGGCCCTGTTTCTCAGCAGGACCTGAGTTACGACATCACATCGATAGTTCAAAACATTCAAAGTTTCAATCCAATGATGGTCGGTATTCCGTGACGGAGAGAGGCCCAAAAAATAATGGATGTGACATAGCGAGAACTTCCATGTGGCAGTGGGACCCATGTACTCCAATAGCGTAGATGCACCAATCATAGAGTGATCGCATGATCACATGGATTAAAATATTACTATGCGATCATGTGACAACGTAAGTCATCAAAGATGCTTGGCGAAAGGAATGAGTTTTTGGTTATTTTTAAAGGATAACTATTGCAATAAAATAGTGGATATATGCTTTTGAATATCAAATGAAGTCATGGTTAGAGGTAATGCTAGATGTTCCTTATGCATCTAAGAAGGACGAAGATTGATCATGGCAAAGGAAGATGATGAAGTCTTTTCATTTCACATTCTCGAAGGCAAGTTAGATGAAGAGACAAAGTCTTTTTGGCTCTTTTGTTTGTAGTTTCAAAAGTGCTAGTCTCCAGTCTTTCCAGATCCTAGAATTTGAAACATCTCACATTCTCATGAGATATCATACATTGTAATCTCTATATATATTGTTGAAAGAATAAATAAAAAGGTCAGGAAATTTTTGGTGTGAAGCTGGTTGCAGAGTCGATCAAGTTTAGTGCCATTATTTTACTATCCACTTTCATTATCTGTATTTGATGTTGGTTTCATTGTGTTGAATTGAAGATGGGGAAATAAATAGAGTTTTCTTTTGTTGTTTTCAAGTTAGCCAATAAGCAGGATAATCAGAGAATTATAACTGGTTGTGGAATTACATCAGCTACTTCATTTGCATTTCATAATTTGCATGATCATTCTTCAATTGCATTTCATAGTTTGCATTTTTTTTTCATATTGTTGTGTTGGGAAATTCATAAGATTGTGAAGATCATCAGCATAGCATCTTTGCATTTAAATCCTCCCTAAGATTTCACTTGCCTGGGTGGAACTCGATTTCCTCTACTGTTCTCTGGTTAAGAACATACTTGCAGTAGGGATTAGAATTGAAACAAAATTCATTGAATATTTTTCACGTAGGGAGCTGTACCTCAATTCAGAGGGAAACTAGATATTCTCAGAAACAGTTTCCCAACTGTTGAGTAAAGTTGTTCTTCGATATAAATTGGGCAAGTAAAAGGAGTATAAAAAGAAGAATAATCTATTTACCAACATGCCCATAGTCCTTTGTCAAACACCTTAGAAAGTTTCCAAGCACCTTGTTGATGACCACAATTTGACCATCAGTTTGAGGATGGTATGCTAAACTAAAAGAGAGATTAGTTCCCAGCCTTTTCCATAAGGTTTGCTAAAAATGACCCATGAACTTGCTATCCCTATCTGACACAATACTGAAAGGGAGTCCATGAATCTTAACTATCTCCTTGAGGAAGAGATGTGCTACATAGCTTGCATCATGAGTAGTTCTACATGGAATGAAATGACTCATCTTAGAGAACCTGTCAACAACAACATAGATGCTATCCATACCTGATTTGGTTTTAGGGAGTCCAACCACAAAGCCCATAATTACACACTCCTAATGCCTATTTGGAATTGGTAGATGTTGATAGAGTCATACATTGCTTGAACCCCCTTTAGCTCTTTGACATACTCCACATTGCTCTACATACCTCCTTACATCCCTTGCTAGCTTAGGCCAAAAGTAGTATCTCTGTAATAACTCCAATGTTTTGTTTATGCCAAAATGACCACTAAGAATTCCATTATGCCTCTCTTGAATTAGATTTTCCCTCATGGATCCTCTAGGTACACAAAGTTGATTACCTTAACAACAATCCATTTTGAAGGGTGTAATCTACAAACTCACCATGGAAATGGTTCTCAAACTCTAGGCACAACTTGTAGGCTTGTGAGAAGTCTTCATCCTCCTCATATAAATCTTTAAAACCTTCCATTCCAATGCTTTGTAGCTGTACCTCTTGGATAGTTAATAAATTCCTACTCAAGGCATCTGCTACCTTGTTGAGCTGCCCTTTCTTGTGCTTGATTGTGAATGTAAAGGATAGGAGATACTCCATCCACTTCAAGTTCTTGTTACTAAGCTTTTCCTAAGTGTTTATGTAGGTTAAAGCCTAATTATTAGTAAACACCACAAATTATTTTGGCAAAAGGTAATGCCTCCACTACTTAAGAGATTGTACTAATGCATACAACTCCAAGTCATAAGCTAAATACTTCTTCTTTGCCTCATTGAGTTTCTCAATGAAGAATGCCACAGGCCTTCCTTATTGATTGAATACACCCCCTACTACTACACCACTTGCATCACATTCAATGGTGAAAAACTAGTCAAAAGTAGGTGTTTCCCTAAATTTCCTATTTTGCAAATTTGGCCAAAATCATTCCCTAGTCCCTGTTTTACCCCTGCCAAGCATCCCTAAAATTTTCACAGCCTCATTTTATGTTTCCTGGCCTCTACAAATTATTTAAGTCCCTAGTCTATAGGTTTTAAAATTCATAAACTAGTCGTTATAGGCCAAAACCCTTGAAAACCCTAAGCCTTTGTTCTAATTTGCAGTTACTTTATCTCGGGCACTAAAGTTCTCTTTTTAGCATGTGTGCTTTAATCTTTTGGCCCAGTCATCAGTTCTCCTTTTCTTTCTGGTAGTTGTCTTTTCTTCCTGTGAATTAGTGAATACAATGATTCTCATAATCATTGATTGTTTCCCAGTCACCACAAGATATCCTGTGACCTGGCGAATGTTATTTTCTCTTTAGTCATGTGACCGCTAAGTTCTTTGGTGGCATTATCTTTTATTCAGTGATTCAGTGAAGGCAGTGGTTTGCATAGTCTCGTAATTCTGGTAGTTAAGCCCTTAACGGTCATTGATTTAGTGGGTGGTTATCTTCCTTTCAGTCACATGGTCGTTGAATCTTTTAGTGGTCTTAGATAACTGAGGGTCCTAGTTAGCAAGATCTACAGCCAGCATGTATTCTCATAGGTTTGTGTCAGAGCATTAGATCATGCGCTGACCGTCGATCTTGATTTGTTGTCAGAGTTTCCAGGTGGGTATTTTCTTTTTGACATGATCACATCTGAATGGTCCACATAGTGATGAGTTGGAGCCTTATCATGGGTCCTAATCTTTTTGGAATGGTTAAAGTATGATAGGATCTCATAGTTGTCACTACGCCGCTGGGATACAATGCACACTATTTAAGTCAGTGGTTTAGTGACAACCATTCGATTTTCTTTCTATAGATCGTGGGTCCGAGCTTTCTTATATGTTGACTTGCTCAAATTTGATTGGTCTATGTGGTGCTAACAAAGACTTCCAGTGGGTCTAGGATGTTAGAGGGGTTTTCAGCTAAGAGATCTATGATGGGCATATGATCTGAAAGAATATTCCATAGCTATGAGATCTTGGGCCCGCCGTTAGATTAGAATTTGGAGATTACAATGGGACTAATGCCAGGGGCTTGCCAAGGTGTCACTGATGAGGTGTTCAAGAGCGAATAGAGGATTAACATGTGGAGACAGCCCAGGGTTGAGCAAAGTTTTGGCAGCTCTGATAAGCTTCTTGTTGGTCACGTATTTGTGTGATAAAATAGCAATGCCCCAAATGATCTGGAAAATGCACGAATGTGTGTGTTCGCTGGATCATAGGATAAATTAGTGAAGCCCTAAAGTTCTCAGTGACCTAGTGATTGTCTTCAGTCGCTAGTTCACCAAAATGTAATCCAAGGTCTTATAAGTGGTTAAGGATATTTTGCAAACCAATGAATCAAGGGGTTTCTCTTGTTCACTAGATAAGACCTAGGGTTAGTAAAAGGTTTAGCTATTCAGTGACTGGAGTGTTCGTTGAATTGCTTGACTCCGCTAGAGTTAAGAAATGCATTTTCACGACTTAGACTCTTCAATCACATGGTTGCTGAGTAACTTAAAGAAGGAAAAGTTCAAGGTGGGTCCAAATACAATAGAGGTGCTAATGTGCTTGGTTCCTATTGGTCGCTAACTTCCTGATGTGGACTTGAATATTTTAAAGGGTTTCATGACCATTTCAAAGTTGATCTAAGCTATCCATTTGTCAGGAAGGAAAAGATATCGATGGATGCATTTTAAAATGACTGGCTAGCTATTAAATATTCAAATTCAAATATTTCCAAGAGGGTTTTCTGCCAGCGAATGATTCAACAGGACATAGTGGCGAGGTAGCTCAGGAAATTTATGTCTCTAGGACATTTGCAGTTAAGAGAAGAATGATGAGGAAGTTTGGGTGGCCATCATGGGTCATTTCTTATCTCAGGAAGGTACCAATCAGTACATTCATGGTGGGACTTTTTTGTAGATAGGTTGATAGATCCAGATTGTTTGCTTGCAGGATGAATTTTAGTACAGGGATGGGCACTCAAGGAAATATTTGATCAGTTGAGATATCTACAGGAGATACATTTATGATCAGAAATGATAGATTTAGGGTTTGATTATTGTATTGTAATTCTTGACAACCCTAGTTAGATTTTTTGACTCCTGCCTATGTGTGGTGGAGTGATGTATATATTGTATTTTTGGAGTTTTGAAAGGGAGTTGGAA
Organism: Chamaecyparis obtusa; assembly: GCA_027943335.1. NCBI lineage: Eukaryota > Viridiplantae > Streptophyta > Pinopsida > Cupressales > Cupressaceae > Chamaecyparis > Chamaecyparis obtusa. Next base: position 24,464 of record BSBK01011410.1, read on the forward strand.
AATTTGTAGAAGAAACTTCACATTTTCTTAAAGGCTATTTGTGGTACCATTTACACCCTCTGGCTTATATAGTTGTATTTCTCCCATTGATAATACAAATATTGCAGAGGTATTTTGTGACAATCATTCATGTCCCTATGCTTTCTTGTTTGGATTATCTCTTATTGGATCAAAGTATGTGCATGTTTTCAGTGTTATTTTAGGGTTCCTATCCCTCTTGCATTTTGCAATCGTGTGTGTTACTATGTTTGATTTGCTTTGGATGTTCTTGTGGGTATACTTTAGCCCCTTAATAGTCTTGTCTCAATCCTACACTGAGTTGTACAAGTGAATGTCTATTTGTAGGTCATAAGTTGTGTCTTATTCTCAGGCCCTCTTATGAAACACTTATGCAAGCCTATTCAGTAAGTTGTGACCTACTAGACCTAAGGTTTCATTGATTTCATTCCTAAATACTAAGATTCAAACCCTAGTTTTGGTGCATCACCTAGTAGGTAGTTTTCTTTCAAGTCATTTCCCTTACAAGCACTCTTTCTATCCCTTTCCCTCAAAAAATTTTACTTTCATGTCTAAAAGGAAATTAGGGTGATTATCCAAGACGGACTAGCCTATAACTTGGAGGTTTCATCTCAGTTAGTAAAGGTCCCACAACCTAGAGATGATTCCCATTTTATACTGAGTTATCAAGACCAAGAGAGCTTTAGATAAAGGTGCAAACTCACAGTATAACAATTCTGGCATGCCTGGTGGGACCACTAGAAGTTATTCAAATTCAAATTATGTTATCTCTAATATACAAATTTCATAATATAGACCTTTAGAGGTTGATCTATCAAGTATATCTGGTGACTCCACTGATTTCAAAGATCCAAGCTACCTTGTTCAAACTTTTATGAGAAAGATTGAGACTAGAAGCTCAAAGCCTACCCAATTTTCAAAGTTTCCATCAAGAAGAAGTCACAAAGGTAAGTCAGCTCAAAGAACATCTCCTACAAAAAGAGTACAATCTACACCTCCTGATATATTAGAAAGGAGACATTTTCCCTTTCAGACCAGAAGAAGAGGCAGATCTCTAACCTGAGATCTAGAGGAGGATTCAAATCTAGCAGCAAATACAACTCATATAGTTGTCAATCTTCAAATTCCAACTCCTACAATGGCTAGACCATTTGCATTTGCACCATTCAATCAGGGCAACCCATTAAATTTTTCTCAACATCATGATGTGCCCTTGGTGGCATTAAAGAGTATACCTGATTTTACTAGTGATGGGTAGACAGCTTCTTTTTATCACATAAGAGATGTGACCACCATCTACAGCATACATAACATTACTCAAGAAGATGTGGCCACAAAATTATTAGCAGCCTTTTTAAAAGGTAAGGCTCTAGAATGGTTTAGAACTCTAACTGTTGGTTCTATTACTTCATGGGATGAATTAGGGGATGCATTAAGTAAGCATTTTGAGGATAAATTAGATAATTTGTCTCTAGTTGAACAGTTAACAACTATTAAGAGAGACCCTTAATAACAAATGATAGATTACAATAATAGATACCTTAAAACATGCAATAGAATCCCAGTCTTTGTGAGACCATCAACCAACCATGCTTTCCTTTATTATTTACAAATTATGAATGGTCAAATCTCTATCATGATCCAGTCTATGGGTGGTACTTCTCTACCCCAGGCCTTTGACATTGTTGTCAGGGCTGAAAATTGTTTAATCCAAGTAGGCATGATTGGTAGAAGGCCTCCAATGCCCATTTTTCCTAGCCTTCAACCCATTGCACTTGCCCAAGCACCCCCATTTACCCCTATTCCCACCATATTGGCACCTCAAGCTAGTGCTAGTGGCCAAGAGTTAACAACGAGCTTCTCTCAAGAGTTACAAGAAATAAAGAATAGTCAGCAAATCAGTCAGCAAGAGATGACTAAATTGTTGCAGACCTTGACTAAGGAGGTTACAAATTTGAAGAAGCAAGGTCAAGGAAGTAGACCACCATTATAGTCACAAGGCCAAGGTCCTAATCAATAATATCAAAGTCAAGGATAGCCTTATCAACAAAGTAGGCCACCATACCAAGGAGGTTATCAAGGACAAAGACAAAGTTTTAATCAAAGACCATTCCAACCATATACCCCTGCACCTCTAAACTCTAAAAATCCAGTGAGGGAAGTGGTTCGTAGTCAAAACAATATGGCTATGGACAATGAATGGTGTTTTCCTTGTAAAAAGCCTCATAATCAGGCTACATGTTCAAATGGATGGATGAACCAAGCTCTGATGGTTCAAAATGCCTCCCAAGCTCAATCAGAGGTTTCATCTAGTGGGTCAGTTCCTCAACAAGAATCACAAGAGAATGAGGCTGCCCTCTTTAATTGGGAGCAACTAGACTTCAATGGAGTCAATGATGAAGCTACTTTTGTTTCCTTTATAAGAGGAAATAGAAGAGCCCAAGACATGGAGAGAGCAGATTCCAATGCCAAAGCCACTACATCTGCAGAGCCACTACAACAAGCTACTCCCATCACACCTAAGGAGGCTCCTATCATTACAAGCAAAGAAGGCCAGCATTCCAAAGAGGTGGAGCCTATGACACCAAAGATACAACAAAAAATACACACTGTGACACCATTTAATATTGTAGACAACATGAAGAAGGTGAACATCACCATGTCCATGTGGGACTCTTTGGCTCTTCCAAGATAGCCTAAAATTTTGAAAAGGGCCATGACAGAGGTAGCAACTCCTCAACCTACAAAGGAGGCTTCAAAGCTAGTGTTGGTTAACACTGATCAAGAAAAGGAGGCTCCAAGTAGCAACTCCAGGGCCAATGCCATTCAAGGTAGGAATTCAAAGCCACCTCCATTTTATGTATCTCTAATTATTGGGAAATCTTTAGTACATAATTGTATGGTAGATAGTGGGGCTACTAGCACTGTGATGCCCAAGAAAGTATCTAACCAATTAGGACTAAAGTATGAACCCTTTCAAAAGAAGGTCACCCAACTTGATGGATCCTCAATCAATACTATAGGTGTGGCCAAGGATACCAGTCTAATCTTGCATGCTAGTCCTAATGTTTCCATCCTCCTAGATATATACATCATAGATCTCCCTGTATTATTTTCTATATGTCTTTTGATGCAGGAGCATCCTGGGTGTAAGAGCAATCTTGCATCACCCAAAAATATTTCTATTTTTGTATTCAATAAGGGCTATCTTGTGCAGAGTTGCTATTTATGGAAACTTGCTATTTTTAGTAAGTTGGTCTTACATTCTTAGAATGTCTAATTTTACATATGGAGGTTCATCTCAGTCATATCAGCCTTCCAGCAAATTTTCATGGCTAGATCATGTGTAGTTTTGAAGATATTGAAGATTTTCGGTATTGGCAGCAGGGTACAGAAACTTTGAACTCAGTTTTGAAGGCTTTAGAGGCCCCGGATGAGGTTGAAAATTTGGTGATGAACACTTAGCGCGGGTCAAGCCTGTAGAGCACTTCATGGCATTTACAAAATGGGGTTATAATAGCCAATCAGGTCAACGAGCGATGACTTATGGTCTTCGAAAGTTGGGTCACCTGAAATGGCAGAAAATAATTTTTCTTCAAAATTTTTGTTTGGGTTTCAAAACTCATTTTGAGCTGACTTTGATGTAATAAATTGTAAAATAAAATAATTCTAAGTTTGGTCAGCCTTAAGGGCTAAATTTCTAGAACCTTCTGGGGCGGTGGAAATTGCCTATATAAAGAAGGTCCGTAGTGTTGTCTAGAGCAGTTCTGGGTAGTAGATCTGGGTATTGATTCGAGGCTTTGTCCTACAAAATATTGTAAGGGAATGCCCATGTGGCTTTGCATATTGTAATTCTAAAAGTTTGTAATGCCACATTTGTGGAGATAATAAGAAGCCAATTTTCTGTTCTTGCATATTATTGTTGTTGTTTCTCTATTTCTGTTATGTGCTTGTGGTATTAAGGGGAGAACCCTTCATCATCTTTCAAGGGAGTTTACAACCAAGATAGGAGGCTATCTATCTTCAGACTGGTCTCACATGTTATTTCATACAAGATATGTCACCAAGGTCACCATTAAATCAGAACCATTAGTAGCACACCATATAGAGCCATATGTATCCAACACCATCAATGTGAATTGCCCTATATTTGATAGCATTGACTTCCAAACCATTAGTGAAGTAATCACAAAGATAGAAAGTATCCCTAATATTCTTCTAGATAAATGAGCTACAGAGGTCCAAGAAATTCTTACTTGAGATTTTGGTTTGGGAAGTTATCTAATACAAGAAAATGATGTCATAGAGCCAAGCCTTTTTGAAGAAAGTACTGATTCAATGGATCAGAGTAGTCTAGTTTGGGAACTATTTTTTGATGGAGCTAGAAGTAGGCATGGTTCTAGTGGTGGTGCTATGTTAGTGTTGCCAAAGGGAGAAAGGTATTATACTGCCTTTAGATTCAGTTTCTCCTACACTAGCAATACTGCAGAGTATGAAAGTCTAGTCAATGGACTAGAGTGGGCTAGAAAAAGAGGGCTCAAGGCCTTAAAATTTTATGGTGATAGTGAGTTAGTTGTCAGCCAAGTAAGAGGGATAAGTGAAACCAAAAATGACACCATGAAAGCATACAAACATAGAGTTTGGGATGCAATTGAAGATTTCCATGCTTTCAATATTGTTGCTATCTCTAGGAAATTAAATCAAAATGCAGATAGGTTAGCTGCTGTTGGATCCCAATATGACATTCCAAATAGCATTTCAAAAGAAATGGATCCATAGCATACCAAAGTGATTTTCAAACCCTCTATTCCTTATAACGATGTCAATTGGTAGGTGTTTGACAATGATGAACAAATTTTGCAGTTCTTGTTTGAAGAGGATGTCTTGTCAGAGTATAATCAAGATAGGCTATCACAAAACTATGGTGATCAAGTGATACAACTAAAGTCTAATAAGATGCCCAAAGGGCTGGTTACTTTGGAGACTGTCTTCAACAAGGATGATGAAGTAAGAAAAGCAAGGTTGGCCTGGTAGTTCAACAAGAATATTGTGTTGAATTAGAGTTGGAACCAGGCAGGAACTTACAATTTGGGAAAGTGAACACTGAATTGGAAAAGCAAGCTTATACCTAATTATTCAAAGAATTTAGTGATGTTTTTGAATGGAAATATGACGATCTCAAAGGTTTTGATCCTGCCCTTTCCTAGCACACTATTGAATTAGAACCAAATGCCAAACTAGTAAGGCAAAAGCAAAGGCCTGTTAATCCTAAGCTTGAGCCACTTATGCATAAAGAAGTTCTCAAATTGATAGAGAGTGGTATCATCTACCCCATTAAGCATACTAGTTGGGTTTCCAACCTTGTTCCTATTAGGAAGAAGAATGGGGAACTGAGGTTATGTGTGGACTTTAGGGATCTTAACAGGGCCTCATTAAAAGACCACCATCCACTACCCTCCATGGAACAAATCTTTTAATGCATCTCTGGATCTGAGAGATTTTCATTATTGGATGGCTATTTAGGATACAATCAGATCCTAGTAAATGAAGAGGATCAATATAAGACTACATTTACAACCAAATGGGGAACCATGGCTTATCAAAAGATTCCCTTTGGTTTGTCAAATGCAGGAGCTACATTTCAAAAGGCAATGGATATGGCCTTTAAGAGCCTAATGTAAAAATTTGTGTTGGTCTACTTAGATCACATAACTATCTATTCTAAACATGCAGCAGACCATATCAAACATTTGAGGAAGGTCTTTGAGAGGTGTAGAGAGTTTGGGATATCTCTTAATCCCAAGAAATGTATGTTTGCAGTTCATGAAGGAAAATTGTTGTGATATGTAGTATCCAAAGAAGGAATTACAATGGATCCTAAGAGAATTGCAGCTATCTTAGAGCTACCCCTACCACATCACAAGAAAAGTCACCAATCTTTCATAGGAAAGATTAATTTTGTTAGGAGATTCTTGCCTAACATTGCAGATTTACTCAAGCCCTTGACAGCTATGTTGAAGAAAAGTTCAACTTTTAGTTGGACCAAAGAAGGGAAAGTCAATTTCCAAGCTATCAAGGAGGCCCTAACAGAGGCCCCTGCTCTCCTAAACCCAAATTTTAGTAAGGATTTCATCCTTTATGCTTATGGAGGTCATGATGCCATATCTGCAATGCTGACTCAAGAAAATTCAGATGGATTGGAGCAGCCTACTGCTTTCTTTAGCAAAGGTTTAGAAGAGTATGAATAGAGATACTCTTTTGTAGAGAAACATGTGCTTGCTATGGTAAAGAGCCTTAAAAAGTTCAGATGTCTATTGACTCATAGCAAGGTACATTTAAAAGTTACTCATCCAACTGTCAAAGAGTTTTTGCTTTCCAAGGACCTAAATGAGAAAAGAGTTGGTTGGATCACCAAGGTGATGGAATATGATATTGACATTCAAACCACCAAGCTGGTTAGAGGAAGAGGTATTTGTGAGCATTTGGTAGAGGATGAAAATTTAAAGAAATCAGAGCAAATAGATGCATCTTTGGTGGTGCATTCTATAGAAGGACAAAACAAGGCAGCAAGCTAGTTGCCTAATATGATCAATTACTTGAAGATAGGACAATGTCCTGCAGGTTTGGATTTAGCAAAAAGGAGGTATTATAGGTTACAATCTATTGCTTTTGTGCTGATTGATAATGTTCTTTATAGAAAGGATCACAGTGGTGTCCTTTTGAGATGCATAGATTCAGAAAAGATAGCTAATGTCCTATTTGAGTTTCATGATGGACCTTCTGGAGGTCACTTTTCTCCTAGGACTACTACTTTTAAGATCATGAGGGCTGGATACTATTGGCCATCTATCTTTAGGGATAGTCATGATCATGTTAGAAAATGCATCAAGTGTGCTATGTTTGCAGGAAAAGAAAGGTTTGCAGCCTTGCCCCTGCAGCCAGGTAGAACAGAACAACCTTTCATGAAATGGGGTATAGATTTCATAGGAATGGTCAACCCTCCGTCTAGTGCAGGCCATAAATGGATAATTACTACAACTAATTATTTCACTAGATGGACAGAGGCAAATTCTTTAAAAGAAGCAAATGAGAGTGCTGTATTGAGTTTTTATGATGACATAGTTCATAGCTTTGGCACTCCTGATTCCATCATCTTAGATAATGCCTTAGCTTTCACAGGTCTTAAAGTCTCAGAATGGGTAGTCAAGAATAGCATCTATCTGAATACTAGTTCAAATTATTACCCTCAAGGCAATGGCTTGGTAGAGTCCACCAATAAGAACTTGATTAGGATAATCAAGAAGACCCTGCAAGATAATCAGAGAGATTGGCATACAAAGCTCAAATCTACCTTGTGCTTAGACAAAATTACCCTAAAGAAAATCATTGGTAATTCTCCTTACATGTTAGTGTATGGAAAAGAGGCTAAATTGTCCATTTCAACAGAATTATGAGCTCCGATCTTAGATACTCAATATGCCCTGTTTGATGAAAAGGATCCCTTATAGATCAGATATGATCAATTCATGGAATTAGAAGAACTCAAGAGAAAGTCAATGCAAGATATGGAGTTTCATCAGAATCAAACAAAAAAGACCTTTGACAAAAGAGCCAGGGTCAGAAACTTCAAGGTTGGAGACATAGTCCTCAAGTGGGACAAGTTCAGGTCTAGACCTGGCAGGCACAAAAAATTTGACTCCTTTTGGGGTGGGCCATTTGTAATCACAGAATGTAGGGGCTCCAATGATTTTCAACTATCAAATATGGAAGGAGATGCCTTGCCTATCTCAGTCAATGGTTTCCACTCAAAGCCCTATTTTGAGGTTAATCCCTCTCTGTAAACTTTTGTAAATACTTTCCTGCTTTCTAGTTTAATTTCTTGCTTTTCAAGAAGTTCTCTAAGCATAGTTCTAGTTCTACCTCTCTGAGGGAATTTTGAGTTTTGTGTTTAGATTTTCCCCATGCCCAATGGATTGTCAAGGTCACTAGTTTCCTATGTCTAGCAAGCTGACATCCAGCAAATTTCACCAAAATGTTGCCCTAAATTTCATGTTTTGTAAATTTGGCCAAAATCATTCCCAGGTCTCTATTTTACCCTTACCAGGCATCCCTAAAATTTTCATGGCCTCATGTTATGTTTCCTAGCCTCTACAAATTATTTAAGTCCTTGGTCTACAGGTTTTAAAATTCATAAACTAGCCATTATAGACCAAAACCCTTGAAAACCCTAAGCCTTTGTTCTAATTTGTAGTTACTTTATCTTAGCCACTTAAGTCCTCTTTTTGGCATGTGTGCTTTAATCTTTTAGCCTAGTCGTTAGTTCTCCTTTTCTTTCTGGCGGTTGTCTTTTCTTCTCGTGACTTAGCAAATATAATGATTCTCATAATCACTGATTGTTTCTTGGTCACCGCAAGATATCCTGCAACCTGGCAAACATTATTTTCTCTTTAGTCACATGACCGCTAAGTTATCCAATGGTATTATCTTTTATTTGGTGATTCAGCGAAGGTAGTGGTTCACATAGTCTCGTAATTCTAGCAATTAAGCCCTTGATGGTCAATGATTCAGCTGGCGGTTAGCTTCCTTTTAGTCACATGGTCATTGAATATTTCAGCGGTCTCAGATAATAAAGGGTCCTAGTTAGCAGGATCTACGGCCAGTGTGTGTTCTCATAGGTTTGTGTCAAAGCATCAGATCATGTGCCGACTATCGATCTTGATTTGTTGTCAGAGTTTCCAAGTGGGTCTTTTCTTTTTGACGTGCTCGCATCTGAATGGTCCACATAGTGATGAGTTGGAGCCTGATCGTGGGTCCTGATCTTTTTGGAATGGTTAAAGTATGGCAAGATCTTGTAGTTGTCATTACACCATTGCGATAAGATGTGCACTATTTAAGTCAGTGGTTTAGTGACAATTGTCCAATTTTCTTTCTGTAGATCATGGGCCTGAGCTTTCTTATATGCTAACTTGCTCAAATTTGATTGGTTTGCATGGTGCTGACAAAGACTTCCAGTAGGTCCATGATGTTAGAGGGGTTTCTGGCTAAGAGATCTATGATACACATATGATCTGAAAGAATATTCCATGGCTATGAGATCTTGCACCCACCGTTAGATTAGAATCTAGAGATTACAGTGGGACCGATGTCAGGGGCTTGCTGAGGTGTCACTGATGAGGTAGTCAAGAGCAAATAGAAGATTGACATGTGGAGAAAGGCCCAAGGTTGAGCAAAGTTTTGGCAGCTCCGATAAGCTTCTTGTTGGTTGTGTATTCATGTGATAAAATAGCAATGCCCCAAATGATCTGGCGAATGCATGAATGTGTGTGTTCACTGGATCGCAGGATAAATTAGTGAAGCCCTAAAGTTCTTGGTGACCTAGTGATTGTCTTCGATCGCTAGTTCACCAAAATGTAAGCCAAGGTCTTATAAGCAGTTGAGGATATTCTGCGAACTAGCGAATAAAGGGGTTTCTCTTGTTCGCTAGATAAGACCCAAGGTTAGTAAAAGGTTTAGTTATTTAGTGACTGGAGTGTTCCTTGAATCACTTGACTCCCCTGGAGTTAAGAAATGCATTTTCACAACTTAGATTTTATAGTCACATGGTTGCTGAGTAACTTAAAGAAGGAAAAGTTTAGGGTGGGTCCAAATACGACAAAGGTGTTGACGTGCTCGGTTCCTATTGGCCGCTGACTTCTCGATGTGGACTCGAATCTTTTAAAGGGTTTCGTGACCATTTCAAACTTGATCTGAGCCATTCGTTTGCAAGGAAGAAAAAGGTATCGATGGATGCATTTTAAAATGACCAGCTAGGTGTTAAATATTCAAATTCAAATATTTCCAAGAGGGTTTTTTGCCAACGATTGATTCAACAGGACACAACGGTGAGGTAGCTTAGGAAATTTATGTCTCTAGGACATTTGTAGTTAAGAGAAGAATGATGAGGAAGTCTGGGTGGCCATCATGGGTCATTTCTTATCTTAGGAAGGTACCAATCAGTGCATTCATGGTGGGACTTTTGTGCAGATAGGTTGATAGATCCAGATTGCTTGCTTGCAAGATTAATTTCAGTACAGGGATGGGCACTCAAGGAAATATCTGATCAGTTGAGATATTTGCAAGAGATACATTTATGATCATAAATGATAGATTTAGGGTTTGATTATTCTATTATAATTCCTAATAACCCTAGTTAGATTTTTTGACTCCTGCCTGTGTGTGGTGGAGTGATGTATATATTGTATTTTTGGAGTTTTGAAAGGGAGTTGAACAATTTGTAGAAGAAAATTCACCTTTTCTTAAAGGCTATCTATGGTATCATTTCTACCCTCTAGCTTATATAGTTGTATTTCTCTAATTGATAATACAAATATTGCACAGGTATTTTGTGAGAATCATTCATGTCCCTATGCTTCCTTGTTTGGATTATCTTTTATTGGATCAAAGTATGTGCATGTTTTCAATGTTATTTTAGGGTTCCTGATCCCTCTTGCTTTCTGCAATTTTGTGTGTTACTATGTTTGATTTTATTTGGATGTTCTTGTGGGTATACTTCAGCCCCTTAACAATCTTGTCTCAATCCTACACCGAGTTGTACAAGTGAATGTCTGTTTGTAGGTGATAGGTTGTGTCTTATTCTCAGGCCCTCTTATGAAACACTTATGCAATCCTATTCAGTAAGTTGTGACCTACTAGACCTGAGCTTTCATTGATTTCATTCCTACATATTGAGATCCAAACCCTAGTTTTGGTGCATCACCTAGTACATAGTTTTCTTTCAAGTCATTTCCCTTACAAGCACTCTTTCTATCCCTTTCCCTCAAAAAATTTTACTTTCATATCTAAAAGGAAATTAGGGTGATTATCCAAGAGGAACCAAACTATAACTTGGAGGTTTCATCTCAGTTAGCAAAGGTACCACAATCTAGAGATGATTCCCATGTTATACTGAGTTACCAAGACCAAGAGAGCTTGAGATAAAGGCACAAACTCAATGTATAACAGTAGGTAAGAGTAAGATAGGTTTGCTAGCTACCTCTTGTTTCAATGTTTGAAATGATTTCTTAGTTGCCTCAATCCATTTGAACTTTTTTTTTAGTCCTCCTTTGATGGTGTCAAGCACTGGTGCACATATCCCACTTAAGTTCTTCACAAAATTTCTATAAAATTATGCCAAGCCATGAAAACTTCTAACCTCAATCCTTGTTTTAGGGGTAGTCCAATTCAAGATTGCCTCCATATTGCTTGGGTCCATTTTCAGAGTACCTTTGGACACCACAAATCCTAATTAAACTAGCTCTTGCTGCATGAACTCACACTTTTCCAGATTGAAGGATAATTTCTCTTCATGTAGCTTCTTCATAACCAACCTTAAGTGCTCAAGATGCTCTAATTTTGTTTTGCTATAGATAGTATATCATTTAGATACACCACTACAAATCTGCCTGTGAAGTCCTTCAAGACCTCATTCATTAACCTCATGAAGGTACTTTGGGCATTGGTAAGCACAAATGGCATTACAAGCCATTCATACAATCCATCTGTGGTTTTAAAAGTAGTCTTCCACTTATCACCCTCCTTGATTCTGATTTGGTGATAACCACTCTTTAAATCCAACTTAGTGAAGTACATAGAACCACCTAAGCAATCCATCAAATCTTCTATTCTTGGAATTGGAAACCTATACTTGATAGTGATCCTATTGATAGCCCTTGAGTTTGTGCAAAGTCTCCATTTTTCTCCTTTCTTGGATGCTAAGACCACTGGGACTGCACATGGACTAATACTCTTCTTGATCAGCCCTTGATCCAATAGCTCTTGCACTTGTCTTGCCACTTCTTTGTTCTGATCAAGGGTAAGCTTGTATGCTACTTTATTAGGTAGAGATGCACCAGGTACAAAGTCTATTTGATGACTTATGGCCCTTCTTGGAGGTAGTGTTGCAGGGGTTCCATCACTCACAATATCTTTGAATTCTTCCAACATTTTCTACACTTCTAAAGGTGTCTCTACCTACAACATCTTGTCTTCCTCCTTTGGCTTCACCATGATAGCACATCCTATGGTCTCCTCTTCATGTAGTGCTTGTAAGAACTCCTTACTACTGCTAAGAAACACACTAGGTGTCTTTGAAGTCCCCTCTTCATTCTCTATTAAGGACTAAATCTTAAAAGTCCTCCCATTCTTCTTGAAAGAAATGAAGTTTTCCTCTCCATCATAGATCACCTTTCTATCAAATTTCCAGGGTCTTCCCAATAGAAGATGGCATGCATCCATGGGTAAGACATCACAAAGAACTTTGTCTTTATAGCCTCCAATGGAAAACTCTGCCCATGTCTACCCATTCACTAGCACACTTTTCTCCTGGTTCAACCAAGTCACCTTGTATGGATTTGCATGGGGAACTTTTGTGAGTTTAAGCTTCTTTGCTGCTTCCTCTTCTATGATGTTATCAGTAGACCCTAAATCCACTATAACCTTGCATACTTTGCCTTTTATCTTGCATCTAACTCTACAAAGAGCTCTTCTCTGCTTGGGTTCACCTTGATTAGGCTGCCTGATGAGCACTCTCTTGAACATCAAGTTCTCACCCATTTCTGATTCTAACTTGTTGACTTCATTAGTACATGAGCTGCTGCCATCTTCTTGGGTATAGGCTACCCTCTTCTCATTGTTTGAGGTTGATGGCTTATTAGGACACCTATAGGCAGGGTGTCCAAGCTGTCCATATTGATAGCATTTCATTATGGAAAAGTAGGAGCTTCTTCTTCCTACTCCTCTTCCTCTATTCCCTTGAGAACCTCTTCCTCTACCAAAATATCCTCTTTTACTAATTTCTGAACTTTGTTCCAAGATTCTACTCTCTCCTTGGCTTCTTGAGTCACCTCCTCTACTAGAACCTCCTCTTTGACCCCCTCTAGAGTCTCTACCTCTTCCCTTGTTCTTGGAGTTAGGTTCTTGCTTTCTTCTTTGTTTATCTTCAAGCTTTTGTGCCATATGCTAACATCCAAGTACTGTGGTGGGAGTAAAAAAACTCATCTCCTCTGCTATGCTCCATTTCAAACCAGTTAGGTACCTTGCCACTTTAATGCTTTCATCTTCTTTGATCTTGGATCTCAAGCTCAACTTGTGGAACTCTTCAGTGTAGGTGGCTACATCTGTCTCTTTTTGTCTAAGATTCAATCTCCTCCTATGCTACTAGATTTTATAATCTACTGGTAGGTATGCTTCCTTCACTTTATTGACCATTTCTTTCCAATTACAGATTGGGTTCTTTCCCTCTTTCTATCTTTCACCTTGCAAGTAGTTCCACCAGGTTAAAGCTTGTCCTCTCAACCTATACTTGGCCACTTTGACCTTCTATGCCTTTGATATCTCTTCACATTCGAAGTGATTCTCCATGCCTTCAATCCATTGCATCACAAGCTTTGTATCCATTCTGCCACTCAATAATGGGACACCTTCAAGTGCCTTGCCTGTGATAGCCTTCAGGGCTTTAAGAAATTGCTCATCTTGAGTTGGAGGATCAGGTGTAGGTACATCATCATCAATGGTTTTCTCTTTCCCTTTGGCATCCTACTCCTCCATCCTATCTTTCACCTTATCTACTTTTTCTTGGACATCATCCAAGAGTTGCTCCATTTGCATCAATCTTTCCTGCAAGAGTCTATTAGCTTCCTCCTGATCTTCCACCTTCTTAGCAAGCTCTACATTAGTCACAATTTTATTCTTGTGTGATGATCCAACTAACTCTTCTGAAGGTTGAAACATCCACTTTCCACTTCCCAAGCCTTAAGAGTGCTCTAATACCAATCTGATGGGGAGGCTAGGATAGACTAGCTAGTCTATGCTCTGATCCTTACCCAAGGACCCAAGTGTACTCCTGAAACCTATGATTGGTCTATAGGATACCTTACACATTCAAGGACCCCCTAACCACCAAGTTTATCTTTTTGACCTTGTAACACTCCAAGCTCTAACTTCTAGCTCCATCACTTACATAGGCTTATAAGGGTCTTCTAAGGTTCAACTCCATCCCCAAACTCCAAAAGAGGATTTCATGAGTTCTAAGATTTTTTTATGGTATTTGACAACTTTTCATTGCATTGGCATGGTTGGGTCATCACCCGATTTGAGGGTTCCTTTGCAATTTAGGGCTACAAGGAAGAGGCCTAATTAGCCCTCCTTCTGATTTTATAGGCTTTTTGACACCTTTCCCTCAAAGTTTCAACACACCTATTCTAAAGAAAATCTACTACAAATGACCCATTCTCAAGGATTTTTGGGGTCTCAGGCTTCCAACAGGCTGTACAACACCTGTGCCAAAAATGAGGGTTTTAAGGGTTTCTTGGTCTCTTCAATGTCATAGTCTTCAACAACACCTCTCCAAGGCTATTCAAACATTCCCCTTCACAAAACTAGGCCTTCAAAAAACCTTCTTGACTCCCTCCAAAGGGAAAGCGATGGAACCCATTCCTCTACTCTCAGGAGCTTCTACACTGTTGCTTGCTCCTAGTCGGGCACTGTCAAGCTCACCTAGGGCTTTGTCAAACACATGTTTGCTCTTGTTTACTGGGCCCCTACTTTGATAGTATTAAAATTTAGGGTCTATATTCTTAGATTCCATAGTCACAAGATGTGTCCACAATGGAATCAAGATCTACAGCCCCATATGTACAAAGCTCTCCAAACTGGCAGAGCACTACGCAAATGAAAGAACTCAAACAAAAAGCACACCAAAAACTTTAAGAACTAATCTAATGCACACATATAAAGGATGAACATAGAAAAAAGTAAAATCTCACACAAATATTCACTCCAAAATCCAAATATTCACATTACAACAGTCTACAATAGTGACTGTTTTACTCTAGTAGTGTTCAGACTAGTCTGCCATACTATCTCTGTGCAATAGGATTACCAACCCTTGCATTAGGGTTTTTCAAGTATAATATAGGATTCTCCTTGGTATGTGTGAAATTTTAGGGCTTCTTATCCATTAAGGTTAGGTTAGGTTAATACAATGAAAAAGTTTCTTGGCAACTTTTACAAGTTGCTGACAACTTTTGTTGCACAAAACAACTTTTCTTCTATTCTTCAATGACCTTTGCTATAAGCCTCCTAAAGCACTCACATGTGCTCAAATTCAACCAAATCTACCCTAAAACTTCCAACCTCCTATGAAAGCACTAATTTTAGGATGACAACATTCCCTGAATCATTGTGCCATTCACATTGGAAAGACCAACTGAACTTCTAGGACCTAGCCTAGGCCTAGACACACAAGCATGAGCTAAAGCTCTTATTTTAATTACAAACTTCACTGAAGAAGTGTCTTTCACAACCAAAATTGGATGGTGGGAGCCCTTAGAAGGGTGCTCTTGCACCATAAGCACATAGTCAATATTATTTATCTGACTGATGTTAAAAATATCAACACCAATCACCATAGGTGTTCCTACTAGTTTACAATCTTCCATTCCAAATTTCTTAAGAAATTCTTTGAGAGACTTGGTCTGAGAAATGAAAATGCCATTCTCATTCTGAGCTATTTTTAGTCTAAGAAAGAATTTCATTTCACCTATCATAGACATCTCAAATTCACTTTCCATTTCTTTAGCAAACTTCTTACATAGATCATCATTACCTCCAAAGATAATGTCATCCACAAATACTTCTACTATCAGGATTCCATCTTCATTAGTTCTTAAATACAAATTACTATCCACATTACCTTTCCTAAATCTCAGCCCAAGTACATACTTGTCTAACCTTGCATACCAAGCCCTAGGAGCTTGCTTTAACCCATACAGGGATTTCTTCAATTTGCATGCCATGTCTTTGTCTTCACATAGAGGAAACCCATTTGGTTGTTCTAATATACTTCTTCTTCAAGATCTCCATTCAGAAATGCAAATTTAACATCCATCTGATACACTTTGAAGTTTCTGTGTGTAGCATAAGATATGAATAATCTTACTACCTCTATTCTAGCAATGGGAGAAAATGTTTCTTCAAAGTCAATGCCTTCTTGCTGTGAGTATCCCTTACACACTAGTCTTGCTTTGTTCTTTACAACCATTCCTTCTTCATCCATTTTGTTTCTAAAGACACATTTTGTTCGTATAACATTTTTTATTTTTAGGTCTAGGAACCAATTCTCAAGTATTATTCTTCTTTATCTAATCCAATTCTTCTTTCATGGATTTTATCCAAGATTCATCTTTAAAGGCTTCATCTGTAGTTTTTGGCTCAACTTGAGAAATCAAACAAATTTCTTCTCTAGATTTTAGTCTAGTTAGCACTCCCTAACTAGTATTTCCAATAATTTGATTTTTAGGATGGTTATTTTTAAAATACCTTGGATTTTTAGGAGTCTCAGTAGTCTTTTTTTTATTTGGATCACAAGAATCTTTGTCACATTCTTCCTGAATAGGTTCTTCTTCTACAGTAGTAGTGGTTTCTTTCATTTCTAAAATATGATTGTTGTTATACATTCTTTCTTGTATCTAAAATTTATCATCTATTCTTACATTGTTACTTTCAACCATCTTCCTCAATCTTAGATTGAAACATTTGTATGCCTTTCTTTTAACAGAGTAACCAAGAAAGATTCCTTCATCACTTCTAGCATCAAATTTTCCTATCTCATCATCCCTCTTGATATAGCATTTTCTACCAAAAATTCTAAAATATTTTACAATAGGAGTATGATCAAACCATAGTTCATAGGAAGTCTTACTTGTACCTTCTCTTATTTGAATTATGTTTAATGTGTAAACTATTGTTCCAATAGCCTCTCTCCAATGTACACGAGACACATTTCCTTCAATCAGCATTGTCCTGGCAACATCAAGTATAGTCTTGTTTCTTCACTCTGCTATCCTATTCTGTTGTGGAGTCGTAGGACCAGATGTTTGTCTTTTTATCTCATGCTCTTCTTAGTATCAATTGAATAAATCTGATGTAAACTCTCCACCTCTGTCTGATCTTATACACTTTATTTTGAATCCTAATTCAATCTCTAGTTTTTCTTTAAACAACTTGAATTTATCAAATGCTTCTAATTTTTCTCTCAAATAAGTAACCCACATCATTCTAGAAAAGTCATTAACAAAGAGTATAAAATACCTTTCATCATAGTATGACTTTGTTATTGTAGGTCCACATAGATCTGTATGTACTAGATCTAGCTTTCCTTTTGATGTAAATGATTTTCTTTTATGATTGCTTCTAGTTTTCCTTCCCATAACACATTCTCTACATATAGTGTTAGAAGGTTTCACAATCTTCGATAGATCTCTTACTACATTAGCCATACTTGCCTTCACAATGTTATCAAAATTAACAGGACAAAATATTATATGCCATAACCAACTATCATCTACCTTCACAACAAAACAAGAGGCTCTAGATGTGTTTAGTTCAAATACATTACCTCTAGATTTTTAACTGGTAGCAATCAGTTTTCCTTCCTTGCTTCTGATGAAGCATTTACCATTAATAAACCTTAGCTGAAAATATTAACTATCTAACACTCAACAAATTGTGTTTCAATCCTTCAACAAGTAGTACATTGTCTGTATTAGTCTTTCCATCCAAAGTAATTGATCCTACTCCTATGATCAATTTTGGCAGATTGTCCCCCAACCTTACAACACCCCCATCATAATTTACTAATTTAAAAAACTTGTTCTTATCACCAGTCATGTGATGAGAACATCTACTATCAATTATTCATTCAGTTTTCTTGTCAACATGAGATAATAAGGATTTTTCTTGATGAATTGGTTCATCTTTAATAGCAACAAATCCAATCTCTTCATTGTCTAAATCATCATCACCAGAGATTCCTTCACTAGCATAATAACATTCTTTGTCTCTTCTAATATTTGCATAATCAGGTTTCTATTTAGAAACTCTTGTAGGAAATCTAGATGCAAAATGACCTATTTTATTGCATGAAAAACATTTCAAGGGTAACTTGCCTTTAAATTTTCCCTTACCTCTTTTTTCTCTTCTAGAAATTAGTGCAACAAATTCTTCCATCTTTCTTTCTTCTTCCATTATATTTTCCCATTCCTCAACATACTCACCAAGCTCTTCTTTTAGGTCTTCTTTGCTTGTGCTCAGAAGTGTAGATACTTTCTTGTGTGTGGATGCCCTAAATGCAGATTCAACTTTAGGTGTAGCTTCTTCTAATTCCACAGCTTCAAAAGTAGTTAAATTTGCAATCAACATCTCTCTGCTGAAGTTTGGAGTCAGGGTAATAGTTTCTTGAATAGACATTTCCTTGAATTTGTATACAGGAGTTAATGATCTGAGGATCTTCACAATAACTTTCCCTTCATCATAAGTACCTCCATAATTTCTAATTCCACCAACTTCTTCTATGACCCTTTGAACATAGGCTCTAATGCTTTCATCCTCATTCATTTGCATCTTTTCCATCTTTGTTTTCCATTTTTGTAACTTTACCTTCTTGGTATATTTATCCCCTTCATTTAATGCTTCTAATCTATTCCAGATTTCAGGTGATGAATCTATGTCTTTAACTTTAGTGAACTCACCTTCAAATAGTGCATTGATCGATGCTTCTCTTGTGACCATGTTATATGAAAATAGCTTCTTTTCATCATCAGTAGCAGATGGAAAGTCATTTTCAGTCTTTAGGGTTGTCTTCTTCTTTGTAATCATCCAGTAATATATGCCTAAACACAATAGGTGTGTTTACATCTTGTTCTTCCAACTGTCAAAGTTTTCAGGATCAAATTTACGACCATCCTTCCTATAGAGTGCCATCTCCAAGATCACCTCAAGCTATTAAGGTTTCTCTTTGAGGACCAGGAGATCTGATACCAATTGTTAGGAATAATAGTCCACAATACAACTAAGAGGGGGGTGAATCAATTGTATAATAGAATATTAAAATTTAAACTTTAAGGTCATCAATATCAGAAATAATGAATACCAACACAATAACACAATATTTTTGTTTTGGGGAAAACTTGTTAAAGGTTCAAACCCCGGTGGGAATTAGCACACACAAATGATGTACTGAGAGTATAGTAATCCTTGTTAGAAGATATAGCCCTGTTAGGAGCTTATTGAAACATTATAGTACATAGTCCTTGTTAGAGGGCAGACCCTGTTAGGAGTCAAGAAACAAAAGTGGGCTCACTACCCAAGGCTCACTGCGCAAAGAAGGTTAAATCTACCTTCAGAACTCACTAGTTCACAATAGGTGTATATAAGGAAATACACAATCTTTTGAACTATTTTCCAGAAACTATCTTTGCTTGATGAGTTCCAATGAAGTCCACTAGTAAACCTTTTCTCTACATGTGGTAGACACAAGCTTGTAACTCTCACAACCTCTTTATATCACTTATATTCCATCCGTGTCTTTTCCAAAGAAAAGACTCTACATATATACCTTATTACATTTTACCACGATCAGGTCGGCCCATGAGGATTTCCTAATTTACAAATGATTACATAAACTCTTGCTAAGATACACAGGGTATCTAGGACAAGTATGCAATGATTACAATACAACAATTAAGGACTGGCATCCTTAATTCATGCTTGCCAAACAAAACACATGCTTCCTTTCCTGAGTCAACTTCTAAATAAACCATCTCCAGAACACACGCCATAGATGACATCACCAATCACTCCGTACCTTGTGCTAACCAATGAATATACTTTAGTACCCCATCTTTCATCATTCAAGCTCGCATACCTTGAATCCTAGTCTTCTGAAAGATATAACAAAAACCCAGAGACTAACTTTGTTAATTCTCACTGTCATAGTTCAGTGACAAGTCTTCAGTAAACCATCTCTATCTCTCTCAATATGAAACATCTAAAGATGCAATCTCAGATATAAGATCACAACATCCATCTCAACTCTTGTCCAACTTCGCAGCATCTAAAACATCCATATAGTGTTTGTACACTATGGTAACCACCCTGGTCTTCTCTCAGAAACATATGTTGACATCAGTGACAAAACACAAATGACAACAATATGAATGCCCATTCAATAACATAGTGATTAAACATATTAATTATCTTAATAAACTCTCTATGCATTAGTAATATTCAACACAAAGGTCATTGGTTTTGATTTTATTAAAGTTTTGTATGAGGTTGATGCTGATTTTTGGGAAATTATAGAGAAGATTAAAGAGCCGACAACTAGTCTTTCAGTTCACATGAGAGGAGAATACTTTATATAGGATGGTTACCTCTTTAGAGGCAAAAAAATTTGTAGACCAGCTGGTTCCATGAGAGACAATATTATCCAAGAATTTCATAGTGGTGGTTTGGCTGGTCACTTTGGGAGGACAAGACAATAGCCTTGGTTGAAGATAAATACTATTGGCCAAAATTGAAAAGGGACATTACTAAGTATGTGACAAGGTGCCGAATCTGTCAAGTGGCTAAGGGTCACTCCCAAAACACATGCTTTTATATGCCTCTACCTATACCCACTGAGCCATGGATAGATGTGCATATGGATTTTGTATTGGGGATTCCCCACACCCAGTGAGGTACATATTTTGTTTTGTAGTTGTTGATAGATTCTCTAAGATGGATCATTTTATTGCTTGTAAAAAAACTAATAATGCCACTAGGATAGCCAACTTATTTCTCTCAGAAGTTGTTAGACTCCATGGAATTCCAAAGACTATCACATATGACAGGGATACTAACTTTTTATCAATGCCTATTATCCCTGAACTGATGGGAAAATTGAGGTAGTCAACTGGAGTTTGGGAAATCTATTACAGTGCATTGTTGGTGAAAAGCCCAAGCAGTGGGACTTGGCATTGCCTCAAATAGAGTTTTCTTACAACAATTCTATTAACAGGTCAACTGGAAAATCTCCTTTTCAAATTGTATATGGTAAGAATCCTCAAGGTGTTTTGGACCTTGTAAAACTCCCTGTGCAAGATAGAATTAGCAATGATGGAGAAGCATTTTCTGAACACCTTCAACAACTTCAACAAGATGTGAGGAGTAAATTGCAGGATAGCAATGAGTGATATAAGGTTGTTGTAGATGCCAGTAGAAGGAAACAAATATTTAATACAAGTTATTTGGTGATGGTGTACTTGAGGCATGAGATATTTCCTACTGGCACATATGATAAGCTAAAATACAAAAAGATAGGTCCTTGCTGATTTCTGAAGAAGATCAATGATAATACTTATGAGGTTTGTCTACCAGATGATCTGGATATTTCTCCTATATTCAATGTTTCTGATTTATATGCATTTTATGGAGAACTATCTGAGCTAGACAATAAATATGCAATGGATTGGCATCACCACCTTCCAAGTAAAAAGAAGGAAAAGATTTCCCACATTCTAGATAAACAGTCTACAGTCACCTGGAATGGTCATTACAATAGGTACTTGATTCAATGGGAGGGATTACCAGCGATAGATAGCACCTGGATCTCAGAGTGGAAAGTGATGAAGTTGGAATGCACACAGTTGTAGTAGTTCATAGACAAACACTTGCAGGAGTTGCATTCCTTTAAAGAAGGGGAGAATGATGTAGAACCTTCTGTAGGTCATAGTCTCATACAGAAACTTCCAGAGGTCATAACTTTTGACTCGGGTCTGGGTTTTTGCTAAAAATTTTTGAGTACTTGCCTCAGGAGATGCCATTTGTTTTGATAGTGATTTTAGATCAATTAGGGTCCAATTTAGCACATTTTTTTACCACTGAAAGTTTCATCTAGGGCTCTGAAATCAGCTTTTAGTGTTTTTTCTCTAGTTTTTAGAAAGTTATGTTTTTGTAATTAATTTGAATTTGTGTTTCTAATCTCATATATTAGTTGGCAATTCATTCTAACTTAGTCAATGGCATGTTTAGGCAAAAACTCAATTTTTTAGGTGTTGTTCTAAAAATTACCAAAAATGGCAAAAAAATAAGTATGGAAAAAACTACCAAAAAGGGTAATTTTTGAATTTCTTGTTTTTCTAGGTTTTTTGGTTACTTAAGAGTTTGCAGCTAATTGTAGAGGTAGTCAGTGATGAATGGAAAATATTGAAGGTTTCAAATCTATGTTTTTTTAATCTTGTAATTGAGTTTTATTGTTAACAGAGGGTTGTGTGTCACATCATTTGCTATTAGAGGAACAAGATGGCTAGGAGAGGAAGAGGGAGAGGAAGAGGAGGTGTCACACAGATGAAAAGATTGATGATGGATATGTAGAGGTAGATTGAATGACTCATTGAGCTAATAGATAATCAACGAATACAAGGAGGGGATGAATCTGATGAAGAGGGAAACCAAAGAGGTGCTGACCAAAATGAAGAAAATATAGAAGAGAGGTTGGAAGAAATGAGCTATGAAGATAGAGTTATCAAGGATTTGGAAGGAAGGAGTGAAGCAATCAAGATTGATGTTTCAGACTATGCTGGTACTCTTAAACCAGAAGAATTAATAAACTGGTTGAAGGAGATGGGGAAATTTTTTGAATGGAAGCCTATGACATAAGAAAAGAAGATGAAGTTTTCATGCACAAAGTTAAAAGGACATGCAATGATATGGTGGGATCACCTCCAAAATGAATGAACTAGAAAGGGAAAATAAAAGATTAAAACATGGAGCAAGATGGAGAAAAAGCTCAAAGAAAAAATTCTTACCCATGGATTATTCACAAACCCTCTTTTGTAGGTTCAAGAATTTGAAGCAGAACTTGTCTTCAGTGAAAGACTATACAAATGAATTATACAAGCTATCCATGTGCATAGAGCATCAAGAAAATAATGAGAAGATGGCTCCAACATATATGAATGGCCTAAAATTCTCCATCCAGGATGAATTGAGCATGCATCATGTCAACAATATGGAGGAAGCCTACCAACTAGCCCTAAAGGATGAAGAAAAGAAGAATAGGAAATATATCGAGAGGAATAGAGGTGGTCAAAGGGGTATCTCAACTCCATTTTGGGGAGGTTCTAATAATGGTCGGGGAGATTCTTTTCAAGGGTTTGAAAAAAATATAGACACCAGGCAAGATCCTCCAAATCAAGAAAGAGGAAGGGGGTTTCAGAGAGGACGAGGTGAGAGAGGTGGAAGACGTTGGGAAAACTAGAGAAGGCCTTTCACTTGTTTTAATAGGAGTGGAGAAGGACACAGAGCCTTTGAATGCTCAAATTATAACATGCCAGAAATAAATCAAGGAGGACAACCTAGAGTGAACCTAGTTCAGCCAGAATTCATAGAGGCAGGAACTGAACAAGAATTCCTACAAGACATGGGAGAAACTCTCATGATGAGGAGATCAATGATCATTACAGAGAAGGAATAAGTCCTTGTAAAGAACTTTAATGCTTCGTGGCTTTGAACCAACATCTTCAGAACTAGATGCACTTCAAGCAAAAAGGTATGCCAAGTTATTATTGATGAAGGTAGTTGTGAGAATATGGTAGCGAAGGAAATGGTAGAGAAATTAAATCTACAATGTGAGAAACATCCTCATCCTTTCTGTATTGCATGGTTTAAGAAAGGAAATGAGGTTACTATTGATAAAAGATGTTTGGTTAGGTTTACTATAGGAAAAATCTATAAGGATGAAATATGGTGTGATGTTATTCCTATGGATGCTTGTCATATTTTGTTGGGAAGGCCATGGTAGTATGATAGGAAGATCATGCATGATGGAGAGAAAAATACATATACCTTCTGGAAAGATGGCTCTAAAGTGACTCTCTTACCACTTAAGGATGAAAGGAAGAATGAGACCATGTTGTCTGCAAAGGATGTTGTCAAAGAAATGAAGGTGACAGGTTGATGCTATGCATTGGTAGTAAAAAGAGGAGAAGAACCAAAAGACATAATACCACATGATGCAGTAAAGATACTAGAAGAATTTGCTGATGTTATTCCAAATGAGCTACCTAACGGTATCCCACCAAAAAGGGATATACAACACCACATTGATCTGATTCCTGGAGAAACTCTTCCTAATCAAGCAGCTTATCAAATGAACCCAACACAACATGTAGGCCTCAACAAACAAGTAAGAGAACTAGTTGAGAAAGGCCTGGTTAGAGAAAGCATGAGTCCATCTATTGTGCCTACATTGTTAACTCCAAAAAAGGATGGAACATGGAGGATGTGTATTGATAGTAGAACAATTAATAAGATTACTATCAAGTATCAGTTTCCTATTCCTCGTATAGAGGATATGATGAGTGGAAGACAACTTTTAAGACTAGGGATGGCTTGTATGAATGGATGGTTATGCAATTTGGGCTTTCTAATGCACCAAGTACATTCATGAGATTGATGAATACTTTCCTACGACCCTAAATTGGTAAGTTTGTTGTCATTTATTTTGATGATATCCTAATTTATAGAAAAAATAGAGGAGATCACCTACAACACTTGAGGCTCATCCCGAGTGTACTAAGGAAAGAGAAGCTCTGTGCAAATTTAGAGAAGTGTAGATTCATGCAAAATAGTTTGACCTTTCTAGGCTTCATCATTTCTGAAGATGGTGTTCAGATGGACCCAGAAAAGGTCAAGGCAATCCTAGACTGGCCTAGCCTAGATGGTGTTTGATTATTCCTCTCTCATAAGTAAATAATTATTTATTTATAAATTCTCCACATGTGCAAGTAAATATTTTTTTTGATTTATTTAAATCATATTTATCCTCCTAATTCTAACTTATACTCATTTTGAGTTAACTTGTCAATCACAAATCTTGACTTGACCATCCACTCTCCTAACTAATCAATCTATTTAGTCTTCAGTTCCATGTCAATAGTCAACCCTCTAATCAAGGCAATCAAGTTGAGTTATTCACTCCTAATCACTTTGAGCTAACTCTTCCACCTCATTAGTCAATCCGCTTATGAAGGAAATAAAGTTGAGTTAAACTCAGGTACTCACTTTGAGTTAACTCTTCCACCTCACTAATCAACTGATCAATCAATGAATCCTGATTGAAACCCTCAAAATTCTTATAAATAGTTAGTTAATTATCTCATTCAAGCGAATAGAGGCTTTGATTTCTTAGACTGACATGATCTTGAGCTTATTAATGAAAGCTGAATATTACATTGAGAAGAAGACCAACAAAGATGAATTATGAGTTTGTATATGCTTTTCTGCTATTTGATTTCAATATCTTGATTTGTGTATGCATTTCTCTTGTTTCCTTTACTCTTTTGATATTGGGACGCTAACTTATTAATGATCTTGTTGTGGTTGAGATCTTATTGTTATTGTATGCTTCTATAGATTCTTCTTGCCCTGATTAAACATCACTAGAATAAAGGCTTCTCATAGAAGGAAAAGAGGAAGAAAGTACCATGGGAATTTTGACTTTATCCCCTATTTGCATATGAAATGAGGACTCATCCTAGAGCCCTGTTAAAGAGCATCTATTGTCAGCATATGGGTGCCCCCATAAAACATGTAGTAGAGCCCCTTGATCTAAAAATCATCTCAATCATGTCTACATTAGCACATAAGGTTAGTACCCAAATGAGTGAATTTTGTTAGATCAAACTCTAGGAGATGGTCTCACCATGTGTATTTAAGTGATTTTTCCTAGAGAAATAGAAATAAATAAGTATATCCCTTTTCTTCCCTCATTCCTATCATAAAATGTAAATGGTCATACTAAGAAAAAAAATATTGTAAAATGTTAAACATGCTAAATAACTAAAATGGGGGTGAATTAATTTTTTGTAAACACTTTCTAAAACTTTTACTATGCCATTAAACTCAAAAACCATACAAATGATAATGAAAGTTATATCTATATTAATTTTTATTGTACCAGTAACCACATCATGCAATGATAATATATATAAACATGAAAGCATAGAACTACCAACACAAAGAACGCCTAAATTTACATGGAAACCCAAACGAGGAAAATCCCCCCAAAAAGTTGATTCTCATGAAATGAACACTCGTTAAGGTCATTTTTACAGAGGCTCACTATCGATTTTCTCACTATGAGTTGACTGACTACCTTGAAATGTAAATATGGATAACTGTCAATATAAATAGGCTCACTTCTAGTATAAATATGCTCACTGCCAAAATATATGAAATCATATTGAATCCGCCACTGAAATAACTATAATCAATACTATGAAATACAAAAATGATATATCAAGATTCTATCAATTAAATTGACTCACACTATCATACACACATATATATTCTCCTATTAGATTCATATTCACTTCACATAAAAGAATTTCACAAGCCACAAAAAACATAGAATGATGTAGAGGTAGGGTTCACATTTATAACCTTCCTTCAATCATTCTAATAAATGCAAACATTTTGCAATCTTAAAACAATTTCTCAAACTAGGCCAGAATCATAAACCCTCAAACATGTTGGCATTAAGCAGAATTGCCACTAGTGACAACACTTATTTGTGTTCACAGTGCAAACCAAGCAAATAGTGCAAACCGAGCAAACAGTGCAAACCGAGCAAACAGTGCAAACCGAGCAGACAGTGCAAACTGAGCAGACAGTGCAAACTGAGCAAACAGTGCAAATCGAGCAAACAGTGCAAACCGAGCAAACAGTGCAAACCGAGCAAACAGTGCAAACCGAGCAGACAGTGCAAACCGAGCAGACAGTGCAAACCGAGGAAGTTAGTACAAATCAAACAGGACAATGTAAACTGAGTAACATCATGTCTACCGAGTCACCAGTATTTACCTAGTTCAAAACTTACTGAGTGATCAGTATGAACCGTGCCTTCACTTCTACCGAGTGCATGACGATGCCAAGTAATGCAGTGGACGCTGAGTATCAGAAAGTCACCGAGTCAGTTTGCAGGAACTGAGTAATCATACTTGGGCCGACTTAGTAGCACTTATGTTTATTTGTCAAGCCGACTTTGTAATTGTAATTGTAATTAATTGTTTAAGACTTGTATATAAACAAAGTTATAAAATGTCAAGTGTATGAAGAAGAATATATGTGAAAGAAAAAGAAAGGCAGAGATAAGCGAATTACAGAAGGCTTCAGAAGTATAAGGAACAGCAAAGATACATTCATCACAGAAGGTGATCAGTACATCAGCGAATCTCAATCAGCAATCCAGTTGCAAAGCCAGAGATCTACTGTTTCATTCTAACAGGTGAATCAGTACTAAATCCTTTAACCGGGTAGACTTAATAGTCTTTTGTAAAATCTCTTTACCGAGTGCATACTTCATTGTATGTTTGTAAATCCTTTAACAAGGTGGATTTAGCAATCCTTATTGCTCCTAACAGGGCAGATCATTAGAAGTGATCAAATTGTAAGCCTTAACCAGCCAACTTTATTCTGCAGTATTAAAGCTTTGTGGGTTTCATCCCCACCCCAGTTTTACTTTCTTTTGGAAGGTTTCTGGGTAACCAAATCTATGTGTCACTATTGTGAATGTTTTAAGTTTCATGCTTTCTGTATGCAAAAGGTTAAAAGTGAATTACATGTTAATACATCTGTAATTGAAAGAAAATTTGAAGTTACTGATTCACCCCTCCCCTCTCAGTAACTCGGTTAATTCCTGAATATTTCCAACAATTGGTATCAGAGCAGCATTGGTTCTCAAGATAAAGCTTAACTAGCTTGAGCAAAGATCTAGGACAATGGAGGTATTCAAACTGAACAAGGTGATTGAAAATGAAAAGCTAGATCTGGAAATGGCCATAGCTAAACTCAAAGAAGCAAAAGAACATCTTTCCCAATCCCTAAGAAGAAGGAAGGAACTTGCAAATCAGATGAATGATCAGAATTACATTGAAGAAAAGATTGAAGATCTTTTTCCCTCAAATAACTCAGATGAAGCAAACAATGCTGTCAAAGAACTCCTAGAAAAGAATGGATCTCTGCAGGAAGAAGTGAGAAAATTGAAAAGAGAACAAGAACTACACTCTACAAGATTCTGTGAGATCTTGGAACAAAGAAACAAGTTGAAAGATGAATTAGATGGAAGAAACATTGAAGTCCAAAATAAAACCCTTCAGCTAGAAAACCTAATTGATCAGATCTCTCATACAAATGAGGATATTCTGAATCTAAGATCAGAAATAAAAAGCACAAGAGAAGAACTAAGATCTGAAAAGGAAATAAATCTAAGATTGGTGGATGACCTAAACGCTGAAAAACAAATAATTGAAGGAATGCTGAAAAGTCAAGAAGACTTGAATCAGTTGTATGAGCGAAATCTTCATAGGCAAAAAGGAAAAGCAGGACTTGGATACAAAGGAGAAGGCGAATCTTCTAAGCAAGGTACTCAAAGAAATCAAAAACCTACTTGTAATCATTGTGGTAAAATAGAACATACTTCAAATAAATGTTGGAACAATGAAAAAGCAGAATTCAATGGAAAATGTTACAACTGCAATCAACCTGGTCACAAAGCAAATGAATGCAGAAAGAAACCTAGATTCAGAGGTAATTGTCACAAGTGCAACAAACAGGGTCACAAGGCATCCGAGTGCAGATCCAAGACATTTAATCCAGCAGAACAAATTATGAAAGCAATGTTTGGATGGGACTACAACACCTGGTGTAGATGTCATTACTGTGGAGAATATGGACACATTGGCATGAATTGCATAAAACATCATCTAAGGAAAAGAGATACTACCGTAAGATGCTTCAAATGCACTAAACTCGGTCACATAGCCAGAAACTGCATGAATGTTAGTGAAGTTGAAGATGGAAAGAAGAATGAAGCAACTAAGGTCAGGAAAAAGGTGAGACAAAAATGGATTCCTAAAGCTACCGAGCAATCCACTCCAAGTAATGGAATGGATGGCTCTACCGACTCAAACTAAATTTCCAAGAAAGCACTGGAACTGTATTCTCATAGAACAATCTCAAGCAGTTCCAGGACCGAATTAAAAGAAAGATCTAAATCAGCATGCAAGATGCAGAAAGATCACAGGGAGGTCGGTATCAGTCTTCACCGAGCAAGGTTGGTATCAGTCTTCACCGAGCAAGGTCGGTACCCGTCTTCACCGAGCGAGGTCGGAGCAATATGAATTCCTGAGTTCACCGAGTTGCGAAGTCTTTACCGAGCAATTAATTCTTAGTGGGTGATAGTCTATCAGAATTCATACCCTAATTTGAAATGAGTATTAATGACAGAGTTGTAAACAAAAAGCAAGTAATTGAACTCATTCTTCACCGCGAACCTTTAGCACTTTGAGAGCAGAAAATTTCAAGAGCAACCCAGTGATTCAATACTTTTTCGAAAGGAATTTTCTGTGAGCTACCATGGCATCATCCAACACTTCAGCGAAGAAAGGATCTGATATGTTAGTCCAAGGGGAGTGGAAAGCACCAGATTTCAAGATCGTGCCCGCAATTGCAGCAGCCCTAGATCCGAACGGAGCTCAATCTCACATTCCTCCTAAGGTACTGCTTATTAACGATATCCGCAATCATTTTAACTATTCAATTCATGAAATGGGGAACCTAGAACTAGATATTGTGCATGAGGAACTATGTGTGGATGGTATTCTGAAACCCGAGCACAAACATCTGGAAGATAAAGGTTTAGTTCACATTGCACATCTACCTCAAAACTTTCAAGATAAATGGATTAGATACATTCTCAGCCGAGTACATGATGGCAAGATTTGGCTTGAGCAACCTATAGAGATCACAAAGAGGATGATTCAACAAGTCACCGGTCTTCCCATGTTGAACAAAGCTAAAACTACCAAAACCCTAGGTCAGACGGAACTAGAGAAGAAAACCCTAGCCGAGTGGGACGGTAGAGGCATGAAAGTTAGCAGCATTACCGATGCTGAACTGAAGTTTGGTACACACATTATTGCCCATAAGATTTACAGTTCTAGTCGATAGAACAGTGTCTCCTGTGAAGCTATTGACCTAGCATACAAAGTGGTCAAGAATAACTTAACATTTGACCTAGCAGACTTATTGTTAAAGCAGTTTAACAAAAACATGGAAAGCATTAAAACTTCCAAAAACAATCCATGTAAGTTTGGATCCTTGTTGGTCTGTTTATTCTTCTATGTTCTGAAATTCTTCCCTTCTAAAGGAAAAGTTGTATGGAGAAAAGATGTGCCAGTCCTCTATGAAATAAATGAATACATCTCAGAAATGGGTGAGAATTTTGAAAGCATCATGGATAATTATTTTGAGTCTTTCAAAGAGAAAATGAATGACAGATTCTGGATTCCACAGAAGTTGGTGGAAGATTACAAAGATGACATTTGTTTTATTGTGGATTGTGATAATGTATATATTCAAGCAGTTAAACCAAGGACTGTATATGTAAAACCTCTTCCTTATGAGGTAAATATTGATGAAACCAAGGATATCATTGAAGCTCTTCTTAATCAGCCTGTCAATCGCAAAGCTCCATATTTTGGAACATATGATGAAGCTAAGGTGAGAATTAAACTAAGCATAAAGCTTCCACAGGTGGTAAACAAAGGAAAGAAGAGGATAGCCAAAATGCAGATGATAACCGAGGACAAAGAAGAAAAAGATGAAGAAGAAGAGGAAAAGGATGAGAAAACAGAGGAACCAGAACCTGCAAAGAAGAAAGGAAAGGTATTTATTACTAAGGCACCTAAGCCTCCTACTGCTGTATTTACAAGAAGAAATACAAGAGGCAAGGTAGACAAGGCAGAAAAGGCAGATAAAGACATAGTATTCAAAAGGCCTCCTCTAAACCTTCAAGAAAAGCTCAAACTCTTTAGAGACGGATCAGGATCTGGAGTAAGTAACATAAAATCCTTAAGATATGAAACCAGATTGGAAACAGAACAGAAGGAAATAGAAGATGCTATTATTGAAAAGATGGGATAGTGGAAATACTCTCCTGAAGAAATTGCCCCACAGGTTCCAGTAGTTCTATTGAATCCAATAAAAATGAGATGGAGCAATGCAAAGCAAACTGTGATAGATATATTTGATCAAAACCTGAGACAGTTGATGCCGAGCTTGAAAAATGATGAAGTAAAGAAGGCATTAAAAGAAAATGAAAATAAGATGACACTGAAGTTCAATACTTGTTTGATTTTGATCAACAATATTGAATCGGTTGTGAAGGCTACAAATGCTACATGGAAGAACATATACCACCTTCACCAACCGAGTATTGAAATAGTAATAATAAAAGATATTGAAGATGACAGTGATGAACAAGAAGAAGACACTGAGGTAGATGATACTGTGAGGATAGCAGCAGAAGTCATTGCATCCCTTCCTACCTCTCCAGTGAAAGTTTCTACATCCAGCCCAGAGACACCTTCAAGCATGGTTGTGACAACTTCCACATTTGTCCAATCATCCATAGCAACAACAGAAGCAGCTACCATTTCTTCTACCGAGCTGCAGTCTCCTGCACCATCAAGTTTTCCAACAGTAAGTTTTCCAATTTTTTGAATCTTCAAGTGTAAATATTTTAAGCTCTCCAGTAGAAAGTATGCCAGTATCTATAGCCAGCCCTACTTTATCTACTGTCACTACTACCAAAGCATTAAGTACAGATAAGCCTAAGGCTCTACTGAGTATAAAATTTTTGGGTAAGAATATAGTAGAGGATATAGACCTAGATGAAGAGATAGAGATTCCTACATTAGATTTTGCAAATCTCTCAGCGGACCAAATGCAAAATATAGGTGAGATCCTCCAAAGGAAAGAAAAACAAAAGAAACTTAAAGAGGAGAGAGACAAGGAGTATCAAATCATCAAGGATGCTAAGGACATTTTGTCTGATGCATTAGGCATTAAAGTAGACTCCTCCCAACATGTTTTGTTACAATTAGCAGAAGCAGTTGAGAGATACAATGAGGATTCATCCGGGATAGAAAAGTTAGTTGAAAGAGCCGAGAAGACATTCAACAATAAAGTGCTTGAGCACATTGCTCAGCACATAGCTATTAACCAAGTAGAATTGTCTTCAGTTTTGTCTAACATTGAATCTATCTATTCGAATGCTACCTCTCTTTTGGCCAGACTATGCAACATTACCGAGTTCACAAAGGATGTTAAGGATAAAATGAATAAAATGGATGAGGATATGAAGATTAGCATACAGAAGCTGCAACTTAAACCAAGTTCAAGCTATGCTCATCACATGAAAATCTCACAACTATCAAATATGCAGTCTGATCTACTAAAAGAAGACACAAGGATCTGGTCCACACTGCTAGACATCCAACACATGATCCTTCCCATCATGAATACAATGTTTAAGCACATTGAACATTCCAAAACATTGATTCATGACAATCAGTTCTCTATAGCAGATCACATGATTGAACTCTCTGCAGAAGTCCAAATTGCTATACAAACATGTAAGATCCTGCAAGAAAGTTGGGACAGAACCTTGGCACTAATAATGAAGGTACATTCTGATTTTCTATCAAATTTTGGATTCTCTCTGTAAAAAACTTGTATATGCACCTTTGGCATTATCGTCAAAAAGGGGGAGATATGTATAGAAGGAGAGATATGTATAGAAGAAGACTTGTATAGAAACAGTTAGCACATTGAAAGGGGGAGACAATGTATAAAGCCCTATATCAAAGACAAATTTTGAAAAATCAAAATAAAACTCAGCATGATTCATGTATATAAATTTTGGCCAATAAGTGTTTTTGTCACTAATTCCAAAGGGGGAGATTGTTGGCATTAAGCAGAATTGCCACTAGTGACAACACTTATTTGCGTTCATAGTGCAAACTGAGAAAACAGTGCAAACCGAGCAAACAGTGCAAACCGAGCAAACAGTGCAAACCGAGCAGACAGTGCAAACCGAGCAGACAGTGCAAATCGAGCAAACAGTGCAAACCGAGCAAACAGTGCAAACCGAGCAAACAGTGCAAACCGAGCAAACAGTGAAAACTGAGCAGACAGTGCAAACCGAGCAGACAGTGCAAACCGAGGAAGTTAGTACAAACCGAACAGGACAATGTAAACCGAGTAACATCATGTCTACCGAGTCACCAGTATTTACCGAGTTCAAAACCTACCGAGTGATCAGTATGAACCGTGCCTTCACTTCTACCGAGTGCATGATGATGCCGAGTAATGCAGTGGACGCCGAGTATCAGAAAGTCACCGAGTCAGTTTGCAGGAACCGAGTAATCATACTTGGGCTGACTTAGTAGCACTTATGTTTATTTGTCAAGCCGACTTTGTAATTGTAATTGTAATTAATTGTTTAAGACTTGTATATAAACAAAGTTATAAAATGTCAAGTGTATGAAGAAGAATATATGTGAAAGAAAAAGAAAGGCAGAGATAAGCGAATTACAGAAGGCTTCAGAAGTATAAGGAATAGCAAAGATAAATTCATCACAGAAGGTGATCAGTACATCAGCGAATCTCAATCAGCAATCCAGTTGCAAAGCCAGAGATCTACTGTTTCATTCTAACAGGTGAATCAGTACTAAATCCTTTAACCGGGTAGACTTAACAGTCTTTTGTAAAATCTCTTTACCGAGTGCATACTTCATTGTATGTTTGTAAATCCTTTAACAAAGTGGATTTAGCAATCCTTATTGCTCCTAACAGGGCAGATCATCAGAAGTGATCAAATTGTAAGCCTTAACCAGCCAACTTTATTCTGCAGTATTAAAGCTTTGTAGGTTTCATCCCCACCCCAGTTTTACTTTCTTTTGGAAGGTTTCTGGGTAACCAAATCTATGTGTCACTATTGTGAATATTTTAAGTTTCATGCTTTCTGTATGCAAAAGGTTAAAAGTGAATTACATGTTAATACATCTGTAATTGAAAGAAAATTTGAAGTTACTGATTCACCCCTCCCCTCTCAGTAACTCGGTTAATTCCTGAATATTTCCAACAAAACATTTATTAATAACTTTTAGAAATGAAATAATGAAAAAAATCCCATTGGTAGGATTCAATAGAAGTAAATTAAAAACATTTTCCCCAAGTTATAGCCAAATCCAATCAATGAAACAAAATTTATTGTATTTTTTCCAAAACTACTCATATTATGACAGAATCTGACTAGTCTTCAAAACAGTTATAACTTCCTTAAAAATTAATGAAAATCAACCAAACCATAACCAAATGAAATATAACTAATATAGATCTCCATAAATATAACATTAAGATCTGTATCATTTAAAATGATTTTGTACCAATCAAATCATCAGAGGAATTGTAGGGAAAATAACTAGAAAACTGAGATATGTAACATCAAAAATAAGTTTTCTTCCATTCCAAATCCTTCTTCAAACTCCTCCAGCTTACAATTTCATGTTTTTGAGACCAAATTTATATAATTTGGAATCATAATAAACCATCTAGCTAACCTATAACTACCCATTAACAACTTTTAACAAATTTTTAAAAAGTTGTCACCAAGTTGTAAAAGTTGTCATTATAATTTTGACAACTTTTGAACAACTTTTATAATTATTATTCAAATATCCTCAAACCTTTCCTAGGACTTTAAAATATTTTTAAAATGTCTTAAAGACTCTAACTACATGAATTCCACTCCTTTTTGATATATTTTAGTGGTTCTACCATACTTGACTTTTCTTCAGGACCTTATTGATCACTATGATTTTAATGGCTTTAATAGCCTTACAAAATGGTTTGAATGGATTTCAAATATTATTTAGGATACTACATAATAATGAAACCATATCAAAGAAAATGTAAAATATAAAATTCTCCATGAGACATCCAATGAATAGGTGCTCCTGTACCATACTCTTGACCTTGAAAGTTTTCCAAGTCCCTTGGGAATTGGTTTTCAAAGATCTCTTCTTCATCTTCACTTTTTGTCTCTCAATCCTTTTCCTCAAGAATGTAGCCCTATTAAGAACAAATCTATGTCCTTTAAAATATGATTTCTTCATCACCTACCTTGAAATGAATACAATAACAAATTCATGAGAAAATATCATTTGATTAGTATCAAAATCAACCACAAAGTTTGAGTCTTTCTCCTCAAATATTCTTGTAAACTCTTCCCTTTTACTATCTTTATCATCATAAATCTAATCCATCTCTATTATTTATTCATTATGATCCTTTATTTCTACAAAAACTTCAACATCATTCTTTTCAACAATGTTCATCTTTGTGGATTCTTTCATTGGTTCAACTTTCGCATTATATTCAATCAAATCTTCCTTTTTTGTTTCTTCTATCCTTGTTTCTCTTTGTTCTTCCCTAATTTTTTAAATCTATTCATCATGAGGTTTTACATACTCCTCACCATTTGCCACTATTTCAGCATCTTTAACTTCATCATAATTTGGTCCTCTCTTCTCTATTATTTCAATAAGTCTATCCCACATCTTTGTATGTTTCTCCCACTTCTTTTCATTTGCCTCTAGTTCTCTTCCCAACCTTTCTAACATTTTCTCTTCTCTTTTATATTTTTCTTTCCTCTTTTTCTTTTGTGAATCCATACCCTGTAAATTACCATGCATCCATTTCATAAATAAATTCATTTTCTTTATCAATAAAGTCTTGTCTTTGATACCTCTCCCCAGGCCCTTCTCATCTTTGATCTCTTGGTCTACTCTCTTGGTATCCAGATTCCCTCTTCAACCTGTAAAAGACAAACACACAACCACAAAATATCTTTTGCCCAGACCTTTTAGGATCTGATACCAATTTGATGCAGAGGTAGGGTTCACATTTATAACCTCCCTTCAATCATTCCAATAAATAAAAACATTTTGCAATCTTAAAAATAATTTCTCAAACTAGGGCAAAATTTGAAACCCTCAAACATTTATTAATAACTTTCACAAATGAAATAATGAATACAATCCCATTGGTAGGATTCAATAAAAGTGAATTAATAAAATTTTCCCAAAGTGATATCCAAATCCAGTCAATGAAGAAAAAGTTATTGTTTTTTGACAAAAGCACCCATATTATGAGAGAATCTGACCAGTCTTCACCAAAATGGATATAACTTGCTTAAAACTTAATGAAAATCAACCAAACCAAAATCAAAAGAAAGATAACTCATATATCTTTCCATAAATATAACATTAAGGTTTGTATTATTTAAAATGAGTTCATACCAATCAAAACATAAGAGTAATTACAGGGAAAATAAACAGAAAACTTAGATATTTAACATAAAAAATAAGTTTTCTTCCATTCCAAATCCTTCTTCAAACTCCTCAAACTTAAAATTTTAAATTTTGGACACAAAATTTATATAATTTGGAATCATAATAAACCATCCAACTAACCTATAACTACCCATTAACAACTTTTAACAAACTTTTAAAAAGTTGTCACCAAGTTGTAAAAGTTGTCATTATAATTTTGACAACTTTTGAACAACTTTTACAATTATTGTTCAAATATCCTCAAACCTTTCCTAGACCTTTAAAATATTTTTAAAATGTCTTAAAGACTCTAATTACATCAATTCCACTCCTTTTTGATATATTTTAGAGGTTCTATCATACTTGACTTTTCTTCAGGACCTTATTGATCACTATGATTTTAATGGCTTTAATAGCCTTACAAAATGGTTTGAATGGATTCCAAATATTATTTAGGACACTACATAATAATGAAACCATATCAGAGAAAATGTAAAATATAAAATTCTCCATGATACATCCATTGAATTGGTGCTCCTGAACCATTAAATCATTGATCTTCTTATAATAGTTGATGTCATAAACCAAGTCAGCCTAAACCAATTTCAAATAGGTCACACTAAAGTATTCTTGTAGTGGTAAGGAATGAAATGTGGACCATATTTTTCAATACAACATTCCTCGTGTATATCAACATGCTACATCATCTCTAAGATATTAAGTACCAACAAATATGATCAACATGTTACTCAATACTACTAAGACTGAAACATAATGAGCACACTCCAAATAGGACTGAAACAAAAAAATTGATCCAACGTAAATGGCACATGAAATAGAACCACCACTTAAATGAATAAAGATAAACATTTGAAGAAAATCCTTTAGAGAACATCTTTATTGATGCATCAAGGATATTGATACATGACAACTAATACAACAAAAGGACTAAATCATAAGTGAACCAGAACTATGCATTTGATATATGGACATCAATGACAACTATTAATAACCACAACATGAATAGCATCAACCTCATATTCTAATAGAAAAAGTGGAAGACATTTTAGGAGCCCAATTAATGAGTCACTCTAATAGTTTTTGGTAGATAATTAGGTTCTAGGGTGGGTATGTGTTTACTTTCCTAAAAGTGCTACTGTGTAGGCCTCTCCTTCTAAGGAACGTCTCATGCATAGTTGTGTTTCCTAAGTGCATTTTCACACACATTTTTGGCTAGATATGTGAAAAATGCAAGGGTTGACCCAAATGTCAATGTCCTCATATGGTTTAATATAAAAGATTATGACGACATCAACACAGTTATGTATGTGCTTAATGGCGTCAAGACTTTGCTATGAGAAAACATGTAAATACTCAAATCAAGTACATCCACTTATTAGATGAGCCATGGTAGTTATCCTATAAAATGATGTTGCTTCTATATACAATAAGTTTTCATTCCTTGTACTTTTGTTTAAAAATGAGAATAGAAAAATGAAACTTAATTTTCCTTATATATTAATGAGAAAATGTAGTTGTTATTACCAAAATATGCTTTCTGCAAATGCTCATGTAAGAAAATTAATTGAAATACTCAAAGCCGACAATTTGAACACACATATTATGTAGATTTTTATCTACAGTGATGTACATCATATTTATATTATTCAATTTTTGCGTCAAAAAGAAAAAAAAGGAGTAATTTTTCTTTAATGTAAGTTGACTTCACACTAAGCTAGTTGTTTGCAAGCCCAAGGAGAGTTTGTGGATGACCAAAAATTCTTATTCAGATGAGTGAGCATAACCTTATTTTTTCTTGGACCATCACTACTAGAGTCATGATCATGATCATGATCAAAGTTAACCATCATGCAAAATTGATCCAACTAGCCTTGATCAATGGAGCCATATCTGGTAAACCACTTTAGGAAATATGCTCTATGTTAGGCTTGTACCATGTGCTAATAAATAGACACCATCTAGAAATATGCCACAAAGGGTTACCATGGCACCAACACATCTCACTCCACAAATTCCCTTAGGTCCATAGAAAATGGAAGACAAAGCACTAGTTGTGCAACCCTTAGCACCTCCTCTAGCCCCTCACAATAGGATTCTCCAAATAGGCCTTTGGTCAAGTACTTGATCATAGTATTAGTTTCTCCCAAATTCAAAAGGGAACCCACATATAGTGACACAATGTTGGTATTTACTTGATATATATCTTCTATTTTTAAGAATTCAACCCCCAAGACCCATTTCACATTCCCTGAGATGAATTCATCATCCAAATCTATCATCCTATTATGCCTAGTATCTATGATCTTACCCATGAAGCCATTATGAGCCTTGGTCATGGTAATCCTAATAGGAGTGACCATGGCTAAGCTAATATACTCTACTAAGGCTATCACCTAGCCTCACCCAAATGCCCATAATTAGAATGAGTTATTCCAAGGTGATAGTCCCTATTTATATCCAAAATAAGGACTGTCTACATGAGATTTCATTTATGAAGATTGTCAAATACTCTCAAGAAATGACTATCATCATACAATGGTGTCTTTCCCAAAGATGTTATTCCTTTCACAAATAACCATTTGACATGCTTTGGCTGCTCTTCCACATGAGTAACCAATGAGTTTGTGCACCTTTATTTATTAGCGGATTTAATGTATTTATTTAATAATTTAATGAATAAGATTTTTATGTGACTTTAATTTGAAATCAAAGATAGTGGTGAAGATTACAAGTCTTTTTAGGGATAGATGGAAACTCCTCCTATCCTTGTCTTCCATCCTAATAGTCATGTCATCACTATTCTTTAGAAAAGAAATAAAAGAAAAGAAAATAAGAAAAATTCATATGACTCATAAGTCAGGTGATGTCAGCACCTCTACCGGGGCTATGGATACCAAACTAGTAGTAGAGTAATGCTGATGTAAGAAAAGGCAATAAACTTGATAGGGCTTTGAATGCCTAATTGGCAACAAGGCTCTATCTAATTGGCTATGTGAGTTGTCTTACTACGTAGCTTAATGCAGGAGGAGTTACTATTTTGAACATCTCCCATAGAAAGGATAAACTCAAACACGTGTACAAACTCTAGTGAATCTATGACCCGACTTACTTGATGGACTCTGTCTGGGTAGTATTTTTGGGAAATGTTTAATAGGCTAAATATCTCCTCTTAAATAGGAATGAAACAAGTTCTGAGCTTAAGATCACCCCGATACTTGCATAATTTTTTAGAAAAAAAATGGTGGTTCGATTGATGAAATAAAAAACAAAATGAAGGCAAGTGCTTGAAAAGTATCATAAATGCTAGATAAGGTAAACATATAGAAGTGAATATGTAAATTTAAATTAATAAGATGGAATTGAATATATAAAATGATGTATAGACATCAATAGATGAAGAAACCAGGAAAAAGAATCTGATACTAGATCATTTATCATGATATAAATATATTAAAACATTGTCTCCAAACGCACATAAATTTCACTATTACAATAATAATGCATAAATACCTTTCTAAAGGAAAATGCGTAGACACAAGAAGATGCAAACATGGGAATAGTGCGAGGGAAGCTTCGATATGCTCCTTTGACAGGTGCACTTACTTTATCAGCTGTATTAGCGGTATATAGGGGAGATATAGTTGAGAATACATCCAGAAAAATAAACCATTGAACAGGAGAGGGCAAACAAACAATTAGTACATAGGACAGAAAGCAAAGCTACAGAACACCCAGATCATAAGTGGTGTTTCTAGTTGAATAGTCTGGAGGTAGGATGGAGATGGAAGATTGGAAAACTACAACAACTGGACTACGAACAATGTGTTTCGCTCCGTTCATAGAATTCCATGTTATCTCTCCGAACTCGACTGCGTGAGTTTTGGCGGTCCTCTCATTTTCAAATCTCACACTGTAATTGGCTCGCTCGTTTATAGTTCTGAACTTCAATTGCTGTGGGTCCACGCTTATTTTCACACCACGAGGGCTTTTCACTTTCACGACGTACTCAACATCGAGAGTGCTGCTGACGTAGGTGAGCGTTCTGTTTTAAACTGAACAGATTGAGTACCTGATTTAAAAACAACTGTAAATGAGGGATAATTGAGATCTACGGCTTCCAAAGTGGAGTTGGGACAGGACGCATTGGGGAGAAGAGCAATTTGTTTTTCTGGTGTAGTTGAGAGAGCAGAGAAAGTTGATGTAGTCTTGAGCTTCCATATCGTAGACAAGGCCAGGATCCAACGCAGCTTCCGGATCTATGTGACCTGCACCCATTGAAAAAGGGTTAGCTTCCAATACGGTATATAAATCTCTGATGGGCTATTTTCCGTTGTCAAGAATGTAAGAAGATGTCATGAGAGCAGATTTAATGGCCGCAGGGCTCCACGTTGGATGCACCGCTTTTATGAGCGCTGCAACGCCGCTCACGTGAGGAGTGGCCATTGAAGTCCCTGACCTAAATTCGTAACCACTTCCCTCGGCTGGCAAAATGTTGACGCCGGGAGCAATCAAATCAAGCTTGAGGATAAATGGATACCCTGCACTCGGTCCACGGGAAGAAAACGCAGCGACCATGGGAGCTCGTATTTCCTCCCCAACAATAGTCAAGCCTGTGATGTTCAATGCGGCCTTGGCATCATTCAAAGCGCTGTTGATGTAGGATTTTATTCTTTCTCCATCTCTAAAACTGACGCTGATAGACGGCAAATTATTAGAGGGCAGCTCATTAGGGTTGGTAATCCGCTGTTCTGCTTCGTTTTGCTTTTCATTCGCAACAATCATTCCTCGGCCGCCGGCTCTGGCCACTTGGTCCCCCTTATGCCAGGGTTTGGACCATAACAGGTCACAGAGCACTGTCTTACCCTTCACCAAATTCTGGTCGAGGCTGTCTCTAAGACAACGCCTTGACTTGCTATTGGTGGAGTCATATACCAGAGAGTACGGCCCGTGCAATATTCCATCTTCAGTTTTATAGGTGGAGGTGCCATTGTAGGTCTTTCCATTGCCCAGTAGCACAAAAGCAGGGAAATCTCTGTCGATGCTGCTGGCGCCTACAGTCGCAATCCATGGCACTGGGTTACTCAAACTAGATG
This sequence comes from Chamaecyparis obtusa, assembly GCA_027943335.1. NCBI lineage: Eukaryota > Viridiplantae > Streptophyta > Pinopsida > Cupressales > Cupressaceae > Chamaecyparis > Chamaecyparis obtusa. The sequence goes on from BSBK01011410.1 coordinate 65,694, forward strand.
GCAATGGTCCTCTGTTTCCTCCCGAGGCACAAACAAGAACACCCTTTTCTATACACCCGAATGTTGCTTTTGCTCTTTCGCTCTCATTAAAAGGCACGTCTGGTGACCTGATTGACATTGAAATAATGTCGACACCATCGCGAACTGCTTGATCTATCCCAGCAGTTATGTCCGCGTCGCTGCAACCTTCTTTCCAGCAGACTTTGTAGATGGCCAGCCAAGCTTTAGGGGCCATTCCTCTCGTTGTTCCGCTGGCATACAGGCTTTTAAAATCCACCGCAGCTCCAGCAATAATAGAAGCTACATGTGTCCCATGGCCATTACTATCTCTCGGAGATAAGTAATCCTCGGTCGGATCAATGCTGGTATCAAGACTCTTTTCGTAGCCTATGAAGTAGTACCGAGCTCCGATGATTTTGTGTTGCAGTCTGAGGGAGTAAGATTTTGTCCCGCTTGACATGTCCTATTCCATCTGAGTGGATCGGGTCCAAGGCCTGCATCACTGAAGCTTCTGCTCTCAGGCCATATGCCTGAGTCAATCATGCCCACGATTATATCTCTGCCGTAAGTGGAGTATTTTGACCATACTCCAGAGGGGCCGGAAAGGCCGAGGAAATCAGGAGAATGCGTGGTGTCTAGTTGATGAAGAGATGACGGTGTTACAGCTAAGCACCCGTCCATACTCTCCATGGCTTCAGCCTCTGCGCTGCTCAGCGTCGCAGCAAAGCCATCCAAGACAGTATCATACGTGTACAGCAACTCCCCTGATGGCGATACCTGCTCAAGCGTTGAAGCATACCAGTTGCGATGTGAAGTAAAATGGTTGGGTTTCACAGATTTGACCATGCGAATAATGTAGGGCTTTCCTGCGCCTTCACTTTTATCAGCAGTACGCTGTAGTATGGCAATAATAATGGACGTGATGACTAGGAAAATGCAAACAGTGGTGGCTCTCGCCATTGTGAGACAGAAGTGGGAAGAGTAGATTATGTGCGTAGATGGACGAAAAAAGAGCCAAGATTTATAGGACAAAGCGAGACAACTTCTGTTTGACAATCCATGGGAATAGGTTGCATGGAAGAGTTAATTCAATAAATGAGGTAACCTGGGGGTAGTTCAATAGGTCTCACTTACACTTATTATAAATAAATAAATAAATAAATAATCTCTTTGTTGATAAAAAAATTATTAAATGTTAATCAAAATAGATCAATATTTGAACATATGAGAACATTTATATGTTATATAAAAGTGACATAGATGTATTCATTAAAAAGTCAAATAAATAATTTTTAGTTTCAAATAAAATATCATAACTATCTATTATAGATGTGTCATTTATAAAATAATATTTTTATTTTTAATAAAATAAGATGTTCATTTAAACAATTAAGAAAACATTATCGTTATGAGTACAATTATTGGAGTAAAATGTACATACATTGGAGTGTCTCATATTAAGCATTTGCCTCATCACAAATAGAAAAGCCAAAGAAATAAATACCTTGTATTTTCCCATACAACATGACGGATTGTTAAAAGGTTTTAGCGATCAACTATTGGTCTATTTATGCTAGATATAAGTTGTATTTAAGATAATAATGTATTACTTTTATAACAAAAAATAATATCTAGTGTTCCATTGTTGGTCCTTTTGTATTAGATATAAAAGATAGAGATAAAAAAATATTTATGATCACTAAAGACTCCTAAAATGTGTCGGCACTTGACCGTATTTTACCTTAGACGATCCTAGCCAATTATATAAATATTTAAATTATTTATTTAATTATCATTTACCTTTTTTCCCTCACCTTTAACTAAAAAAATTTACATTTACTTAATTGTATTTAGCATCTACCTTTATCCCTCATACTTGAATTATATAAATTTATATTTATTTAATTACTTCTAAGTTGTGGCATATTATCTCATTTCTCCTAAATACTAATTGGTGAATTGATCCTTGATTAATTATGTAATATCCTTAGTTCCTAACCTCATTACATTTCTTCTAATTTTATACTTGCCCTTTCACACATGTGACCTTTCCATTAATATTTTTAATTTTCCCTCTTACAAATATGTGACATGTGACATATACATCACTTTGGCCCACTTCCAACTCCCCATGTCACCAAATATTTCATTTGATGTTCACATGTGTCAGACATGACAAATCCACACATAGGGTATTCATTGAAGGGTTGTGAATATAATATAATGTGTGTTCATATTCGAGAGTTTAAAATGGGCAAAGAATAGGGGGATTCTTTAGTATGCGACAAATGCACATGGTATGATTCAAGCTCACTAAGTGAAGCCCCTGTTACTCCACATCGCTTAGACATGTTAGGTTAACAAGTGCCCCCACTCCCAATCTTCCTCACACATGTGAGTATGAAAAGACACATCACATCTTACACAAGTCATAGACATCCCACTTTTATAAGACCTCTATCTTTTATGGATGTGACTTAAGAGTCAACTTACCCCTTATACATGCCATATATATGTCCCTTTCATGAGATTTCCTATATGCACTCACACATGTATAAGAAGACTTAGCCGTTACACATCACTTATCCTTCTAAACTTTTCACAAGGTGAACCTTATATTTTAGGACCACACTCTCATTCACTTTTATGGTATGGTTTTGTATATTGTGAGGATATACAAAAGGGTTTAGGGTTTGTAACTTCCTCTCCTATGGGTAAGGGAAGCTTTAAAAGTCTATGTTTTGGAAGGATGGATCTTAATAGGAAGAAAGATGGGTAAATGACAACAACATTCTTCAATAGATTGTTGAAAGTGTGAAAGAGATTATAGGGGGAAGAAATGACAAAGAAGCTACAAGAGGAAGAAATGGCATCCAAGAAAGAAAGAAAGTTGGAAAAGGAAAGATTATTTTGAACTACCTACAAGTCCAAAGATAAATGTTTTCAAGTTATGATTTCAAAATTTCATCGCATGGATAATATCATTTGTAAATAAATAGTAGATAAATTGTGTTTGGAAAGAATACAACACCCTATGCCCTATTAAGTTACTTGGTTTCAAATAGGTACCGAGGTAACTCTAAGTGAGCAATGCAAAGTTGAGTTTCACATAGACCCTTATATGGATGAAATAGTTTGTGATATTATGAATTTGGATATAGGTCACCTTTTATTTGGAATGTTTTGACATTATAGTAGGACATCAAAGTATAAAAAGAAATACGACATCTATAAGTTGGAAAAGGTTGGGGAGAAATATGCATTAACAACCTTCAAGGATGAGATAATAGAATTTAATGCTTTCTTTTAAGTCGGAAGGTCATACGGTAGTATGAAGAAATGAAAAATGAGGTAATAGATGAGGTAAGAAAATTGAAAATAACACATTTTAAAAACCAGTTGAAAAAGAAGTGGAAGAAATTTATTTTGAATTTTCTGAAACTAATGAAAGCAATAGAAATGATGATATTGAAGTGGGTGATGTTCAACAAGAGGAAGTGAAAATACAAGATGTTGTGGAGAACTCAAGGATATTCCAAGGAACAAATAGAATTATGCAGAGTAAGGAGATAACATGGTTCCCAAGAGACGAACTAAGACTTGAAAATATTGATGTCAAGGAGAACAAAAGAATGAATGAGAAAATTCATAAATGAAAATGAATAGCTTAGTAAGGTTGAGGTGATGCCAAATATTTTTGGGAATAATTAAGATAAAATAATGTATGACAAACAACATGAGGTGGATGAAGAAGTGGAGTATAGAGAAGAAAAACATGATTTATTTAATATTTTTATTTATTATACATTTAACAAAGGAAAAGTGGATAAAGGGAGCATAAAAATCCAATGGTAGTAGAACATAAAGTTATAATGAGGAGAAAAGTAGAAAACCATGGATATATAGTGCCAAATTTTCCTTGGGTCAAAAATCATTTGGTTGGACAAAACCAACAAGTAAATCAGTTGAAATGAATGTAGTTGAGATCCAACATGCAGAACACAATTCACGCATGCAAGGAAGCTAGAAGAAAAAGAAGATTCATATTTGAGATGGAACTCAAATTTATTTTTTATGGGGAGTATGATGTAGGGGCATCTTGAATGCACTCTTTAAGTTAAATTAGGGTCATTTATCAAAGTTTGGTTTATTTTGGTTTGATTGAGTCAATAAGGTCATATAAGACCATTATTGATAATTTGGGACAATTATTGAAATATTTGGGTGATTAGACGTAAAAAGTGCTAAAGTTATCAATGGTGCTCAAAATGTTGTGAAGAAACTTTGCAAAAGTTGTCATAAAGTTAGTTTTTAAAATTTGAATAGTTAGATTTGTATTTTAGGGTGGAAAATTTAAAATGTATCCTTCCAACTTGAATTTGGGGTTTGTATAAGATTGAATGAAAGACAAGCATCTTTTTCACTACTTTTTCCTTGTAATCTTTAATGGAATCTAATTGTAATTTATATTGTACAGCATAATACAAATTGATATTAGTATAAAAAAAATTATAAAAGTGGGAGAATGCTACTATCCCTCAAATTCTCTCTGTTTTAATAGATGTCATTATATTTTATGAAACTTATGATCATTTTAGTGATTTTAATTTCTATATTTTTCCTATGACAGTCGTATCGCAACATTTGGTATGGATTTTAATAATATTTATATCATCTTCACATCCTATGGTTGGAAAGATAAATGAGTTACCTTTCATTCAGTTTTGGTTTGGATGAATTTTAGTTTTGTTTCAAGAAAATTATGCAAATGTTACTACAAATAGGTTTGAAACAATAGTTAGGGTAATAATGATAAAAACAAGTCAACTTTTGAAGGTTTTTGTACAAAGTAATGTACCTTGACTCTACAATATGTTGTATAAAGCCCAAATGGGTATATATAAATGCGTTTACATTTTTTAAATAATATATACATTGAAATTAATGGCTGAAAAACCTCATTTTCTATTCAAAAGTTTGTTCAAACAATTAGACCTAGAGACTAGGAAAATCAAATTTTGATTCCTTTGTTCCAAAGTAAAAACACCTACTAACTGCATATGTTGTTAAATATAATAAAGGGTATCAAAATATATTTTTAGAATTTGTGAATGAGGTCTACACATGAGGTTATGTTTGAAAAAAATAGTTGTGAAGGGCTACTAGGAAATTGAGGGCTTGTGAATAGAAACTCGTTAATGGATGTTCTAATGTTTCAAATATTCATTGATTGAGATTTTTTTGGTACTCTCCATCCCCTCCCTACATCATATTGTAAACAAAAAATTAATGGAACTAAAAACTTCCATAAAGTTATGAGTTTAAAATTTTAACCTTGTACCACACTATGAAATTTATGAGACTATCTACTTTAAGTTAATCCTAAAAAATACAAATGAAACTCATTAAATTATTTTAGGATGCCCCACTATATATGATTCTATCCTAAGGCACCATTATAGAGTGAACATATAAGAGGTGAGAAAAAATTATTTCCAAAACAATCTCACATGCCTAGGTATTGAAGTGGTATCCAAAAAATCTAGTTTTCATATGTGTGATATGTTGCAAATAACACTTTTAAAACTAGTCTAATTTATCTCTTGCATCTTGGTAAACTTTCCATATGTGCTACACCTACACTATAGAAACTGTTATGGTCATCATTCTAAGGTGTACACCTTGGACATAGATACCCACTAAGAGTAACTCAACAATAAATATAAATTATGAAACTTTAACTCCTTATTAATTTTCAAATGAGCTAGTAGATGTCATAGACATAATGGAAAACTATCATAGTCTCAACACAACATGTTATGGTAGTAGTCCCTTGGAAAAGAGAATTCAAAATTTTGTACCAAATTCTTAGCAAAAAGGAATTCATGTCATGCACTAACCTTCCATGTAGGATGTCACCTCACCAAAATTTATGCAAACTCATATGACAATCAAAAGTTAAAAACATGTGATAAAGTAAAATATGCAACAAAAAATTAAATATATCAACACTTTATAAGTCTAAGGTTGAGACACCTTAATCTGAGCACCTGTTTGGACATGTATCCACTCCTCATCAATTATATTAAAATTGTTAAACATGTACTAACATATCATATGAAGTCAAATATAATTATTGTTAATAGTTTCTTTCCAATGGTAGTATGAGTTGTAGTGTAATGTTTATGAGTGCATTAATTCAAAGCTCTTATATTTTAATTTAATTTTGATATTTATTTACACATCAAAATATTAATATTTAATATTTTTTCAAATTATAAAATAAAATATATAAGATGGATGTGGAAGCTTTCTAGATTTTATTGCATGATATTTTGATGAAAAAATATATCACATAATTTAATCCAAAAAGGTTTGGCATTCAAATTATAAATTGAGGAACCCTGATACCATTAATAATTAAGATATTTATACTAGTTAAAATATTAAACTTTTAACATAAATAGCAACAAAATAATGAATTATTATAATGCCACACTAACCATAAATATCATTACATTTAATACATCACATTAATTTTTTTATTTTTTTTACATTTGATTATTTTTCAAATGGTAAATTTATTCTTCCTAAAAGTAAATTTAGAAAGATAGGGGATAATGATAAAAAATAAATAAATAAATTAGCTAAAAGTACTACTATTTAATTACTAGACCAAGGACAAATTGATTGAATTATAATATGTATTTTATATGACATGAATTGTCCATAAATTCTAGTGTTTAAATTAATAATTTAGAGACATAAACTTATAGTAAAGTCAATTTCTTAATCAATTTTATTATAAAGTATGATGTCAATTATTGAATGTCTCTACAAATTCTTATGTTCACATTAATGATTCATAGATTTAGAAATTTAGGATAGGATTTCATTTTTCTACAAATTCTATCTTGTTATTTACAAACCTTGGGTTATGCATGGAAGCAATACAAATGATCAATTTGACTATAAACATATGATTTCAAATTATCAATTGTATTCATACATAAACATATCATAAGAATCCATTTTTTTAAAAAGTTTAATATATTAAAATTGTAACTTATTAATTAATTATTACACTAAAGACAACTTAGATGAATTATAATACATATTTTATAAGACATGAATTCTCTATAAATTCTAGTGTTCAAGTTATTGATTTAGAGACTTAGAAACTTATAGTAGGAGTCAATTTCAGTATCAATTTCACTATACTTGTATGATATTAATTATTCAATGCACTCCCTATAAATTCTAATGTTCACATTAATGATTTAAATAGTTAGAGATTTCACAATAGGGATTTATTTCTCTACAAATTCTATGCAAGCTATGGGTTACACATGGCTATAACATACAACATTTAAATTCACTATAAAGATATGATTTTAAATTATGAAACGTTTTTATATAGAAGCTTAAATAAGAATCCAGTTTTTACAAATTCTATGTATGCATTTATAAGCAAAAGATAGATGAAAGTTTCGATGTCACTTTATAATGTCAATTATTAAATGTTCTCTCCATAAAATCTAATGTTCACATTAATGAATTAGACATATAGAAAGTCACTATAACAATCCATTTACTCATAAATTATATCTTGTGCATTTGTAAGCTACGAGTTACACATGACTGTAACGGATAAACATTCAATTTCACTATAAAGTTATGATTTCAAATTATATGACGTCAGGCTAGCGACGTACATGATTGCCAAAAAGCTGTATTAAAATCAACGTGTTGAACGCGGCCTGAATGACAGAAATTGGGCGAAGTCGAGCGAAGATTCGAGGAAATTGAATACGCACATCACATCTTTCCTAAGCGAAAGCTTGGGCCTCGCAAGTTGGGAAAAATGCTAGTCGGCGATAAATTGAATTGAGTTAGAAAATGTTAACATCACAGTGCTTATTTTCCAATTGAGTACTGACTAAGATGGCAAAATCTACCTTGTGCATTTAGGGAGACGCGGTTTCTCTGACACGGACAGGGAAACTTGACTATTTATCACATCATGGTAGTGACATCATCAGAGTCTCCATGCCCTGCAACTTAGGGCAGATGTTTCTATATGTTTCTATCCGGCCCACATCGATTCAGTGTGACCGGTTTCCCTGTTGTGACCGGTTTCCATTTATGTGGTTGTAGATATACAAGATATCTCATTGGTGAAAGTATATTATGAAAACTAATTTTTTCATAAGCTTGTGGTAAAGCTAGGAGCTGGCTTATGCCAATTTTCAAGGATATTTTTTATTTTGAGGAACTAGAACAAGGTATAAGATTTCATACTATTGGTTCCTAAATCCTAACTTAAAGAAATCAAATTCAAATGTAGGACTGTGAATGTGAAATAAAGAAAGTAAATAAAGAGACTAATCTTAAGGTGATGCATCAAAGTTCAAAATATAAATTATTTTTATAGAAGCATAACATAATTCATAACAATCACTAGATTTACAATAATTTTAAAAGAGCATAGGCATGATTTAAAATTATTATTTTAATTATGAGATTAGTTAATGTTGGAGGTTTAGAGAAACAAGCTTCAATCTAAACATAATATTTTTACTGTCAATATTATGAGAGTTAATAAATATATGATTTTTCATAAATTCACTTTTGTGATTACAAATGAAGGGAATTTTCCAATTTTACATTTGTAGAAAGCTCATGCAAATTCATTATAAGTCTATTAATTTTAGATGATTACATCATATTCTAGTTAAATTAATGAATAGGGGTAAAATGGAATCACCTATATTCAAATGTAATGTATTGTATGTATGGGGGAAATATGAGATCCACTCCTAAATCCAAATTTCCAAATGAGAGATCCATCTTATGGAGAATATGAAATAGAGAGAAAAATCCTATATTTCCCTATGGAGAATTATATTTGAAATCTGAAATAATTGAAATACAAGTACTAACTTCAAATTAGGGAAAATCTGTAAAATGCTAATTTCTTATGTATGTGAGTACTTTTGGGCAATTCTGCGACCTGTTTTGGACTGGAAATACCGAGACGAAGAAAACTCAAAAATCTTTTATCTTTCTGACAACAGGTTGTCTTTGACCCTCATAAAAGGTCAAAGGCTACATTCTTTATTTGAAAGTCGATGCTGACTTTGTTTGCAGATCTCAAAAGCTCACCGAAAAGGGTATCCAAATCCGATCTTAGATCCAAAATTTTGCACATGTACCTGGAAGAAAAAGGGGGTTTTTGTTTGTATGGGGGGATTCTCTTGGTCAAACCCCAATTTAGGAATTAACCATGATATCGAATTGAAATGTAGTATGCATAAACAAAGCAATTGAAACAATTCACCTCGCTTATGTTGAAGTCCTTGTAGAGGATTCGAATCCTCAAATCCACAAGTAGGAATGCTTCAATGGATGTAGGATGTCTCAAATCGATGGCATTTGATCTTCAACACCAATCTTGAATTGATCTTTGCATATGAGGAGGCTTGGATGAATGTAGAAGGATGGATCTTCAAGGGGGCTCCAAAGAGATTGAATCCATCAATGACTAATAATGGATCTCCTTGATGGATGAATGCTTGAACACTTGAATGCTTGAAGGCTTGCTTGGATGCTTGAATTCACTTGCTTTCCCTTGAGAGCTTGATGGATGTTGCCCCACTTCTTATCCTGTTTCCATGATGTTTGAGTGGTAGTCTTGATGTTACAAGTCAGGTCTAGTCATGTAATGTCTAGGTCTAGATTTCCTCTAGGATAGGAAATCTTTGCCGGGTTTCCCTTCAAATTGTTTTCATGTTTTAGCCGGGTGGGTGGTTTCAAAGTCTTGTCATGATGGGTAGGTGATAGTTCCCAACCTGGCAAGGATATCATGTTTTCATTAATGATCTTCTCAGATGAAGGATGATTGTAAAGCTGTGATCTCTAGGCATATACAAGGGAGCTCATGGGAGTTTTTCTCATGATTGATGCAATTATAGGTCTGGCTTTTGAAATTTCAGAGTTTCACTCTATGGGGTAGTGTATACAATTCAGTTGATAAGGTTTCTTTTGTCTTAATGTGTACATTGGTTATAAAATAGAGCTTGCAAGTGGAAGGCATTTGATTACATTAAAGCTATGCAGATCAAGAAGATATTAAGTTGTGTTTCTAGATGATTGCAGAAAAGGTAATCAGAGCATCATTATATCATATCTGATATCATTTTACCCAAGGCTTGTGATATTGAACGCCTCATCTCAAATAATAACCAGTTTTGGAAGGAAAGAAATCTTAGTTCATGATTACAGTGGTATATTTCATCTTGCAGTCTTTATTCTCAAAAATGTTTTAGTATAGTCAATCTTTAAGTGCATAATGTAGAGATCTAATGGAGAAGCCGCAAAGTAAAATTCTTTGAAGGATCGACAATGTGAGTTCTAAACAGGGATATGAGTAATCTACTGCGCTGATGAGAAGTGATCAGAAATGCATTGATTTAGTGACTATGCCTTTGAGGAAGGTCTCGGGTTATGGCTCTGGTTCGACCTTGAAGACATGATTTTTCTTTAATTACACTTCAATGATGGTTAGTCTTCATGATATTGAAATGCAAGTCTAAGAAGAATGGTGATATTACAATCTGTTATTGATGAAGCAATTGCAAAATGCAATCTTTCCTTGGAGTATAATAGTCATGTGATGAAACCGCGGCTTGTGGCATTATTGAAATACAACTAGCTAATGCCCAGGGTTTTCTTTGGTTGAAATGAATTGAAAATATCATATAATAGCTTTCAAAATGTTTAGATGTTCGAAAGTTAGAAGTTAATATGGTTTGAAGGAAGAAAATTGTGGCTGTCGCATGATCGCATAAACCAAATATGAGTTATGCGATCATGTGAAAAGTAAAAAAAGGGACAGATTAGTGGGCCCTATTTCTCAGCGGGACCTAAGTTATGACATAGCAAGAACTTCCACGTGGCAGTGGGACCCATGTACTCTGATAGCGCAGATGCACCAATGATAAAGCGGTCGCATGATCGCATGGATTAAAATATTGCCGAAAGAGTTTGTATGCGATACCAAATCAATGGTAGTCGCTTAGTCGCTATGGGAAGGAAGATGCTTTGTGACTTAGCAGGATGTTGACATGTAGCCTATGGGACCTGAGTCTTAAAGGAACTGTCAGAGATGATGTAATCGTGGCCATTCATTTTAAAAGCTACCAGATCAATGGCATAAGTTCAAATCTGAGAATTTTTCAACGGATGCCAAACTCAAATATAGTGTCCTCTCAGATGTATTACTGCATATGTCGCATGATCACAAGAATTAAAACAATATCATGCGATCATGCGACGACATAAACCAGGAAGATGAGAGATGATAATGAACGACAAGGAGTCTGTACCAAATTATAAGGGGATTGAGGGACATTGTTGTGAAGTTATGAATGACTCAGTGATGAGTTATAATGGCCGAAAAATGGATTGATTTCTATTATGATGATGAGCATATGGATGATTATTGTAAATTGAATGACATGTTTTATATACTTAAACTTAGCATGAAGACAAAGTGAAGAGAATGCAAACAGAGGAATCATCGAGCTATTGGAAGAAGTTGGCCAAGTGTCAAAGCAGTTTGATACCATGAACTCAATCATATTAGTTTGATAAAGGTCCATTCAGTTCTTTTTTTTGAGTAAGGTCAGATGAAGGGACAAAGTCTTACTAGTTCCTCTTTATTGTATTTTCGTAAAACACTTGGCTTCAGTTTGTTCAAATTCTGGAAGTTGAAACGCTTGGCATTCTCATGAAAGCCATATAATGTAATCTCTATAAATACTGCCAAAAAAGTAAATACAGAGGTTGGAAAACTTGTCGATGAGGCAAAAGTGATTCTATTTACAAAGCTGAATTCATGTTTGTTGTTCCATTTTTCATAGTCTATTTGCATGGTGAATGGAAAGAACAGTTATAAGTGAAACTGCTTTTTCTTATTGAATGCCATTTTATGTTAGAAATTGTGGTGTGATCAATTCCAGTTGGTCTTTCATTTGTAATTCTTCCTCTGTTCACTCATTGTTTCAGTTGCATTTTTGAATGGAAAGTACACTTATATTCTGAGACTGTAATTTCTTCCTGAATACTATTTCATGCTAAGTAATTGTAGTATTGGTGATTCCATTTGCCTTTCATTGTATAGGTCTGCTTCTATTCATCAAGTAGGATCGGCATTTCATAAAAAGGTAGAATAGAATTGGTTTAGGTGTTAAAATCATGTGATGATCTATAATCAGCATTCTACTGAGGGTTGTAGATTATCTCCATCTTATCCTTGCCTAAATTACTTGTGCCTACAAGTAGTTTGGTTACATTTTCATTACTCAGATTATCTGATCATTAACAAAAACAAATTCACTGAAGATCAAATATAATGAGGGAGCTGTACCTACTAATTTAGAGGGCAGTGATTGTAGACATACATGTTGAGAACATGTGTCTCAACCTTGCAGTCTTTTTTCTAGAAAATTCTAAAATTTGTTTGAGGTAGTTTTCCACATGTTTATACATTGAAAATGGTTAGTGAGTTGTTAAAATGAGTCTTGTCCATAGTAGAATATAGGTGGGCCATTTTTAGAGCCTTAATGACTCATTTTGTAATTTTTATGGGGGTCTAAACTAGAGGACAAAATTATGGACGGGAATACTATTTTAACCTGGTTGTTTTTCCATCTTGGAAATGTAAATGTCAAAAATGGGCACCATGTGGCATGGTGGTTAAGCTCATGGTTTTGTAAAACCACAAATGGTTTCCAGGTTGTAAAATCACTATAAAAGGAGGGCTTGGGGAGGAGTTTGACATCAATTGAGTTTTTGCAAGACTGGATGCTAGAAGGAGTCTCTCTGAGTTCAAGTTGTGGTGATGCGCTCCTGTAAGAACTTGCATTGCAAGTGTATTGTAATCATCTTGGTTTGATAATACATAGTGCAAGTTTTGGAGGGTGGGGTTTTTCTCCCGAAAGGGTTTCCCCATGATAATCACTGTGTTATGTGTTCATTGTTATTTTGTTTATGCTTTGTTATGCATTTCTTGAGATCTTTGCAATGTTTAAGTTGAAATTTGCATAACCGTCCTCTCAAGATTAGCGTAGGAAGCGTTTCCACACACCTTTGCTTCCTTACAAGTGGTATCAGAGCCTGGCCAGTTTTGGTTCTATTTGTTGGGTACAAGGTTTTTTGAACTAATCAAGATTTGAGTGGGAGCTTGTGCAGAGTATTTCATTTCTGTGTTGCAGGATTGAAAAGATGGCAAGTATTTCAGGGAGGATTGATGTAGAGAAGTTTTCTGGCACAAACTTTGAGATGTGGAAGCTGAAGATGGAAGATTTGTTGATTGATCGGGATCTATGGGATGCGATTGATGAGAATAAGCATAGGCCTGTAGATCTGACTTTAGCCGCACAATATGATGTGACTGATAGAAAAGCTAAAGGTCTCATCAAACTGTGTCTTGCAGACTCTATTCTGATAAATGTCCATGAAGAATCTACTGCAAAGAAGCTTTGGAAGAAGCTTAGTGAGATCTACCAAGCGAAATCACTTGTGAACAAGATCTTCTTAAGGAAGAAATTGTATTCTTTGAGAATGGAAGAAGGTGGATGAATTTCTGAGCATCTGGAAAGCTTTAATATGTTGGTGACTCAGTTGACCTCTGTTGGGGTGCCAATGGATGAAGAATAAAGATGCCAAATCTTGCTATGTTCGTTGCCAGACTCATGGGACAGCCTTGTTATGGCCATAGGGAGCACTTCAGTTGTCTTGAAGATGGAGGATGTGGTTGGTTCTCTACTTTCTGAAGAGATGAGAAGGAAGGTCTCTCTGAATGCCAAAGAGGCTTTGAGTGTTCGAGGAAGACCAAAAGAAAGAGGCAAGAACGAAAAGCAGCATGGCCGTTCTAAGTCCAAGAATAAGGGGAGATCAAAATCTCCTACGAAGTCCAAGGCAATCTACTGGAACTGTGGCAAACCCGGACACTTCCGAAAGGACTGCAAAGAGGAGAAGAAAAAGAAGAAGAAGAAGCAAGATTCTGATTCTGAGTCCGAGAAGGAAGATGGAGATGCTTTCATCGCAGCCTTGGCCACTCATGCAGGTGACAATGCATGGTTAATAGACTCAGGTGCATCTTTCCACATGACTCCTAATAGAAACTGGTTTAGTAAGTATGAAAATTTTGATGGTGGTAAGGTATATTTGGGTGATAACTCAGTACTTGATATTGTTGGTCGTGGAAGTATTCGTGTAAAATTTTCTGATGGTAGAATTAGAAGATTTGATGGTGTCTTGCATATCCTGGGACTAGCAAGGAATTTATTATCTGTTAGCAAGCTAATAGATGCGGGTGTGCATGTACAGTTTTCTGAAGCAGGTGTGAAAATGGTAAGAGGTGCTATGGTGATAGCAAGAGGAAGCAGATTGGGTACACTGTACCAGCTTGATGCATGCACAGTTGAGTGCAATAGTACTTCTGATAAGATTGTGAAAAAGACTACTCAGTTGGAAAAGGAGAGGGTTTCTCTTTCAACAGATGGTCGTAGGTTTTGGGTACCCAAGGGTGCTCTATCTACCGAATCAAAGTTGCCTGCAGAGAAGACCATGTTATGGCACCAAAGACTCGGCCACATAGGTGAGAAGGGTCTACGGACTTTGAAAAATAAGAACCTTGTTGATGGGTTGAATGATTGCAATCTTGAGTTTGATTTTTGTGAGCATTGTATCTATGGTAAACAAAACCGCATTCAGTTTTACTCGAGTTCTCATAAGTCCTCATGTATTTTGGATCTGATCCATTTGGATGTATTTGGTCCAGTTGATGTTCCTTCTATTGGTAGATCAGTTTATTATGTTTCTTTCATTGATGATTTCAGTAGAAGAACATGGGTTTATTTTCTTAGGAGTAAAGCTGAAGTTTTCAGTCGTTTCAAAGAATTTAAAGCAATGGTTGAGTTGCAGACTGGAAAGAAAATAAAATGTTTGAGAACTGATAATGGTGGTGAATTTTGCTCTAATGATTTTGAAACATTTTGTAAAGATTGTGGTATTAAAAGAGAAAAGACAACTCCGTATTCTCCACAACAGAATGGAGTTGCCGAAAGAATGAACAGGACCCTGATGGAGAAGGCTAGGATTTTGCTAAGTGGAGCTAGACTAGAACAAAGGTTCTGGGCTGAAGCTATAGCCACTACCTGCTACCTGATAAACATGTCTCCTACATCAGCTCTTGTTGATAAGACGCCAATGGAAGCGTGGTCGGGCCACAAGCCTTCACTTAGACATCTGAGAGTGTTCGGTTACGAAGCATATGCTCATGTGCCAAAGGAGAAGCGGACTAAATTGAACAACAAAGCTGTGAAATGTATTTTCATCGGATATAGTTATGGTGTGAAAGGATACAAGCTTTGGAATCCTATTGAACAAAAGGTATTTTATTCAAGAAGTGTTATTTTTAGAGAAACTAAGCCTTCTTCTGTTATAGTGCAGCCAGAACAAACAGAACAAAAGAAAGATGTGATTCAACTACCTGCTACACCAGAGAAAGTTGAATCAAGGCCCTTAGAAAGACAAGAAGTCGAGGAGAGCTCTATGAGTTCTGAATCATCAGAGGAAGAAGAGGTACCTGAAGTTGAAGTTGAACCTGAACCAGATCTTGTTCGAAGGTCTACTAGACAAAGAAAACCACCTGAAAGGTATGGGTATTCTCCTGATGATTGGAGATGCATATTTGCATTGAATGCTAACATTGATGAACCGAGATCTGTAGAAGAGGCTCTTGGTATGAATGATTCAGAGTCCTAGAAAATGGCCATGGATGAGGAAATGACAGCTCTTATGAGGAATGAAACATGGGACCTTGTACCATTGCCTGAAGGACGAAAGCCTGTTGGTTGTAAATGGGTGTTCAAGAAGAAGATAGGTTCAGATGGAAGTATTGAGAAGTATAAAGCACGTTTGGTTGCAAAAGGTTACTCCCAGGTTGAGGGAGTAGATTATGGTGAGATTTTTTCTCCAGTAGCCAAAATGACATCCATTAGATTTTTGCTTTCTATTGCAGCAGCCTATGATCTAGAGATCGAGCAAATGGATGTGAAAACTACTTTCCTTCATGGAGATTTGGAGGAAGAAATTTACATGACACAGCCAGAGCACTATGTGGTGAAAGGTAAAAGTCATTTGGTCTGTAAGTTGAAGAAATCCTTGTATGGTTTAAAACAGAGTCCTAGGATGTGCTACCAGAAGTTTGATACATATGTGTTGAGTTTGGGATTTGTGCGATCTAAATCTGATCACTGTATATATTTTAAATCTAATGGTGATCATTTCTTGGTTATTGCCTTGTATGTCGATGACATGTTGTTTATTGGCAAAGGAAAAGGTTTGATTGCAGAGTTAAAATCTCAGCTCTCGATAAAGTTTGAAATGAAAGATCTTGGTGCAGCTAGGCACATTCTAGGAATGGAGATTGTAAGAGATAGACAAAACAAAAAGCTTTGGCTAGGCCAGAGCAAGTATGTTGGTACTATTTTGAAAAGATTCAATATGCAGGATTCAAGACCATTGAGTGTTCCTGTTACAATGCGAACAAAGCTTTCTAGTTCACAATGTCCTTCATCCCCATTGGAGATGGAAGAGATGAGTTGAGTACCATATCAGAGTGCTGTTGGAAGTTTGATGTATGCTATGGTCTGTACAAGACCAGACATTGCCCAAGCAGTGGGAGTTCTTTCCCGTTATATGTCTAATCCAGGAAGAGCACATTGGGATGCAGTAAAAAGAGTTTTCAGATACTTGAGGGGTACTTCAGAGTACTCGATATGTTTTCATGGAACAAGAAATGAGCATTTCTTAGATATTCAAGGCTATGTGGATTCAGACTGGGCTGGTGATGTTGATAGAAGAAGATCCACCAGTGCATATGTGTTTACATTATTTGATGGTGCAATTAGTTGGATGAGCAAGTGACAGGCTGTGGTCGCTTTGTCCACTACTGAGGCAGAGTATATGGCAGCTACTCATGCCTGTAAGGAAGCCATCTGGCTAAAGAGATTGTGTTCAGATATAGAGTTCAAACAGGGTGCAATGACAATTTACAGTGACAGTTAGAGTGCAATCTGCCTAGCGAAGAACCCTACTTTTCATGCCAGGACAAAGCACATTGATGTACAATATCATTTTGTGAGAGATATGGTTGAGGATGACAAGGTGAAGCTGGAAAAAGTAGAGACTTTGGTGAATGTTGCTGATGCATTAACTAAGCCCGTGAGCATAGAGAAGTTCAGATGGTGTTCAGAGTCTATGGGCCTCTCGGCCCTTAGCAATTAAGTCCATGATAATTTGGATCCCTTGACTCTTGCAAGGTGTTCGACAAGTGGGAGAATGTTGAGAACATGTGTCTCAACCTTGCAGTCTTTTTTCTAGAAAATTCTAAAATTTGTTTGAGGTAGTTTTCCACATGTTTATACATTGGAAAATGGTTAGTGAGTTGTTAAAATGAGTCTTGTCCATAGTAGAATATAGGTGGGCCATTTTTAGAGCCTTAATGACTCATTTTGTAATTTTTATGGGGGTCTAAACTAGAGGACAAAATTATGGACGGGAATACTATTTTAACCTGGTTGTTTTTCCATCTTGGAAATGTAAATGTCAAAAATGGGCACCATGTGGCATGGTGGTTAAGCCCATGGTTTTGTAAAACCACAAATGGTTTCCAGGTTGTAAAATCACTATAAAAGGAGGGCTTGGGGAGGATTTTGACATCAATTGAGTTTTTGCAAGACTGGATGCTAGAAGGAGTCTCTCTGAGTTTGAGTTGTGGTGATGCGCTCCTGTAAGAACTTGCATTGCAAGTGTATTGTAATCATCTTGGTTGATAATACATAGTGCAAGTTTTGGAGGGTGGGGTTTTTCTCCCGAAAGGGTTTCCCCACGATAATCACTGTGTTATGTGTTCATTGTTATTTTGTTTATGCTTTGTTATGCATTTTTTGAGATCTTTGCAATGTTTAAGTTGAAATTTGCATAACCGTCCTCTCAAGATTAGCGTAGGAAGCATTTCCGCACACCTTTGCTTCCTTACAATACACTGATCCATTTGTTGGTGAACATCCTTTTGTTCTCTCACCTTGGGTGTTAAGAAGAGTCAAAGATTATAAATCTAAAGGGAGGACAAACTATTAACCAACAATGGAAAAAGAAGATATGAAAAATTGATGAGAAAATGAGAGAGGAAGGCCTCCTTTTATAGTGAACTAGGGCACAATCCTCTAGAGTGGCCACCTTGGAGAATTAAATCTCAATTAGGTCCTAACCTTTACAAAATATACCTAGATTAAATATTATTTAAGGATTTACTATTCTAAAACCCAAAATGGCTGATCCTGAGGCAAGAAAATAAATATCCCCGAAACCTGACACCCGAAAATCAAGTAAATTTGAAATCTAGATAGGGGGTCAAACATGAGCTTGGATCTGACCAAGTCAAGGTGGAGGTCAATCTTGACTAGGTCAGTATAGAGGTTGACTTTGACCTGATGGTCAAAAACCTCGGGATCCTGACCTAGAATGCTAGGAAATGCACACATGAAGTGAAACTCAGGTGTAGATGAAAGCATAATAGGGGGAAAAGATCGATACATGTAAAGACTCGATCAAGGTGCTTAACATGACCCTAGACCACTTACTTAAAGGGATAAATTGATGAAGGGTGCTCCCGTTAATACCACAAACACATAACAGACATAGAGAAACAACAACAATAATATGCAAGAACAAAAAATTGGCTTCTTATTATCTCCACAAATGTGGAATTACAAATTTTCAAAATTATAACATGCAAAGCCACATGGGCATTCCCTTACAATATTCTATAGGACAAAGACTCGAACTATTACCCAGATCTACTACCCAGAACTATTCTAAACTGCCTAAGACAACAATACAACCTTCCTTATATAGACAATTTTCCACCGCCTGGGAAGGTTCCAGAATTTTAGCCAATAAGGCCGACCAAACTTAGAATTATTTTATTTTACATTTTATTACATCATAGTCGGCTCAAGATAACCTTTGAAACCCGAACATAAATTTTGAAGAAAATTATTTTCTGCCATTTCAGGTGGCCCAACTTCCGAAGACCATAAGTCATCACCAGTTGACCCAATCGGCTATTATAACCCCATTTCAGAAATGCCATGAGGTGCTCTACAGGCTTGACCAACGCAAGCGCTTGTAACCCAAATTTTTAACCTCATCCGGGGCCTCTAAAGCCTTCAAAACTGAGTTCAAAGTTTCTGTACCCTGCTGCCAATATCAAAAATCTTCAATATCTTCCAATATACACTAGATCTGGCAATGAAACTTTACTAACAGACTTATATGACCAAAATGAACCTCCAAGAAAGAAATCAGATCATTCTGAGCATATACGAAAATTACCAAAAAATAGTAACTTTCCATAAATAGTAGCTCTGCACAAAATAGCCCTTATTGAATATAAAAATAGAAATATTTTTTTGGGTGATGCAAGATTGCTCTTACACCTAGGATGCTCCTACATCAGACACCCAGGGTAATTTGAGAAGTGACCTTGTCACGACTCAGGTGTGCAGAGGAAAACCAAGACAGTTAACCTCCTCCTTTGTCAGCCATGATGAATCTTCAACAGGTCATCCTTTCCACTTGACCAGATATTCTTCATATGTCCTGTTCCTTGTGCTTCTGCCAACACGACTGTCCAGTATATCTTCGATCTCCTTAGTGTCTGAACTAGTTGCTGGAATACTCCACTATGCTGCTGTGATCTCATCTTCAACACCTCCTTCATGATACTTTGTCAGATTTGAAATGTTAAACACTGGTGAAATATTTAGCTCAGTAGGCAATTTTACCTCGTATGCGTTTCCTGAATCATGTTTCTTCAGTATCCTACATAGTCCAAACTTCTTCATTTTTAGCTTGTTATATGTACCAACTAGAAACCGCTCCTTCCGCAAATGAACCATGACTTCATCACCAACCTAAAATTCCTTATACCTCCTTTTCTCATCTGCCTTAGCCTTATACTGTGCGTTCATCTTGGTAATATGCTTCCTCACCTCCCCATGGATGTTCTTCAAGTGTTCTGCAAAATCCTCAGCTTCAGCACTACTTATTTCTCCTTTATCTATCTTCCTCAATTCAGATGCATTTCTTGGACTACTTCCATATATAATCTGGAAAGGTGATTTACCAGTGCTCCTGTTGATAGAATTATTGTATGCAAATTTTTCCTGTGGTAAAATCAAATCCCATCCTGTTGGTTTATCTGCAACTAAACATCTCAACAAATTTCCCAAACTCCTATTCACCACCTCTGTCTGTCCATCAGTCTGTAGATGATGTGATGAACTGAACTTCAAATCTATCTTTAACTTCTTCCACAATGTACGCCAGAAATATCCAACAAACTTAGTGTCCCGATCTGAAACTATGGTCTTTGGCAAACCATGAAGTCTCACTACTTCTTTGAAAAACAATTCTGCTACATGAACAACATCATTAGTCTTCTTGCAGGGAATCAAATATGTCATCTTTGAAAATCTATCAACCACTACAAAAATTGAATCATGTCCCCACTGTGTCCTCGATAAACCAAGAACAAAGTCCATACTGATATCCTCCCAAGGCTTCTCTGGTATAGGTAATGGCTGATACAATCCTGTATTCTGCTTCACTCCTTTCGCCATCTGACATACTCTGCAACTCTGTACAAACTTCTTCACATCTTGCTGCAACTGTGGCCAATAATAATTCTCACTAACCAAACTAAGGGTTTTATCACGACCAAAATGTCCAGCCAATCCTCCGCTATGTTTCTCCTTGATGAGATTCTCCCTCATAGAACTTCGTGGAATGCACAACTGACTCCCTTTGAATAGCATATCATCCTGGATGATGAAATCCAACCATTTCATCCTGTCTAGAGTAACAGGTTCTGTACAAGCTTTCCAAGCTTCACCAAAATCAAGATCCTCTGGATACAAATTTTTGAGTTCCTTGAACCCAACCACTTCAATCTGCATTTCTGTCAGCAATAGTTTCCTTCTGCTAAGAGCATCTAAAACCCTATTAGACTTTCCACTCCTGTGTTTCAAAACAAATGTATAACTTTGCAAAAACTCAACCCATTTCAAATGCCTTTGATTCAATTTTTCTTGACTATTCAAATATTGCAAAGCTTGATGATCAGTATACAAAACAAACTCCTTAGGAAGAAGATAGTGCTTCCACTTTTTCAATGCCTGAACTATAGCATAAAATTTCTGATCATAAACAGAATATTTTCTCTTGGCATCATTTAATTTCTCACTAAAATAAGCAACGGGTTTACCTTCTTGGCTCATAACAGCTCCTATTGCAGTACCACTAGCATCACAATCTACTTGAAACACCTTATTAAAATCTGGAAGTGCTAAAACTGGTTGTTCTGTAACTTTTTGTTTCAACAATTGAAAACTCTTTTATGCCCCATTAGTCCACTTAAACTCTTTTCTATCCCTCTCATTGTTTTAGTCAAGGGTCCACAAATACTGCTAAAATTTCTGATAAACTTTCTATAAAAGCTAGCTAGACCATGAAAAGATCTTACCTCAGTAGCACTCTTTGGAGTAGGCCTTTCAAGGATAGCCTATACCTTCTCTAGGTCCATTTTTAGACCTTCTCCTGAAACTACAAACCCCAAATACACCAACTCTTTCTTCACAAAACTGCACTTCTTCAAATTAATCAATAATTTCTCTTCTCTGAACTTCTCAAATACCATACGAATATGCATCATATGCTCATCCAATGTCTTACTAAAGATCAAAATATCATCTAGGTAAACAATGACAAACTTACCCAGAAATTCTTTCAGAACCTCGTTCATGAGCCGCATGAAAGTGCTCGGTGCATTGGTTAGCCCAAAAGACATGACTAACCACAAATATAGTCCTTGCTTTGTCTTGAAGGTAGTCTTCCATTCATCTCCTTCTCTGATCCGAATCTGATGATATCCACTCTTTAGATCTATCTTTGAGAAATAAATAGCTCCACTCAAACAATCCATAATATCATCCATTCGTGGCAATGGAAACCTGTACTTGATTGCGATCTTGTTTATTACCCTAGAATCTGTACACATCCTCCATTCTCTATTCTTCTTTGGTGCTAATACCGCTGGTACAATACAGGGACTCAAACTCTCACGGATTAATCATTTATGTAACAGTTCATGTACTTGTCTATTCAACTCCTCACTTTCTGCAGGTGTCATTCTATGTGCTGCCTTATTCGGCAAACTTGCTCTTGGAATCAAGTCCATCTGATGACTGATCTTCCTGACTGGTGGTAATCCATCAAGCACGTTATCGGATACAATATCCTGAAACTCATTCAACAAATCTACAACTTCTACAGGAACATCTTCTACTTCCTCTTTACCAGCTTTTGAAATTAAAGCAAAACATACATACTCATGCCTCATACCATCTAGAAAATTTCTTCCATCAACAAAAGTTATTTTTGCATTACCACATACCTTTTCTTTAGTCTCCTTCAACGATTTTAGCTTATGTCACACTCTATCCTTTGTCAGGGAAAAGGTATTCCCACGACCATCATGTACAGCACATCTGTCAAATTGCCATGGTCTACCCAACAACATATGACATGCATCCATAGATATGATATCACACAATACCTCATCTTGGTATCCACCAATCTTGAACTTCACCAGGCATTGTTCATTGACCATGACCTTGTGGTCATCCTGTACCTAGGCAATCCGATATGGATGTGGGTGTTTCTATCTCTTGAGCTTCAACTTTGTCACCATCTCTTATGACACCAAATTGTCAGTGCTTCCACTATCAATAATCACATCACAACATTTACCTTCACATTTGCACCTGGTGCGAAACAGGCTCCTCCTTTGCTCAGTTTCATTCTCACCACTCAACAGGACTCTTCTATTAATCAATATTTCTCCTCTTTCAGCATCTTCAGAATTTGATGATCTGGCATCTTCATCTACATGTGCAACTCTGGCCTGGCCTTCATTTCTCCTGTCTGTTCTACCTTGGCGTTGAGGACATTCAAATGCCCTATGACCTTCTTCTCCATAGTGAAAACATGTTCCATGGAAGCCACCTCTTCCAGATCCTTGTCCTCTTCCTCGTCCTCTCTGATCTCTATTATTCTGATCATGGAAGCGATTGGAATTATTTCCTCACTGATTCTGACTGCTACTAGCCTCATCCTTCTTTTTCGGATCTTCATTTCGGCCACCATATTACCATCCACCAGATCATCCACTACGACCTCTTCCATTTTGTCTGCTCTCAAACTTCTTGTTCAGTTTTTCCTCTACTTTTAGGGCAAACTGGTATGCCTCTTCAATACTATTCATTCAAACCAGATTTAGCTCCTCCTGAATGCTTGGCCTTAACCCATTAAGGTATCGGGCAACTTTCTCCTTATCAGCTTCTGCATGGCCTGTTCTGATGAGAAGTTGATAGAACTCCTCTGTATACTCTTGAATGGATCTTCCTGTTTGCTTCAAACTCTACATTTTCTTTAGTAGGTCAAGCTCATAATCAATAGGAATGAACTGTCACTTCAATTTATCCACCATCCGATCCCATCTTGTGATTTTATCTTTCCCTCTTCTATTTCGCTCCAATTGAATTTCTTGCCACCAGATCTTCGCATGACCTTTCAGTCTGGCCTTCGCAAATTTGACCCTATCAGGATCCTCAACATCTTCATACTCAAAATAATCCTCACACTCATTGATCCAGTCAATCAATTCCTCTGGGTTAAGATTTCTAGAAAATGTAAGAACCTCAATCTTAAGTCTTTTCCCAATCTTGGAAATCACCCAAAAAAGTCTTTCTTCCTCCTGGTTCACAATTTCAGCTTCTCCTTCTTGATATTCTTCTTTGGCTTCATACTCCCTTTTATCTCTGACATGAAGATTCATTCCTCTGTGAATCTCTTCTTGCAATGCTCGCACTTGTCTCTGTGGCTCTCTAACCTCAGGTGTTACAACACTAGCTCTTCCGCCACGTTCCCTTCGTGGAGACATTTTCATGATGCGCGCTGAAACCCTAACCACGGTCCTGGTGCAAACTGCCTCACAGTCGGTGATCTATTTACACACTCAAGAACTCCTACTTTGATACCACTTGATGAAGGGTACTCCCCTTAATACCACAAACACATAACAGACATAGAGAAACAACAATAATAATATGCAAAAATAGAAAATTGGCTTCTTATTATCTCCACAAATGTAGAATTACAAATTTTTAGAATTACAACATGCAAAGCCACATGGGCATTCCCTTACAATATTCTGTAGGACAAAGCCTCGAACTATTACCCAGATCTACTACCCAGAACTATTCTGAACTACCTAAGACAACAATACAGCCTTCCTTATATAGGCAATTTTCCACCGCCTATTAAGGTTCCATAATTTTAGCCAATAAGGCCGACCAAACTTAGAATTATTTTATTTTATATTTTATTACATCATAGTCAGCTCAAGATAACCTTTGAAACCCAAACATAAATTTTGAAGAAAATTATTTTTCGCCATTTTAGGTGGCCCAACTTCCAAAGACCATAAGTCATCACCAGTTGACCCGATCAGCTATGATAACCCCATTTCAAAAATGCCACGAAGCGCTCTACAGGCTTGATCGGCGCAAGCGCCCATCACCCAAATTTTTAACCTCATTCGGGGCCTCTAAAGCCTTCAAAACTAAGTTCAAAGTTTCTGTACCCTGCTGCCAATACCAGAAATCTTCAATATCTTCCAATATACACTAGATCTGGCAATGAAACTTTACTGGTAGGCTTATATGACCAAAATGAACCTCCAAGAAAGAAATCAGATCATTCTGAGCATATACAAAAATTACCAAAAAATAGTAACTTTCCATGAATAGCAGCTCTACACAAAATAGCCCTTATTGAATATAAAAATAGAAATATTTTTTTGGGTGATGCAAGATTGCTCTTACACCCAGGATGCTCCTGCATCATAAATGCTCTTATCATGGAAGTGCTTCCATTTTAAGATGATACATTAAGCCCACACTTTAGCAATAGTATGGACTCGATGCAAACTCTTGGTCAAGGAGACCAGAATGAAAAGATAATATTATTGTAATCCAAGGGACAAAGAGAAACCTTAAGCCCCCAAGGACTCAAGTCTTCATTGACTCCTAGATCATAATACAAGAAACATCTCTAGAGAGAGAAATAAAGGGTGTGATTACCTCACCCAATGAGAACTTATGTCCCATTGTGAACCACGCAAGGAAACAACACAATTGGAAAGTTGAAATTGAACTACCTAGTGAATGTGGCTACTCACTAGTCAACCCATCAAGGATTCACCCTTAGGAATATCCTATTCCATAAGAATAAAACCAAAAAAACTAAAGAGATCCAGTCTTGAGGACACCTCCAACCTTAAGGGATCAAAATATATGTATATTTGAAACTAGAGGGATCATGAGATCCTAAAATATAAATTCATGCTTTAAGGATTAGTTACTAATCCAAAAAGGGAGAAAAGGTATTTTGAGAAATATGTGCGTATCAAAAAGTGCATGTGTGCAATAGGTGAGCAGAGCATATGCCCCCATGTTAAAGTCATTGTTGACAGTCTAATAGGGGGAATGGCTTTAGCGAAAACATAAACAACTCTACTGATTATGTTTCCACTTCGAGATGCTCCCAGATGAAGTCAAATCAAGAGAAATATCACATAAACATATAGAGAACATGGAAGGGATCTACCTACCATGGGGTCAGTATGATCATAAGATTATATATATATATATATATATATAGATGATTGCAAATGAATTGACATCATTCCCCAAAGAAAGTAGAACTACGATCACAAAGGAAGAAATATCATAGAAGATATACGAAGGAGAATCTTTTTAGACCATGACATGGAGACCAAAAAGAATTTAGTGCTACCATATCTCAGATCCAAGCAGATTACACAAGGAAACATTTAAGAACAATAACACAATTACAACATAACATGGAACAATGCATAGAAGAATAGAGATACATATAGAGGAATTTGAACAACAGTTTCGATTCCGTTATCACCATGTACCAACTGAGTAACAAGGATTGTATAAAAGAATCTAACAACATTTAACAAATAGATTACGGGAGAATCATAGTACAATAGGCAAAAACACAAAAAATATACCATGAACTAAAGGCCGATCAAGCATGCCACCTACTGTCCCCATCTTGTTGTATATCATTTACAGAAGGTGGGTAACTCGCAAGAGGGACTATATCTAACACAGTAGGAATTGTTAGGCTGATTTTCTGTGATTTCAAAACCTTATGAAAATGGCCTATTTTCCTTGCTAGTGTTCTTCAGTGTGTCATGCCCTGTGTTCTTCGTGTTGTCACCTTGCTCTGGTCCAAATTTCACGAGCTAAATCACCAAATCTAGAAAGTTATTCAAATTCTAAGCCTGTTGGAAAAATTTTTAAAATCTGCCTCAGTGTCGAAAACCCATAGTGTTTTCAAAAGGTCCATGTTGTTTCCAACCTGTGTGTTGTTTTCGACCCCCTATGCTTCCTGCTTGTGTGCACTTATCCTTTGGCATCAAAAACTCTCTGTGTTTTCGGTCTTTCTTCGTGTCAAAAACTTTGGATGTTTTTGACCTCACATTGTTTCATGTTTGCTATGTTTTCCTTAAGTGTGCAAGTGCGATGGTGGTGGGCCTGAATTTGCAGTGGCTTTTCTCTGATTGGCTATCTCATGGCCACATGTCAGACTCCTCTGACATGCAATCATGTGACTACCTGCCACCTGTCTGTGTGGTCCTTGCTCTTTGCTTGGTTCGGCTATCTAACAGTTTATTCTTCATTTAGTGACTTGGCAACTAGCAGTTATCTATTGATCTCCTATTTCTTGCGGTTAAGCATCTAGCATCAAGTGACTCGGTGACTGTAGTCACGTGATCTTTGAAAGGTTGGTGGTTATCTGCTAACCTCCAGTGACTTGGCTGGTAGTTAGTCGTGTAGTCACTCAATGCTCGGCAGTTGGTTCGGGGGTCCCAGTTCTTTTCATTTTCCAGAGTCAAAGATCGAAGATCTACAGTCAGCATGCGATCACATGGAATATTATTTCCCCATGTGATCATGCGGCTACCATTCGATCCTCCAAATGGTGAGGCTTCTTTGGTGTGGTCCCGGAGGTGATGATGTGGCACATTCTTATAGGCTGTCGGATGGCGGCATGTCAGACTTCTCTAACATGTGATCATGCAACCACGTGCCATGTGTCCATGACAGTGTGGTGACAGTTGTGGCAGTGGTTTCAGTGATCTGAGTTGGCATCTTCCTATTGGTCCATGTGGTGATGGGTTGGCTTGTCAGAGGTGCCCACATTGAAGCTTTAATCTAACGATCGGTGTATGATTGCAAGGAATATTCCAAGCCTTTGCGATCATGTGCCATCTGTCAGATTTTATTCCATTTTCTGGGTGGGGTGATGTGCTTGATTTTCATTGGCCGGCAGGCGCTGAGGTGGCATCACGGTTGCGGAGTTAGGTGTGGGGCCATTGTCAGTGGGGTCTATGGCGAGGATAGATCTAATGGTTGGTGTAAGTTCTCATGGAATTTGTTAGAGCCATGACATCTTACGCCAGCCATTCATTTTCAAAGGCTCATGGATGGTGGTTCCTGTGTCAGTGTGACCGAGTGTGAACTACAAATGAAATGGTGACATGTGGCTTCGGGCGGGCCCAAGTGTAGTCTAGTGTTTGGCAGAGTTATAAAATCTAGCGGTGCCAACAAAGTTTAATGTGGTTGCATATTCACGAGAGGAAAAGAGGATTCACTAGTTGGTCTGGCGATTGCATGAATGCTAGTCTCGGGGTTGCTAGATTTTTAGCGAAGGGTGCAATGCTTTTCGCGAACTGGCAGAAGTTCTTTTGTCACCAGTTTGCCTATTATGTGGGACCCATGTTTGCGATGCCCGAGTGTTTTTGACTTCAGTGGTGAGTGCTGAAGGTTTGTCGCATGTTTGCATAGCCCATCCCCAGGGTTATGTGATTATGCAACCAAGCATTGGGTGAGATCAGTTTCCTATGGCGGATAAGGTTATTGACCGTGTGGTTGCGCGACTAAAGATTGTTGTAAGGTTGCCGAGCCCGTGAGGGGAGATAGATTTAAAGGTAGGTGTAATGCCCCGCCAGGCAACCCAAGAGGACAAGACATAAAACCTCTATAAAATGAAAGTAGTGAATTTTTTTTTAATTTATTTATTTATTTTAACTAGAATAATATTCATCATTACACTTCATATTTCTAAAAGAAGAAATAATTTTCTACTACTTGAATATACTATTTATACAACTTAAGTCCTCCCGGGTTCCCTAACGTCACTACCTAAGCAACATCATATAAACCATTTACATGCATAAGATATTCATGGAATCATGAGCTTAAAAGATCTACATTCATTTTAATGCACCAAGTTAAATGTCCCTAACTTATTTCTTTTATTAAACATAGGTTAATCATCCAACATCATTATTCCTTTTATCAACTCATTCCATAAATTCATATTGATTTCATCTACATCTACTATCCTTTATATCACTTTTCTCTAATAATTTAGGTAAGAGATTAATATTCATTAAGGTAGGCATTATCCTAGGTATTTCATTAACATGAACCAAGTATTAACATTATAATCAAGTTACTATTTTATTGCATTGTTTCATAACCATTTATTGTTAATAATTCCAATCACTAACCTATCATTTCTCAATAATTTCCTTGGATCCTTTCATCAAGAGAGAATACATTATTTTTGTGATACATCATTATATATAACTATATTTAAGATTATTTCCTTTACATATGCACAACATAAGAGGATAGGAGAAATAACATAAACACTTTCTTTTAATGCTAGTAACATGTCCAATATTCCACATTATTTTCCCTTTCTTTTACCTAGAACTACCCATTCCCTTATGCATTGCTTTGAATTGAGATTACATCAATACTACAAGACTCCTTTTAGGAGATTAAAAATTACATGAATTCAAATACATAAGTACATCTCAACATATTAAAATATCCAATAAGAAATCTTCAACTGCAGATCTGGAAAGGAATATGTGCTAGGATCATCCAGAGAATCATGAAAAATACCTCGATATAAATATTAACCACCCAACCACGTGGAACCAATAGGCCCACTCCCCCGAGCTAGGAGATAGAACCAAAGGCCCATACAAGAGGTAACAACTAGAAAATTTCTAAGGTGGTGATTAAAGTTCCCCAAAGTCACAATAAAAAAAGAAAAGACAAGAAGACCACAAGGAATACCAGAGGCATGATCAAATTTGATAGAGACTCTAACCTACAAGCTAGGTGAGTGTCATCGCATAGCCCTCACCCCTTGGGTTGTCCTAGTACTAGCCACTCTTGGCCCCGGCCCCCAAGTAGGCACATGCGGAACCGAATGCCTCTCGTACATACAAGGTCATTCAGTTGTACCTACGCATAGGTACCTTCTCCCACTCCCATCCTTAGTCTTTACTAGCACTAAAGGCATGGGCGAGGCACAATTAATCTTGATTAATGTGTAATTTCCCATTCCAATAATCTCCCATTCCCAATTCATTTATTTAGGTTATCACTTGATTAAATAACTCATAGTAGGTTATCCTGGTACAGGCCACTTAGGGCCCCGGCCCCTCACTATGAGCCACTCACCTAGTGTACTTAGGTTCCCTAACATACATATAAAAATCATAAGAACATAATAGATTCATCATCAAGAATTCATATCAATTCCATAACAACATTTGATTGAGTTTAGGAAAACATATGTTGTCCCTAGTCCACTTGACAACCCTAAACCCAATATGGCATTCAGAATGTTTCAAACATATAAGAAGACATCCAAGTGATATTATAAACATATTCAGAGTATAAATAGATCCAATTAACCAAAAACAAATTCTAATAGCCTCTGGTAACCATACGAAACCTTAAAACTTAATGATGTTATTAAATTGAATTATTTCAAGCAAGGATTAAATGCAAAGAATAGTCATCATAGAACATTCATCCATATCTTCCACAAAACATAAAATGAATGAAATCACTTCAGTGGAGATTTAGATAACATAATTATAGACTCTCAATTTTATTTTTAGGAAGATCCAACAGTGGGAAAGAAAGTTATGACTTCTGGTTTAAAACAGAAAATTCTGGTTAGGGTTCAGACCTGCCTTCACTAAAATGGTTGTAATTTTCACAAAACATAATTAAAATTCACCAAACTAATTGGAAATGAAAGATAAGACTTAATATAATCTCTTATATCAAATTTAGACTTTTATATAATCATATCAGCCTGTAGCATACGAATATATTTGACAAAAAATTTGGAATCAAGAATGGACAGGCATAGTCTGCCAAAATGTCAAAAATAAGGCATTAATTCGACCTTAAAAATAAAATCAGAGAGATACCCATTTGAGATCTGTGAATTTTACTTCCATAAAATCAATTTAGTAAAACCATAAATGCAATTTAAATTTCTATAATAATAGATCTCCAAAAATGGGTTGCTAAAAACCCTAGGAAAACACATGCCAATTCTTACAAACAAAAACTCAAAACTTTAAAATAACCATACAAATGAAAAGTACAGATATAATAAATAATGATAATATATAAATAGATCTATAATCTATCAGATACATCAAGTAACTAAAATATTTAATCCATACCTCATGTCCTACGAAGGTTGAATCGAAGAAGGAAGGAAACAAAAGAGAAGACAAATCCAAACTTGAGATGCATCCTTCAAACCCTATCCACTTTCAGAAATCTCCATGAAAGAAAGAAATAATTCCACAGCAAAGAATCCCTCTCTCAACTACTGAAATTCTCACAAAAATGTCTCTCTCCCAAAAGCAAAGATAACCAAAAATTCTTAAAGACATATGCTTACAAACTCTCCTTCACATCTCCAAGTTTTCTCTCCAAAATCTCCATGAAAAGTAAGGCCATCCTCTCCTCAATGCTTCAGCCCCAAAATCCCCTCTCTTCAAATGAGAAAGTAGTGCATATAAATAGATTTCCAAAGGTTGAGAGGAAAAGTAACCAATTCCCAACTAACTCTTAACTAAAGGGTATTATAAAATAACTTAATATCATACAACTATATTAGTCAAATATACAATAAAAGATTATTTGTATTCATTCATACACACATGTAATATTATCCTAACATATATGCATATGCCATCATTAATTACATCAATATCTATATATATAACCTATCCTCATTATTAATAATTAACAATTGAGAATAATATACCTTGCATTATTTAATATTTAATTATTAATAATATTATACTTTACATTAATCCTGAAATATACACCATCAACAATATCTACAATAATTAACATATAATCACATATAAATTATATATATATAAATACATATATGTGTGCACCCATATATATATTTCCATATATATATATATATATATATATATATATATATATATATATATATATATATATATATATATATATATATATATATACATGCCAAATACCAAACACTATAATCTATAAGATTATGAAGTAATAGATCACAATATTATTACCTATTTATAATTACTATAGGATATAACACTGAGGTAAAATAAAATGACATGCCTCAAAATAAATCTAATCATCGAAAGAGGCCATAAAAATCAACTATGAAACATATTGAGAAAACTATAAGATCAAACAAGGTCAACCAAAGTCAACAATGAAAGTCAAGCCAAACTCCTGAAACACAACATAAAAAGATTAACTAAGAATCATACCAAGGAGGAGAAATAAATAAAATGAGAAAACAAATCATACAACCAAATGAATTCAAGTGGCCACAAGGCACTAACTACAACCATGCCCAACCGGGTGCGTTGGATCTGGGTTTTTGACCCAAAGGTTGACTGACAAAGAAGGAACCCTAATATTCCCAAATTGGAATAATGACAAAGGAAGACTCATGTAGGGGCCTTAGTACTATCTCCATAACAACAACCATCGAGGATTTGAGGGCATGCTCAGACCTGTGAAGCCAGGTGAAGTCGATGCCCGGTACCTGCAAGCCTGCATCACAAAGAAGAAATACATATGCACGGATATACATATAAAAGAAAACATTGCAGACAGATGACCAAGATCGATACATCGTGTGGACCTCAGCTATGTGATTAACTACGACTTTGTCCTGAATCATGAAAACACATCATGTATATATATACACTCAAAGCATGTAGCATCATCATAACGAAGGTTAGAATCTCAAGCATTGTGTTAGTCTCTTATCAATACTAATAATAAATCAACATAATCAAATCATCAAGTGAGATACAAGATTCATCCAAAGTAACCTTAATAGAAGAAAATATAAATAACCACTTATATATATCTATCAAGTACATATCATATAACATCCTAACTATGTTCATAAAGGTCTTGTAGGTACTCAATACATACATGGAGATAAATAAATACAAAAGTGATACCTTTAGATAGTATGTCTGATATTAGAATCATTGAGTACTCGCTTATGAAATTATTATAAACAACTATAGGAATAGATCAAACAAGTATCATGTACAACTTAAGCTATAAGAAAACATCAAAGGATCTTAATTCTTTCAAAAACACAAAACTTATATTAGGGTTAGAGGGGTATTACAGCAGGGATATAAAGTTGATCTCCATATGAATGAGGACCGCCGATGTGCTGGGTGCCAGGGATGTAGCCGTTTGATTTCAAATTCAAATTTGCCGAGGGGTTTGTAACGACCAAAAGGACTGATTTTAATTGTTTTAGCAGCCTGATTGGATTTGTTTGGTGTTGTGATGTGGTCCAGGGTCTATATGGTTAATTGTAGAGTTGATTTGGTACCTGGTGAAGGATAGTCTTGGCTCGAGGTGTATTTTTAGTGAATTTTATGACTGTTTAAGAAGGTTGGGTGGGTGAAACCCTAGCCGTAGTTGTCCGTAGCTTGTTGCATTCTCTCTGAGAATTCCAAGGCAGCTAGGGGTATATGTAGTAAAATTTTTGACATAGAAAGGGTTCTAAATTTTGTTAGTTCTAGTGAAGGGTTTTGTTCTATAGATTTTTCCTTCTCTCTGCATATAGGGTGTTCCTCTTTCTTTCGCTAGCTTAGAGAATATAATGCATGCTGCAGCAGATTTGTCTTATGTATGAGGACTCAATTTATTCTTACTGTCACTAAGCTATCTCCATTTGAATTCTAAATGCATTAATCATACATCAAGGGTGTCTGGTTTTTCTGCTTGTATTGCCTAAGTGTTTGCAAGTGGAGTTATCTTCGCAGAGGTAACTGGTTCAGGGTTAGTGTTTATGCATGTATGAGCTGAAATATCAAAGATAGGTCATGCTTGTCTTCCAGTGGATGCCGGTTAATGTATTGTCCTTTCATAGGTCTCTTCTAAGGGGAGGGTTAAAATATTTTGATGGATAATAGCATGCTTGAATGCACAGGTGGGTGTTAAGTTGAGGTTTGGTCATGGTGTGTGATTGATGTCAGGCATCAACACATTAAGTGTATTGTGTTCTTGTTTCATAGTTGTCTCTTACAGTAGGGTATTTGACTCAGTGGCCCATTGGACAAGGCACTGGTCTATCAGAGATTTAGGGCATCTTAGGGGATCTTTCAATCATCTTTAAAATCATTTCATTCCTATCCCACCCTTTCCCTTTCAAGTTGTTAGTGGAGGTTTCTTTCTAGTTTTCATACTCACTCCATGCAAGTTTGGCTATTGCATGAGATATTGGCTTTATTGAGGCACAAGATACCTAAAAGAGTTTGAAAATCATTCCACAGTCAGTTACCTGTAGGCTTGTAGTATGACACAAGGTAATATGTGTGTGTAGATGAGGTATACCCGCCTGAGTGAATGTGGAGCTCGAAGCAGAAGGAGGATGCTCTTTATCCTCATCAATTGGCTCTTTTTCCCTTGTCAGACTTTGGAGTGAAGACTAACTAGTTTTTCCATCATAGTGTAAACCTGGCACCATGTGGGAACAAGTTTAATAGCTGACAAGAATGATAGCCAGTTCCAAACAAGGATCCTCTTGAGAATCACAATGTTTGACACTAGGTGTAAGAGTTAATTGTGAAGAAAGCATATTAAGTAAATCAATGTCAATGTCAATAATCTCATATTCATCATTAACATCATCAGTATCATCAAGAGTATCTTTTTCATCCAAATTAATCAAAATAGGATCTAAGATACGAATAGAATCATCATAATCATGCATATTAACATCATTATTAGTAACAACTTCTTCTAACACATCATGCATAGGTTTATTTGAAGAAGGTAGAGATCTTTGAACAATAGAATTATGAGCTTTAGCATGAACACAACACTTTTTATGACATTCACTGGAAGATCTATTAAATTTTGATTTATTTGAAAAAGGTTGAGAACTAGGAAGAACAATCACAGGATCCATCATAGGTTATTTAAGAAGATCAATAGGATTATCAATAATAGGAGGAACAATCATGAGATCTTTGATAGGTTCTTTAGGAAGAGTGATAGAAGGAACTTGATTAACAAAAATACAAGTCATAGTTAAAGGAGGTATAAAAGGTGTAGGCAAAAGATGGTGATTAAGATCCATAGGAGGTATGATTAATTAAAGAATCTTACGATGTTTATAAGCTTGATATGAATGAAAAATATTATCAGGTCAAGGAGGACATGAATTAGGTAATGAAGACCAAAAGAAATCCAGAACAACACAATCTCTAGGCTTATAAGGTTGATATAAACTATGATTAATCATCTTCACTTCTTCATCATGAATGACCTGAAGAAACTTCTGGATAGGTGAAGAAAAATCATGCATGACATTCAACCAAGGCAAACCTAGCTTAACTTGAAATTGATCAGAAGTAGGAACAACAAAATAGATAGTGTTCACAATTTTTCTATAGAGTTCAACTGGTAAAGTAATAGAACCAAATGAAGGATAAAAAAAACCATTACAAGTTTGAATCCACACATCTGATGTATCATAAGAATCGCATTGTAAAATTTTCATAAAAATATTTTTTTTCGTAATAACATTGTTTAAGGATGTAGGACCAATAAGACAACCACGAGTAGGTTTTTGAGAAATCATAGCATAAATGTAAAGGGGACCAGCAGGAGCCTTAATAGTGTCAAAGTAGTCAAAGGTAATCAAAAGTTCCTGAGGTCTTTTATTCTTAGGTTGTTGTCAAGGTTTAGGTTGAGTTTTCAGTTTAGGCTTAGGTTGAGGCTAAGGTGGAGATAAAAATTGACCAACATGATCCACTTGATTAACAACAAGATTGAGATCATCCATCTTTGAATCATACATAATTTCCATAGCAGATGGTTGAGCAATTGTATTAGTAATATGTGTA
Source organism: Chamaecyparis obtusa (assembly GCA_027943335.1). Classification (NCBI taxonomy): domain Eukaryota; kingdom Viridiplantae; phylum Streptophyta; class Pinopsida; order Cupressales; family Cupressaceae; genus Chamaecyparis; species Chamaecyparis obtusa. The sequence goes on from BSBK01011410.1 coordinate 101,275, forward strand.
GGTAAAGGATTTGTATAGATTTGAAGTTTTTGATTAGGAGGAGAGACAGATTTGTTCCCACTACCATCAAGATTATCGAAAGATAATACATTAGAGTCAATTAAGTCTTGGAATTTATGTTTTAAAAAATAATATTTCTTAGTACCATGACTATTCTGATGATGATAGTGAAAAAAAGAATTTTGATCAAAAGATCTAGAGGCAATCGTTATAGGTAAAAGAGGTCAAATAGGAGGTAAAGTAATCATATTAGCAGTGAACAACCTATTCATAATAGCATGTAAAATTTTGAAAAGAGGAGTAAATGTATGATTTAATCAAAAAGTAGTGGATGCAGAAGTGGCATTGTGAGATGCAACAACAACTTGATCATCAAATGCATTCACTTGTTTGTTTATCTTGACATAGTCGTTGAATTTTTGAATTTTTTTTGGATTAGGAGCAGCATCACTCTTATCAACTAGAACATGAGCCATTAGAGTGTTTCTCTCAAATTGACTCACTTGTAATTGATAATGATGAAGTGCTACACAAAGTTGTTGAAAAGAGGTAAATTCGATAAGCAAAATCTTATCTCTAATATCCTTTTTCAAATTTGAAATAAACATACATTGAATATCAATATCAGGAATAGGATAGGAAATTTGAGCATACAAATGCTTAAATCTACCAATAAATTCAGTTAATTTTTCTTTAGCACTTTGTTTACAATGCATCAAATTAGTCAAAGACACTTGTGGGACAATGTTGTTTTGAAATTGTTGAATAAAGGAATTAGCAAGTTTTGGAAAGGAATAAATAGAATAAGGAGGCAAGGAACAATACCATTGTAAGGCCTTGTCATAGAAGGTTCTAGCAAACAACTTGGCTAAAATCCTATGGGAGAATAATCACTACAAAGGATTTGGAATGTTTTAATATGATGAACATGATCTCTTTTTTCATTATAATTCTCAAGATGAGGCATATCAACTTTCTGAGGAATAGGAGTATGAATAATATCCAAAGAAAAAGGACTTCCCATGTCACATGTAGGGATAATAAACTTGTTTTGAGTTAAGGAAGCAAGTTGTTGTTGTAAGGATGACACAATTTAAGCCAAACTAATGATTATTGAATCATTAGAAGAAATAGGTGGAGTAGCAATATTAGACATACTAGGTAAAGTGTAAGAAGCTATAGGAATAGAAGACACAACTAGGGGAACACTAGGAACTATAGTTGGAAGTGGATTGGAATAAGTAAAAGGAACATTATGATATGAAGGTTGTGATGTAGGAAGGGACATAGGAGGAACACTCGTAGGAATAGAGTGAACTGTCAGAGTTACCAAAGGGGTATAGGTAGGAATATTAGGTAAATGATTAGAAGGAGGTTCAACATTAGTGATAGGTGGAATCAACCCTAAATCTTGAGCTTCTTGAGCTAAAGGTTTAACATTTGAATGCACAAGGTGAGTAATACCATGCAAGAGGTTAACACCTTGATCACTATCATGGAGAACTTTCTTACAAGCCTCTATAGCTTGAATAGATTCTTGATTATGGTTCTCTTGAATAAGCCAATTACCCATTTTATCAAGTTTAGTTGAAAGTTTTTGAACTTGTTTAGGAGGAACTCTTAAAGTGTCATCCTCATCCTGAGATGAGTGAGAAGAGTTTTGCTCCATTGTAGGATTAGAATCATGAAGAATCAAATTATCATCTGGGATCCTGAGGAAAGGAGAGGAAGATTTGAGATCAAAGGCACCCATGAGTCTATGAATTCTTCTAACTAGAATATTATAAGTAGGACTAGTAGAGGTAAAGCTCATAAACCAATGTAATGCAAATGAACTAAACTAAGAACACATAAAGCATGAATAATTTTGTATTTTTGAAATCTAATTAGCATGTAAGATCTAACACAAAGGAGAAATCTAATACTAACTGTTATACACTAAGTTTGCACCCCTTTTTCAAGCTCTCATAGTCTTGATAACCTAGTATAACATGGGAATCATCTCCAGGTTGTGGGACCTATGCTAAGTAAGATGAGACCTCCAGGTTCTAGGCTAGTTCCTCTTGGATAATCACCTTAATTGCTTCTAGACATGAAAATTAATTCTTGTGAGGGAAAGGAATAGAAGGAATGCTTGGAAAGGGAAATGACTGAAAGCAAACTACCTACTAGGTGATACACCAAAATTGGGGGTATGAATTGTAGCATAAAGGGATAGATTCAATGAAAGGCTTAGGTCTAGTAGGTCAAAACTTACTGAATAGGCTTGCATAAGTGTTTCATAGGAGGGCCTAAACATAAGACACAACCTATGACCTGCAAGCAGACAGTCACTTCTACAACTCGGTGTAGGATTGAGACAAGACTGTTAGGGGGCTGAAGTATACCCACAAAAACATCTAAATTAGATCAAACACAATAAAACACACAATTATAGAAAGTTAGAGGGATCAGGAACCCTAATTTATCACTAAAAACATGCATAAAATTTAATTCATTAAGAGATGATCCAAACAAGGAAGCATAGGGACATGAACTATTGTCACAAAATATCTCTACAATATTTGAATTATCAATGAAAGATTACAATTGTAGAACCTAGAGGGCAGAAAGAATGCCTCAGATAAATTTTAAGAAAAGTGAAATTCTTTTACAATTGTCCAACTCTAAGCTTAAAAGATCCAAAAAATAAAATATATACATCTCCTCTAAACAAGCAGGAGGAAAACCTAACTAGGGTTACAGATTTCCAATAGAATAACAAACCCTAAATCAATCAAGTCTGATCATAAATGTTATTTCTACAAATATCTCAACCAATCAGATATTCATCTTCACATGCCCATCCCTGTACTGAAATCAACCTGCAGATAAGCAACCTCGGTTCACCAACCTGCCTGCAACTCGGCCTTGCCATGAAGGCTTTAAATCTGATCATACTTCCCTAGGAATAGTACCATTTAAAAGCTGGCGCCAACATTTTCTAGCATGTCCTGGCATGAAAATGTGGCATAGTTCCCTGCAACATTGGCCAACAATCATCTCCATCACCCTGTCAACCATAGCCATCCTGAGAATTTAATTCCTAAGCTAACTGACATCGTGCATGGCCGAAAAGAGCAAAACCTTAGGAAAACTTTCATAGGAATTTTGAATTTAAATGCTAATGGCCAGCAGGTCTAAAATTAAAACATAACCGCTGATCTCAATCCATTACCAGCAAATCAAGCAGCTCATAATACCTTTGAAATAGTCTCTAGCCCTTGAAAGATCAAAGTCCACATTGTCAGTTGGGAACCAATAGAAAATGAGCATGTCATAATCGACTGACACCTCAAAAATTAAAGAATCTGGACTTTAAATCGGATGGCAGTCGCATGATTGCATGAGCTCAGGAGATTCCTTGCAATCACGTGACCACTGTAGATCCTACTTCCCTTCCACCTCACTCAAGATACTTAGCCCCACTGACACACACCAACTATTTTGACCAACAACCAATAAGAATTCAACACGTCACAAAAGAGGACCCACCGAACATAGCTCTGATTATAGAATGAAATGGACTGTCAGCACATAATCTCACATGTTAGAAAAAAACCTTGAGAAGATATGCGAACTGTTGATCCTTAAGGGACTCAGTCGGTCAGGCCTGCTCTGACATATTATCCAAATCATCACCCTCAACCAATGAAATGCTTCCATGTAGGACACTGTGGCAGTGGACCCGCACAAAGTTGAAGTGCTGCGATGCCGATACCATATCAATGGTTGTCGCATGATCGCATGGGATCAGAAGATTCCATGAGATCATGCGATAACCATTGGATCTTATTTGCGATTGAGAATTGGGCCCACTGAGATAGGTGTCATCTTGTCACATGATCACATGGGCTCGGAAGATCCCATGTGAACATGTGACCACCACAATTTAAAAGGGAAGGTCGGGAGGAAATATTTTCTAGGAAGACTTAGGCTTTTGTAGGAAAAATTAAAAGGGACCCCACCTGACAACCTAGACACTTAACACATGAAGGTGGTCAAATTTTTAGCACATGCATTTTAAAGATTTAAGTGGCCTAAAAAGGTAATGAAGAATTGGAATCAGCCTAGGGTTTGCTAAGGTTTTTTTAGCACAACGGCTACATTTATGAATTTTTTAACTGTAGACCAGGGGATAAAACAAATTTCAGAGGCTGGGAAATCAGACATAAAACCATGAAAATTTTAGGGATGGTTGGCAAGGTAAAAACAGAAACCTTGGGATAGATTTAGCCAAATTTGTATAAGATAAGAAAATTTGAGTAACACTAACAAGATAAAAGGAAATCTAACACCAAAAAAGAAAGAGAGTAAGCTAGTCGGGCTCACCATTTTGAATAGGGGTAAAATGGAATCACCTCTATTCAAATGTAATGTATTGTATGTATGGGGAAAATATGAGATCCACTCCTAAATTCAAATTCCCAAAGGAGAGATCCAATTTGATTAACAAAAAGGTTAATACACAATTGAAACAATTTATGGAGAAAATGAAAGAGAGAGAAAAACCCTATATTTCCCTATGGAGAATTATGTTTGAAATCTGAAATATTTGAAATACAAGTACTAACCTCAAATTAAGGAAAATCTAGAAAATGCCAATTTCTGATGTCTATGTGTACTTTTGGGCAATTCTACAACTTTTTTTTGACTGGAAATGCCAAGACAAAGAAAACCCATAAATCTTTTATCTTTCTAACATCAGGTAGTCTTTGACCCTCATAAAAGGTCAAAGGGTACATTCTTTAAATTTGAAGGTTGATTCTAATTTTGTTCACAGATTTCAGAAGCTCTTCAAAAAGGGTATCCAAATCGGATCTTAGATCTAAAATTTTGCACCTGTACCTGCAAGAAAAAGGGGGGTTTTGTTTGTATGGGGGTTTTGCCTTGGTCAAACCCCAATTTAGGAACTAACCTTGAAATTGAATTGAAATGTAGTGTGCATAAACAAAGGAGTTGAAACAATTCACCTCGCTTATGTTGAAGTCCTTGTAGAGGATTCGAATCCTCAAATCCACAAGTAGGAATGCTTCAATGGATGTAGGATGTCTCAAATCAATGACATTTGATCTTCAACACCAATCTTGAATTGATCTTTGCATATGAGGAGGCTTGGATGAATGTAGAAGGATGGATCTTCAAGGGGGCTCCAAAGAGATTGAATCCTTCAATGGCTAACAATGGATCTCCTTGATGGATGAATGCTTGAACACTTGAATCCTTGAAGGCTTGCTTGAATTCTTGAATTCACTTGCTTGCACTTGAGAGCTTGATGTCAAAAGAAGATATGAAAAAATGATGAGAAAATGAGAGAGGAAGTGTTAAGGTTTTAGGATCATTGCAAATGTAATAGCACTCCCTGTAATGTATGTGTTTTCCAAATGCAACAATCTCTCTTATTTATATTATATGTAATCTAAGTGATCATATGACTGAAGCTACAAACATTAACACTCCCTCTTAGCTAGGGAGGATGATCAAAACATAATGTGTTGTGGTCTCCCTTGTCAACACATAAGACCCTAACTATAGCCATACAAAACATCAGCACTCCCTCTTAGCTAGAGAAAATAGAATCCATCAAGATAATAAATCATTAATTTTAAAAAGAGGAGATATCACCCCACCATGATATAAGGAGATATGGTATATGCAAGAATATCAAGTCACATGATGTTCACCATAGCTCATAAATATCCACGGTATGTCTAATGATAATACATCTCATGATGTCTATCATATGGATACTAAGTTTACGTAGAGACATGTCACTATGTGATATGTTTCATAGGGTCCAATCAATATATGATACTAAGGTCAGAAGGATCCTAATATGATTCATATGGATACTAAGAAATCATATATTACATAATTCATGATATGAATTACCACCTAACATGTGACACCAAGTTTTCAATATCACCTAATATGTGATACCCAATTTTACATATTACCAACATGTGATATGAGGAATCACTTTTGATCGTGATACCTAGTTTTCATACCACCTTGATATGAGGAATCACCATGCATTGTGACACCTAGTTTTCATATCACATTGATATGAGGAATCACCATGCATTATGACACCTAGTTTTCTTATCACATCGATATGAGGAATCACCATGCATTGTGACACCTAGTTTTCATATCACATCGATATGAGGAATCACCATGCATTGTGACACCTAGTTTTCATATCAAATCAATATGAGGAATTACCATGCATTGTGATACCTAATTTTTGTATCACCACAATTGTGATAGAAGGATATAGTAAGTAAAAAATTACATTTTATTTACATATAACCCTATTATGGTATGTGCACAGAAAGATAACCATCTACCATAATGAATCCCCATTACAAGATCATCATCTTGTAATCAAATACAAGTGTTCATTGTTGAAAATTTGTCACCTTTCTCCAATGTTCATAGGAGGGTCGATAAGTCCAGGAGTCACGCACATGAAATCCACCTTGACTCATGTCAGAGGGTGGATCCATGCTCATCCCAAAGGGTGGGAACAAGGGCTTTTACCTTAGACTTCTCTCTCAAGGAGAAGAATGCAATAACATACAAGATAATAGATGAAACTCCTTTTCATCTAAGGCTTCATTCTCCAACATGCCAAGTTTATCTCGAAGGTACACAACCTTACCTCTAGCAAGAAACTTGGCAAGAATATCAGCCATATGTTCTGTAGGGATAATGTACCTTGAATAGCATACTTATGCACTATATATCTTATATAGTTTGCATCACTCTAGGTGAATCCCAAGTTATGTAGGAGATATCATAAAAGCATAGACTTCTCATGATCATAGACTTCTGGATGCTTCTTTTAAGGTCTTGTAACAACCTCCTCACCTCCTCGTCCAAGGTTTTTTTAGATGAACTATTATACTCCCTCTGAATCTAATATCAACCTTCTGACTTCACTCTAGCAGGTTGAGTCTTTGTTCTTTAGTTTGTATCAAGCTCTTTTCTAGAATGCCCTTTGATCCAACAACTTATTCATCTATCATGACCTCTAGATATTTGCATTAAGGTCTTTTGGGAGATCCTCTAGTAGCTCCCTCTATTACAGAATCATACATGGCCCCAATCATGAAACTATCTATTTAAAAGGACTCTCATCATCTGGTACATGATCATTTGTTCATTGCAAGAGTGATTTCCTGTATACAAATGTACTTGTTTGATTCCATAGTAACATGAGTGAATGTAATAAACTATGGATTTATCCCAGACATTGCAACCTCCAACCATTCATGATAATTTGGCTCCCATCTAAAGTTTTGAGTACTAACATCAACCTCCTGACCTCTTTTTCCAAGGTTGCCTATAATGGATTGTTAGACTCCCTCTCAATCTATATGATCAAGTTTGTCACAAGTTGACTGAATCATTTTCTCCCTTTAAAAATCATCAACTTCTTAGCCTCTCTAAAGATGTTAGACTCCCTCTGAATCTGATATCAATCTTCTTTTCCTACAAGAACATCCTTGGAAAAGATCAAGGCGAATAGTACGTATAAAAGAATAAGAGAGGTATTGGCATAATAATCAAGGATATTTCTCCATAATGATATAAGATCATTCCAATGTAATATAGATAAAGATCTAATATACCTTGAATATATATACATATTCAATCTTCTAAGTACATATCTAAGATTTTACATATATTACTTTAAATATATATATATAATCACCATATACTTTTGATTATACTATCTCATATAATATAACTACGACATAATTAATAATGATGACACATATTAATATATACATATGTAATTTTGTTTTATTTTATCAATGCACTTTCAATTATAATATCCATATCATATTAAGCATATAAATGAATATTTATGAAATGTTAAAATCAATAAAGCATACTTTATACTTACCTTTACCCTCGGTTATATGGTCAATGCGTGATGCCTCCAACACCTTATAACCATAGGCTTCATTATTTATCTACACAAACTCATTGAATAAGATGCGTATAAAGATAACCAACCTTCATTCTTAATTGCATAAACCCATTGAATGTATGGTGAGATTGTAGAATATGCCTCTTCACCTAATAAAAGCACCTCTTCTACTTCCCTTCCTTTCATTCTCATGCTTTTATGATTTAATCTTTAACAAATACATAACTATCATAGCCATCTTTTAGTATGTACACATACTCATTGAATATATGCTACAACTTTAGAAGATGTCTCTCCACATACTTATCAATTCAATGATAGTGTCTTCAACAAATATATAACTTCTTCAGCCTTCATTAGACTTTGTTTCCATTGCCTACGCAACAATAAGGCTAACATATTATAGTTGTAATATTCAAAATGAATTAAAGATACTAAGTTGTCCAAATCCCAACTTGAAATTGGAGCATCCAGATTGGATTAGGCCCACCAAGAAATTCATAAGGTTTTGTTTCCAAGACAATTCTTAAGTCAGAACACTTGAATATGGTGGTTGCACACAAAGCCAAAAGATGTATAATTGTTTAGTTGACCAATCGGCAATCCTTTAATTGTGTGGATAATAATTTTTCTTCTGCTTATTGCCTGGGATTCAGGATTGATCACATTGCTTATTTAGCGTTAGGCATTGAACTTCGATGGGAACTGTGGTTTTCTTTTTTCCCATCCTCAGAAGTTTGAAAACTAGACATGTTATGTTCACAAGGTTAAAGAGTTTATGGACAAGAGTTGAACTTCAATTAATATGCATAAAATTGTGATTTTTGACCACAATAAATTCAATACAATGGTCTTCAAGTGCCCTACTGCTATAATGCTGGTTTGCTCTATTTTTTTGTGCTCATTTGAAAGTCTATGATCAGTGAAGACAGTGCTATCAAGAATGGACTCCCAAATAGTAAGCAACAAGACAATGATCAAACTGATATCTTTTATTTAGTATCATCAATTTATCTACCATTCAACAATTTATTTCCCCTAGGATATCAATATCAATTATGTGGTATGAATACTAAATTAATCTTAGAAGAGATTCACACTGAAATATAGACTCGTTTAGTGCTATAGTGATGCCTTTACAACTGCTTGCCAACAACACTCCTAATAACAAACTCTAAGGATATTCAAAGTCTCTTATGCGGGTTGATATCTCATGAGAAGAATAGGAAGTCTAAAGTCTACTGAAAGAAGTGAATAATCCAAAACACTTGGCTCTCAATGCTTTCTACGTAGCTTCCAAAGCTAGAATCAAATTACAATCTGACATTCATGGACTCCCAATGTTTGCCTCTGCCAATAATGATATTAGCTTCACAAAAACAATATTTCTCAAATAAATGGAGGTTGCACATGAAGAGGCTACCAAATCTAGATCTTCCAACGTCATTTCATAGATCTGTGACTCTTCAGTATTACTATATACTTATCTCATTTGCAGCCTGGCTCTGATACCATGTTAAGATTTTAGGATCACTGCAAATGTAATAGCACTGCCTATAATGTATGTGTTTTCCAAATGCAACAATCTCTCTTATTTATATTAGGAATGAGGCTATGAGAGACATGTCCCTTCATGAGACATGTCTATTCATTTTATAATGTCTCATTAATCAATCATATATTAGAATAATATATATTAATAATAATATAACATATAACATATATATATATATATATATATATATATATATATATATATATATATATATATATATATATATATATATATACATACATATATATATACATACATACATATACATACATACATATACATACATACATATACATACATACATATACATACATATATATACATATATATATATATATATATATATATATATATATATATATATATATATATATATATATATATATATATATATATATATATATATATATATATATATATATATATATATATATATATATATATATATATATATATATATATATATATATATATATATATATATATATATATATATATATATATATATATATGTATGTATGTTTGTGTGTGTGTGTGTATGTATAGATACATATACATATATGTACATATATGTATCTATAGATACATATATATATACGTATCTATACATAGATGTATATATATGTATATATATGTATATGTATATATATATATCTTTATCTGTATATATATGTGTGTGTGTGTGTGTGTGTGTGTGTGTGTGTGTGTGTGTGTGGTGTGTGTGTATGTATATATATATATATGTGTGTGTGTATATATATATATATGTATTTACATATATATATATACATATATATATATATATATATATATATATATATATATATATATATATATATATGTATATTGTATATATCTATATGTATATGTATATATATATATTTATATATATATATATATATATATATATATATATATATATATATATATATATATATATATATATATATATATATATATATATATATGTATATGTATATGTATATATATATATACTTATACATATACATATGTATATGTATATGTATGTGTATGTGTGTGTGTGTGTATATATATATATGTATATGTATATGTATATGTATATGTATATATATACACACACATAAATATAATATATTATTATTAATCAACATTTAAGTATTATATGTAATCTAAGTGATCATACGACTGAAGCTACAAACATTAATAGGAAGGCCTCCTTTTATAGTGAACTAGGGCACAATCCTCTAGAGGGGCTACCTTGGAGAATTAAATCTCAATTAGGTCCTAACCTTTAGAAAATATACCTAGATTAAATCCTATTTAAGGATTTACCATTCTGAAACCTAAAATGGCTGACCCAAAGGTAGAAAAATGAATATCCCTGAAACCTGACACCCCGAAAATCAAGGAAAATTGAAATCTGGAGAGGGGATCAAGGATGAGCTTGGATCTGACCAGGTCAAGGTGGAGGTTGATCCTGACTAGGTTAGGATAGAGGTTGACTTTGACCTTATGGTCAAAAAACTTAGGATCCTGACCTAGAATGCTTGGAAAAGCAAACATGAAGTGAAAATCAGGTGCAGAGGAAAGCAGAACAGGGGGAAAAGCCAGATACATGTAAAGACTTGATCAAGGTGCTTAACATGACCCCAGAACACTTACTTAGAGGGCTAACTTCTCTTATCATGGAAGTGCTTCCATTTAAGATGATACATTAAGCCCACACTTTAGCAAGAGTAAGGACTCAATGCAAACTCTTGGTAAAGGAGATCAGAATGAAAAGATAATATTATCGTAATCCAAGGGATAAAGAGAAACCTTAAGCCCCCAGGGACTCAAGTCTTCATCGACTCCTAGATCACAATAAGAGAGACATCTCTACAAAGAGAAATATAGGGTTTGATTACCTCACCCAATGAGAACTTATGTCCCACTGTGAACCACACAAGGAAACGATGCAACTGGAAAGATGGAATTGAACTACCTAGTAAATGTGGCTACTCACTAGTCAGCCCATCAAGGATTCACCCTTAGGAATATTCTATTCCATAAGAATAAAACCAAAAAAACTAAAGAGATCTAATGTTAAGGGCACCTCTGACCTTAAGGGATCAAAATATATGTAAATTTGAAACTGGAGGGATCAAGAGATCCTAAAATATAAATCCATGCTTTAAGGATTAGTTACTAATGTAAAAAGGGAGAAAGGTATTTTGAGAAATATGTGCATATCAAAAAGTGTGTGTGTGCGACAGGTGAGCAGAGCGTATGCCCCCACATTAAAGTCATTGCTGACACTTTAACAGGAGCAATGGCTTTAATAGAAACATAAACAACTCCACTGATTATGTTTCAACGTCGAGATGCCCCCAGATGAAGACAAATTAAGGGAAATATCATAGAAACATACAAAGAATATGGAAGGGATCTACCTATTGTGGGGTCAGTATGATCATAAGATAATATATATATGATATTATTGCAAATGAATTAACATCATTCCCCAAAGAAAGTAGAACTACGATCACAAAGGAAGAAATATCACATAAGATATACAAAGAAGAATATTTTTGGACCATGATATGGAGACCAAAAAGAATTTAGTGCTACCATATCTCAAATCCAAAAAAATTACACAAGGAAACATTTACAAATAATAGCACAATTACAACATAACATGGAACAATGCATAGAAGAATAGAGATACATATAGAGGAATTTAAAAAATAGTTTTGATTCCTTTATCACCTTGTACCAATGGAGTAACAAGGATCCTATAAAAGAATCTAACAACATTTAGTAAACACATTATGGGAGAATCACAATACAGCAAGCAAACACACAAAAAAGCTACCACGAAGGATCAGTCGATCAAGCATGCTACCTACTCTCCCCATCTCATTGTATATCATTTAGGGAAGGTGGGTAACTCACAAGAGGGACTATATCCAATAGAGTATGAATGATAGCCCGTTCCAAACAAGGATCCTCTTCAGAATCATAATGTTGGACACTAGGTGTAAGAGTTAATTGTGATGAAAGCATATTAAGTAAATCAATGTGAATGTCAATAGTCTTATATTCATCATTAACATCATCAGTATCATCAAGAGTATCTTCTTCATCCAAATTAATCAAAATAGGATCTAAGATATGAATAGAATCATCATAATCATGCATATTAACATCATTATTAGTAATAACTTATTCTAACACATCATGCATAGGTTTATCTGAAGAAGTTAGAGATCTTTGAAGAATTGAATTATGAGCTTTAGCATGAGCGTGACACTTTTTATGACATTCATTAGAAGATCTATTACATTTTGATTTATTTGAAATAGGTTGAGACCTAGGAGGAACAATCATAGGATCCTTCACAGGTTATTTAGGAAGATCAATAGGATTATCAATAATAGGAGGAACAATCACAGGATCTTTGATAGGTTCTTTAGGAAGAGTGATAGAAGGAACTTGATTAACAGAGCTAGAAGTCATAGTTAAAGGAGGTATAAAAGGTGTAGGCAAAAGACGACGATTAAGATCCATAGGAGGTATGATTAATTCAAGAATCTTATGATGTTTATAAGCTTGATATGAATGAAAAATATTATTAGGTCGAGGAGGACATGAATTAGGTAATGAAGACCAAAAGAAATCTAGAGAAACACAATCTCTAGGCATATAAGGTTGATATAAACTATGATTAATCATCTTCACTTCTTCATCATGAATGAACTTAAGAAAATTATGGATAGGTGAAGCAAAATCATGCATGACAATCAACCAAGGCAAACCTAGCTTAACTTGAAATTGATTAGAAGTAGGAACAACAAAAAAGGTAGTGTTCACAATTTTTCCATAGAGTTCAACCGGTAAAGTAATAGAACCAAATGATGGATAAAGAAAACCATTACAAGTTTGAATCCACACATTTGATTTATCATAAGAATAGCATTGTAAGATTTTCATGAAAAGATTTTCTTCAGTAATAACATTGAATAAGGATGTAGTATCAACAAGACAACCACAAGTAGGTTTTTGAGAAATCCTAGCATAAATGTAAAGGGGACCATCAGGAGCCTTAATAGTCTCAGAGTCATCAAAGGTAATCAAAATTTCCCAAGGTCTTTTATTCTTAGGTTGTTGTCGAGGTTTAGGTTGAGTTTTCAGTTTAGGCTTAGGTTAAGGCTGAGGTGGAGATACAAATTGACCAACATGCTCCACTTGATTAACATCATGATTGAGATCATCCATCTTTGAATCATACACAATTTCCATAGCAGATGGTTGAGCAATTGTATTAGTATCATACATAGGTAAAGGATTTGTATAGATTTGAAGTTTTTGATTAGGAGGAGAGATAGATTTGTTCCCACTACCATCAAGATTATCGAAAGATAATACATTAGATTTAATTAAGTCTTGGAACTTATGTTTTAAATAATAATATTTCTTAGTATCATGACCATTCTGATGATGATAGTGACAAAAACCATTTTGATGAAAAGATTTAGAGGCAATCATAATAGGTAAAAGAGGTCGAATAGGAGGTAAAGTAATCATATTAGCAATTAACAACCTATTCATAATAGCATGTAAAGGTTCGAAAAGAGGAGTAAACATATGATTTAATTGAAAAGCAATGGATATAGAAGTGGCATTGTGAGATACAACAACAACTTGATTGGCAACTCAATTTTCTTGTTTGTTTATCTTGACATAGTTGTTGAATTTTTTAAACTTTGTTTGGATTAGGAGCAGCATCACTCTTATCAACTGGAACAAGACCCATTGGAGTGTTTCTCTCAAATTGACTCACTTGTAATTGATAATGATGAAGCGCTACACAAAGTTGTTGAAAAGAGGTAAATTCAGTAAGCAAAATCTTATCTGTAATATCATTTTGCAAATTTGAAATAAACATGCGTTGAATATCAATATTAGGAACAAGATAGGAAATATGAGCATACAAATGCTTAAATCTACTAATAAATTTAGTTAATTTTTCCTTAGCACTTTGTTTACAATGCATCAAATCAGTCAAAGACACTTGCGGGCCAATGTTGTTTTAAAATTGTGGAATAAAGGAATTAGCAAGTTTTGAAAAGGAATCAATATAATAAGTAGGCAAGGAACAATACCATTGTAAGGCCTTGTCACAAAAGGTTCTAGCAAACAACTTGGCTAAAATCCTATGCTCATGAGCATAATCACTAAAAAGGATTTGGAATTTTTTAATATGATGAATAGGATCTCCTTTTCCATTATAATTCTCAAGACAAGGCATATCGACTTGCTGAGGAACAGGAGTATGAATAATATCCAAGGAAAAAGGACTTCCCATGTCACATGTAGGGATACTAAACTTGTTTTGAGTTAAGGAAGCAAGTTGTTGTTGTAAGGATGACACAATTTGAGCCAAACTGATGATTCTTGAATCATTAGAGGAAATAGGAGTAGCAGCAATATTAGACACACTAGGTAAAGTGTAAGAAGTTGCAGGAATAGAAGACCCAATTGGAGGAACACTAGGAAATACAGTTGGAAGTGGATTGGAATAAGTAAATGAAACATTATGATATGAAGGTTGTGATGTAGGAAGGGACATAGGAGGAATACTCATTGAACATAAGGCCTTGTCACAGAAGGTTCTAGCAAATAGTTTGGCTAAAATCCTATGGTCATGAGCATAATCACTACAAAGGATTTGGAATGTTTTAACATGATTAATAGGATCTCCTTTTCCATTATAATTCTCAAGATGAGGCATCTCACCTTGCTGAGGAATAGGAGTATGAATGATGTCTCAAGACAAGGGACTTCCCATGTCACATGTAGGAATACTAAACTTGTTTTGAGGTAAGGAAGCAAGTTGTTATTGTAAGGATGATACAATTTGAGCCAAACTGATGATTGTTGAATCATTAGAGGAAATAGGAGGAGTAGCAACATTAGACACACTAGGTAAAGTGTAAGAAGCTGCAGGAATAAAAGACACAAGTGGAGGAACACTAGGAACCACAGTTGGAAGCCGATTGGAATAAGTGAAAGGAACATCATGATATGCAGGTTGTGATGTAGGAAGGGACACAGGAGGAACACTCATAGGAATAGAGGGAACTATCATAGTCACCAAAGAAGGAGTATAGGTAGGAATATTAGGTAAAGGATTAGAAGGAGGTTCAACACTAGTGATAGGCAGAATCAACCCTAAATCTTGAGCTTCTTGAGCTAAAGGTTTAATATTTGAATGCACAAGGTGAGTAATACCACACAAGAGGTTAACACCTAGATCACTATCATGGAGAACTTTCTTACGAGCCTCTATAGCTTGAATAGAATCTTGATTATGGTTCTCTTGAATAAGCCAATTACCCATTTTATCAAGTTCAATTGAAAGTTTTTGAACTTGTTTAGGAGGAACTCTTAATGTGTCATCCTCATCATGAGATGAGTGAGAAGAGTTTTCCTCCATTGTAGGATTCGAATCATGAAGTATCAAATTATCATCCAGGATTCTAAGGAAAGGAGAGGAAGATTCAAGATCAAAGGCACCCATGAGTCTACGAGTTCTTCTAACCAGAATATTATAAGTAGGACTAGTAGTAGTAAAGATCATAAATCAATGTAATGCAAATGAACTAAACTAAGAACACATAAAGCATGAATATTTTTGTATTTTTGAAATCTAATTAGCATGCAAGATCTAACACAAAGGAGAAATCTAATACTAACAAGATAAAAGGAAATCTAACACCAAAAAGAAAGAAAGCAAGCTAGTCGAGTTCACCATTTTGAATAGGGGTAAAATGGAATCACCTCTATTCAAATGTAATGTATTGTATGTATGGGGAAAATATGAGATCCACTCCTAAATTCAAATTCCCAAAGGAGAGATCTAGTTTAATCAATGAAAAGGTTAATACACAATTGAGTCAATTTATGGAGAATATGAAAGAGAGAGAAAAACCCTATATTTCCCTATGGATAATTATGTTTGAAATCTAAAATAATTGAAATAAAAGTACTAACCTCAAATTAGGAAAAATCTAGAAAATGCCAATTTTTTATGTCTATGTGTACTTTCGGGTAATTCTACAACTTGTTTTGGACTGGAAATGCTGAGATGAAGAAACCCCATAAATCTTTTATCTTTCTGACAGTAGGTAGTCTTTGACCTTCATAAAAGGTCAAAGGCTACATTCTTTATTGGAAGGTCGATTATGACTTTGTTCACAGATCTCGAAAGCTCATTGAAAAGGGTATCCAAGTCTAATCTCAAATCCAAAATTCTGCACTTGTACCTACAAGGAAAAGGGGGGTTTTGTTTGTATGGGAGGTTTTCCTTGGTCAAACCCCAATTTAGGTATTAACCTTGAAATTTAATTGAAATGTAGTGTGCATAAACCAAGCAATTAAAATAATTCACCTGGCTTATGTTGAAGTCCTTGTAGAGGATTTGAATCCTCAAATCCACAAGTAGGAATGCTTCAATGCATGTAGGATGTCTCAAATCAATGGCATTTGTTCTTCAACACCAATCTTGAATTGATCTTTGCATATGAGGAGGCTTGGAAGAATGTAGAAGGATGGATCTTCAAGGGGGCTCCAAAGAGATTGAATCCTTCAATGGCTAACAATAGATCTCCTTGATGGATGAATGCTTGAACACTTGAATGCTTGAATTCACTTGCTTTCACTTGAGAGCTTGATGGCAAAAGAAGATATGAAAAAGTGATGAGAAATGAGAGAGGAAGGCCTCCTTTTATAGTGAACTAGGGCACAATCCTCTAGAGGGGCCACCTTGGAGAATTAAATCCCAATTAGGTCCTAACCTTTAGAAAATATACCTAGATTAAATTCAATTTAAGGATTTAGCATTCTAAAACCCAAAATTGCTGACTCGGAGGCGAGAAAACAAATATCCCTGAAACCCGACACCCGACGCCTAGAAATCAAGAAAATTTGAAATCTAGACAAGGGGTCAAGGATGAGCTTGGATCTGACCAGGTTAGGGTTGAGGTCGATCCTAACCAGGTTAGGATAGATGTTGACTTTGACCGCGTAAGGTCAAATTTTACCTTATGGTCAAAAACATCAGGATCCTAACCCAAAATGCTAGGAAATGTAGGCATGTAGTGAAAATCAGGTGCAGAGGAAGGAAGAAAAGGGGGAAAAGCCAAATACATGCAAAGACCTGATCAAAGCACTTAACATGACCATAGACCACTTATTCAAAGGGCTAAATTCTCTTATCATGGAAGTGCTTCCATTTTAAGATGATACAATTAAATTTGATTAATTTGGATTAAATATAATAGTTATCAATTAATATATATTTGGTTAAATCTTCTTTTTCATATAAGTTCTCAATTTTGATGGAAGATGATATGAATTAAGATTTTAGTAGAATATGAGGTGGTTCATGGTAAAAGTATATTATGAAAAGTATGCATTCCATTGTCTTTAAGTGCTTAAGCTAGGAAATGGTTCATAATAATGGTTGAGGTTTTATTTCTATCTTTTTAATTTTGAGGAACTAGAACAACCTTTCATAGAAAAATAGGTTCCAAATAAACTAGAATGAGATGAGAAAGAAAAAGAGAAAGAATAATAAGAGGAGAGAGATAATGAACAAGGGAAAAAGAGGAGGATAAAGATAAAGAGTAAAAGAAAGACATAAGTTATAAAATGAAGAGGAGGAGGAGGAATACAAATCACAAGGACAAATGAAAAACTTAGCAAAAGAAAAAGATGATTTTGATATAGAAACTCTAGTTCCAACCAATGAATATTTGATATTTCCTTTTCATGGATGCATTCAGAAGGAAAAGGGTTATCATCTTTATAAACCCTAGCAATAACTATATATCTATCAATATGAAGTTAGACAAAAAGCTACACGTGCAAGAAAAAAATATCAATAAATGTCAAATATTAGGTATAGATATCCAAATTTATTGTAGTTTTAAACACTCTATGGATAAACTATTGCTTTAAAAAAAATTTCATGCTTTGGATGTGTGTACTGAGGATATTGGTCTTGATTATCCTTAAGTTATAACCTTTGGAAACAATAAAAATTTATGTGAGATGAAGTTCATAGAGCTTTGGTATTATTCATTTCTCTAATGATATGTCGAGGTAAGCTATATGAATTAGGCATGTTCAATATACAAGCCTAGGTGTCATGGTCCAACCAAGAGACTTTCAATTGGTGGAGATGCCGGAATGAAATCCTATGCACAATAGAATTTTTAGGAGCAAGGTGAGTCTCCCAATACAATATCTAAAAAATTATTGCACTTCATATTCAAATATTTCTTCTTATAGCAGATGCTTCCCAATGAAAATATATCGAAGAAATGATTATTAAAACATTATTTTGGCTCTATTACTAGTGTTTAAGAATTACTTTGTAGATTAAGAACAAAGATCTAATCTAAACTACCCCTACTAATACAAACAGAAAAAGAGAAAACCTCTTGAGAGTGAAAAGTTGGTGGATCCAATTTGATCTCACACATTGGGATACAGGTGGGCTACGAATAAACAGTTTTGACTGATTGTTGATTCTCTTGATTCATTGTAGTGCATTTATCTATCCTAAAACTTTTAAGATAAATAGATTGATTTTTGCAATGAATAAGTTTTGGTTAGTTTGAGCACATATTGTTATGATCCTGGCACACTTGAGGTATTATCTAATTTGTATCAGAAAAGGACGTGATATTTCTTGAATCTTGGATTAGGTAAAAGATTATGATATCACAGGCTGATTTCTTTCACACTTACATTTTGATGAGTGTTGGTACTATCTGATATTTCTTAGCATGATATTTTAGATGCTTTTTGTATGGGTTGGTACATGTTGATTCTCTGGCTTTTTTAACTGAATCTTAAAAACTAATTTTATTTTTAGATCGTAGCCTTTCTGAAATAGGTATCAATTTAGTATGGCAAGAGCATGTCTCTTATCATGTGAAATGATACCGCTGGAGGCATTTTGAGATGAATCTTCACATGTAATATCATGTTTAAGATTAAGATGATTTAATGGTTTTCTTTGGTGATGTTTTTGATAGATTTGGTAGGCATACTAGATATTCTGTCATGCATAAAATTTCATATGTAAAATTCTTTGGGTATGTCATGGTTTCAGAATTTGTACAAATATGTAGTTCTTTCAGAAACTTTTTAGAGGTTTTGGAAGTTTTATATTGAATGTTGAGGTTTTCTCGCTTGGTTTATTTCCTTTCACTCATCGATTTCTATAGGTAGACTTTAGACATAGAACATACAGATTTAAAATGATATATATGATGGCAGTGACTTGAACATTCCTTCTAAATACTATATTTCATTATTTTTATGCTACTTTGATGGGCTGATTTGATGCTTATATCATAAGACTATGTTAAGCATGCAAGTGTGCCTTTTTTACATGAAATTTAGTTTTTGATGGTTAAGGGCTTTGGTAGCTGGAGTTGGGAGGATCTCTCTCATTTAAATTAGATTGAAACAATACTATTTTCATCTTTGAGATATGAATCATCCTTGCTTATTTTCATTTGACAATGAATGGTGATATTTTTTTCTTGGAAACATGATAAATACTATTTGTTTTAAGGGTTTTAAGTACACTTACATATTGGATTCTTGACTTTGATTTCACTTCCTATTATGGGAAAAACTATTCATCTTGGTTTCTATGACTTTTTTCATTAGCTTCTTCCCTTTTGGAAGGTGTGTTATTTATTTTTTTAAGTTTTTATCTCTCCTCTACTTAGCTTCTTCTAGTATATATCACAACAATATGTAGTATATAATTTAGTTGCTTCAGTTGGAGCATAGAATTATAAATATGCAGGAAAGATTCATGTGGCTATGAAGAACATGAAGAAGGAAGTTGAGACCTTGACAGGTTCAAAATAGGACAAGAGAGCATGACCATTAATGACATCAAGAAGAAGGATGTTAGGATGATCACAATAATTTTATGATATGACATGCATTGTAACAACAAAGTAAATTTTGTTTCACCGGGAATAATACGTATAGATTATAAGATGGTTGTTGAAAATGAACATTATGATATTTGTGAGATCCCTAGATTTTAACTATTGGAGAATTTGAGGACGATGAAGCATACCAAGTCAAATGCTTTCATATTTGGTTCATTGATTTTGTACATGTTTTTCCATATTATCCATCAATTTCCTAGCATGCATCCTCATGCATGGAACCAAGATGAACTAATTGTAGTACAAATTAGTAAATATTACAAAATACAAGATAAGATTCATATTGACATTGAACTCTTTGGCTTATTCAAAGGTTTTCAGAGAGAGATGAAGCAAAGAGAAAGAATCTCTAAGTGGATTGCAGAAAAATATCACTTGACAAAATCTATTTTATGGTAGAAATCGATTGGAGTTTTTTGGAAGCTATCGAGCTTAGAGTACAATGGTGTACTCCCATGATAGATGAGGCAGGTTCATAGATTTTTGTACCTCATGTAGAACATATCCTCACATTTGAAAAATTTCCCAATGAAGAGAAGCAAGGAACCCATGAAGAGAAGTTCTAGAAGGTCAAAAAATAGTGACCAAAGGTGAAAGAAAGATGAAAATAGAAAAGATGGTAGATAAGATTGATGAGGGAGAAGACATATCAAAAGGGTAGATGAAGAAGTAAGGAGGAAGGAAGATCAATTGGCTCTTGGATAGGTGAGCTTAGAATAGAAAACCCTACCACTAGCAGAACATGTGGACATATCTGTTAGTCCTCTTGAAGTGGTCAGAGTGGAGAAGGACACTACCACACCTCCTAGAAGAATGTCGCAAATGACAACATCAGTGAAATATGAGAAGAAGGATGAAGCTACACTTGTGAGGTCATCTAGAACCAAGATGCTCACCTTTGGACTTGGTACAATAAAGAAAACCTTGGTTATTCCACCCAAAGATGAATCTAAAGACAAGAAGCAAAAGATAGAAGAGAAAAAGACTAAAGAAGAGAAGACCGAGAAGAAAGTTGAGGAGATTATGCAAGAAAAACCCACAGAGAGACAACTAAGGAAGCCTGACTTGAAGATGCTGAGAAA